>PVJX010000201.1:0-109146 GCA_004027295.1 Dolichotis patagonum | reverse complement strand
CTTGAGCACTATGGAATTGATGTATTTCTTTCCCTTTGCAACATATTGTTCTTTATTTTGAGACAGCTTGTTGCTAATTGCTGATGGTGGACTAAAATTTGTGATCTTCCTGCCTCAGCCTCCATGGTATGAACCATCATACTCAGCTTGGGGCTTGTTTTGTTTCTTTATTTTTTTGTACACATTTGTAGTATATAATGTTTATATTCCTTGTGGGGAGTTGGTACAAGAGCACAAAGCATCTTAATTCCTTTTCATATCCCTTTTCCTTCTCTCTCTGTCTCCCTCTAATTCAATCTTCTTCCATGGTTTGATTTGGTTTGGTTTAGTTTGGTTTTGGTGTGTGTGTGTGTGTGTGTGTGTGTGTGTGTGTGTGTGTACATATTTGCATACATAATGTTTATATACCTTGCATGCAGTTGGTACATGTCTTGGTTACTCTTCCCCAATTGCTGAGACAAAATACCTGACTCTCAAAGTTAAGGAAGGAAAGTTTAATTTAGCTCACAGTTTGTGGAGGTTTCAGTCTATAATTGGCTGACTCCAAGGCAGGGTGGTGTGGCAGAGGGTAAGGGTTCATGGTGACTGGAAGACAGCAAAAGCAACAAGGGCAAAAAGTTAGGAGCATGGAGAGAATACTCTTTCTGTTCCTTATATTGTATGAGACCACACCCATCCTAGGAGAGGTGTAGCACTCACATCCATAATCGCAACACTGGACCATGAATCAATCACAAACTCTAGAAGCTTGCTGTCATGACCACAGGAAGCTTTGACGGGGCATCCAGACACAAACCATAACAATACCTATTCAAGACACATCTTGTTTCCTTTTTTCATTGACTGTCCATTCCTTTCCTCTCCCTCTTCCTCTTCCCTCCCTCCCACCTTGTCAATTTTATCAGAAAAATAGGTGGGAAGAAGAGACATTTGAAACACAGTATGTGTATTAAAAGCTTTCCTTACCTATCCACCTTGCTCAGTTTCACTGAAAGCTTTTGAAAGTAGGTGCTTAAAAATGGAAATGACTGTTTTATTCCCATATACAAAAAGGAAAATAAAGAAAACCTGTTACCAACTGTCTGTCCTTGGCCTGTTTTCTGACCCCTGGACTCGGTAGTTATCTTGCTTTCTGCGAGAGACTGGTGATGAATATCATCATCACACAATCTCTACCTTTATTTCTGACCTCCTGTGTTCAGATCCTTCTCCCAAGGAAGCCTTAACATTCAAGGTAAGGACTCAAATTACCATCAGATAAAAAAACCTAGCATGGGTGGCACTGGGAGAAGCCACTAGGGATCAGCCTGACTCTCATCCTGTCAGTTACGAGCTCCTGGGCTGCTGACAAGTGGATCTTGCCCAACCCTGTTACATGAGAGGTCTAGGCTTATCATTTAGTGGATCAGTTTTCCCAAAATCCCTCAGAGCCAGAGAAATGAAGCATGGGGTGTTTACACTTTTTTTGATTCAAGTGAAAGACACATGGATATAATCAAATTACCTCTAGACTGATACCAGTGAAACTTAAAATGAAAGAATTTATTACAGGCTAATCCAGAATTTAATAGACTGTAACCCATTACTAAGGCTCACATTCATACTACAGGAAAAAATGGGATATGTACAACAGAAACTGTATGAGTTGACAGAAAAACTTTGACTTTGCCTTTTGTCCTGCAATGCCTAAAATATTTGCCTTAACCTCAATACCCACACAATAAGGATTTAATAAATGAATATGCTTTAAAGTACATATACATTCTATGTTTTATTTATGATATATCTATACTTTAGAATTCATTTCATGGTCTCAAAGCTTGGAATAAACAAATGTTCCAGGAAGGCTGTAGGATGTTTCCTGTAAGATGTCATGGCCCATGGGGGGAGAAAAGTTTGCCCTGGACGGCTCTGTATATTTAAGAGAACAAAGAAATACTCTCTTTCCTAAATAGTATGTGTTGAAATAGTTTGATTGATAAAATATGCATATAAAGTTAGACAAAGCAATTTGAAATATATATTATAACAATACCCTGTACTCCAAGTCTAAGTCTTGAATACAGTGGTGCTTGGTGGTGCTTCTGAGTCTGCTAATTCCCTGGCTCCTACAGCCTCTCCACAACTGAAAGAATCTACATCATCTGGCGAGTCCCCATCCTGTTTTCTCTAGTTCACAGGATCTGCCACATGTTTGCTCAAAACTGTAAGGATCAGGACACATCACCCAAGGCAGCTAAGTGCCAGGGAAGGGAGGAGGAGGAACAGCGAATCACTGCAAGACTTCAGATAATGAAAACAAAAAGAGCTGTCAAAGTGAGGAAAATCACAGACTTCTCCCTTAACCATTCTCCTTTTTTAAAGTGCTTTAGATTTATGAACCAGCTGAGTTAATCGTTAGATTATCTATCCCAAAATTTGTCCCAAAATAAAGTGCTCAGCAAATATCCATCATATCCTTCCCTTCTCCCATTTATTTCCTCTTCACCTGGATTTGTGCTATTGAATCAGGATTCTTCCTTCCAATTCTACTTAATATAAAGGGCAAGTCAACGTTTTTGTTCTGTTTGGGAATTTTTTTTTTTCTTGTACTTCGTGCAAAATGAAGCCCTCAGGGTATCTCATCCTCATCGGGTGAGGTAGACTTGTGGAGCAGAGTGTGGCGCTGGAACGACTCTGCCTGTGCTCCAGTTCAACCGCGTCACTTCTAACTAGGACGAACTTGGGTAGCTTGTTTAACCACTCTGGGCCTCATACTCCTCATCTCTAGAGGCAAATGATGTTACTTCATAGCCTTGTCCATAGGACTGAAAATGTACGAAGTCCTTAAAACTGTGCTTCTACACAGTGAACGTTCTGTCTTGTTAAGTGTTGTTATGGTAGTATGTTGTAGTATGAGTTAGGTTAAAGCCTTTTGCATGACCAAGGAACCCTCGAGCTGTGGGCGCCTGCTTACCCTCCCTGCCTCCTGCAAGTTCTCTATTACACTTCATATTGCTCTCCTCCGTTAAGGCCAGATTACCCTTTCAGCCCCAAACTCTGTTATGCTTTATCTTTGTTCACGCTGGGCTGCCTAGTTGTTATTCCAGAGTGGTCTTACCCAGCCTATTTTCTATTAAGTTTCTGCCAAGTAAAATGGAATGCCGATACATTTGTGTCCCCAGTCAGACATTTTTGTTCAAAGTTTGTCATTTCTCTTTCTCTCCTTTTTCCCTGAGACTGTAAACCTTTTAAGGCCACGGGGAATGTGAGAAACTGTGACAGCCATGGCACCCTGTAGCTCCCTCATACATAGAAGATATTAGGGAAAAATATAAGTTGAATGAAAGGGGACTTACACACTCGTAACTCTGAAGTCATAAAATTCTATTTAAACTACAGTCAAGGGAATTGGCTCCATCAGTTCTGTTGGCAGCAAATCTTATTCAATATTATAAAATGGATAAAGTAATTGTCAAGTTATTGTTTTCCAAAATTAAATGTCCTTTAATTACAACTGGTGAAATGCATTAGGGAACTTGCTGCTGTTAAAGATTCAGTTTTGAATATACTTCAGATGTTTCTAACAACATCATTTAATGTCCTATAAATTTTGCTTCTTTATATATAATGTTCCATTTTGGCATTTTCTTTCTTTTTAAGGTATACCTCAGATAGTGCTGCTATCAACAGATCCACTATGTTTCTCCAGCTAGTTATTAGTAACTGAAACAGCAATGAAAATCTAACATATCTGTTTTTCCTCCTTGGTGAATTTTACACAGATCTAATGAAGAATCCTATATAAATCCATAATTATATTATTCAAATAAAAATAATTGCCTATATTTCAATGGTGGCTCAAACATGCATTTGAGTTTATAAAACAGAAAAATTAATAAACTAGATTTGAACTTAATTCATATATACCCCCAAAATTCAAACACTTCTTTCCATTATTATCACCAAACATAACACAGGTCTCAGAGCTCAGCTACTGCGACATTCTTTACCCCCGCTATTGCTATCGCGTGCCTCTCCATTCACCAATAAACATTAGCAGTGA
This sequence comes from Dolichotis patagonum, assembly GCA_004027295.1. NCBI lineage: Eukaryota > Metazoa > Chordata > Mammalia > Rodentia > Caviidae > Dolichotis > Dolichotis patagonum. The sequence goes on along the minus strand of PVJX010000201.1, from coordinate 105,101 downwards.
TCTTTTAAATCAGATCATGTCTTTACCACATTGTGTCGAAATCCTCCCCTCTTTTTGGTACCATACATAAAATCTTTAGGATGGCTGCTGAGGCCCAAGACGACCTGCTGCTGCCTGTCTAGCTCCCTTCTCCTGCCACTGTGCCCTGAGTCACTATAACTATAGATGCAATGGATGTTTTCACCTTGAGCATCTGTTGTTCCTGTACTCGATCTCTGTATCAGTGTTAGTCTGTCTGCAGTGTTGGGTGCTGAGCATCAGGCTGAGTCCTTGGCTCACCCACGTTCTCCTTCCAGAGCTGCCTCCCTGACTGCCTCTCCTCAGGGAGCCTGTCCAGTCCTAGTATGAACTGTATGGCTTCAGACATCTCTCCCATCTTTCCTTACTCTGCTTGATAACTCTGCTAATTTATTCTGGCTTGGATTCGGTGATTGGACTCCTCTGAATCACTCTGTTCCCCTTCTGCCACCTCGCAGACCTTCGGTGACTGAGTTATTTTGCTTTTAGTTCTTTTGCTTTTATTTCTATTTCATTTCCTTAACTCAACCATGATAGCTGAGAGGTAAGATTGCAAACTGAGTTTCTAGGGCCAGGGAATGCTCTTTGACTACCACTGAGCCACCATATAGTGACACGGGATTTCTTGAAGCAGTTGGCTCTCCCCTCTCCCCCACCCGTCATGGACAGCAACCTTGAGCACCCTTGGGTAAGGATTTCTAAAGCTGCCTCTCCTGGAGGTCTGGCCTCAAGAAGCTGAGAGGAAACAAGAGCTGTGATAGCCTCTTTCTTTCCCTGATACCTCTCTAGCCCTTCTGACAGTTCTCAAAGAAACAGAAAAGGCTTTTTTTCCCCCTTGTTGCTTATCTAGATGATGTGAAGTTCCTTTGTATAAAATTCCATGCAAACTCAGTCATTTATGTTTGCTGACAAACATCAAGATGAAAAGAAAAAACAGTTGGTGAATCATCCTACTGCTTCATCTTGAAGTCACTAAGCCTGTGGATCTGGCCAAATCATCCAAGTAATTTACTAATCCGTCAAATCTTGTTTCAATATAGAAGAGAGGAATTAAAGGCCTGTAGAAACTGTTCCTTTATCAAGACCGATTAATTTTAAACCAAATGTCAAGTTGGAAGAGAGTGAATGTTTTGTTCCATCTCCACCTCACAACAGGGGAGGCTTTGACTGCTGCAGGAGGGCAGAGAAGTGAGAAAGCAAGAGAAAATGTTCATCACAAATAATTTCAGCACAAATGCAGGGATGGATGAAAATGATTTTCTATTTACATGTAATAAAAAAGGGAGAATAGAAATAGTGATAGCTATGGTCAAACAAAACATTATCCACAAAAATAATTACTATGTGAAAGTAGTTCCCTTAGTTGTGTCATTTATTCAACATGCTGAGCCATTAAATCAGCTATGATTTGAAACATACACCCCACACACACAAATATAAATTGTGAAGTGGGAAACACAATTCAGGCCACTTTCTGTATCTTATTATTTGCCCTCATTCTGGAAAGAATTCTAAATTTTTTATTTTTCTGATTCTCTAGCTCAGATCACCTTGAAAACATCAAATTAGACCTTGGATGGTGAAAACAGATACAATAAAAATGAAAATGGTTTTTAGTGATGAGGCAACCAAACATTTTTAAATTCACAGATCCTCAGAAATTCTGCCTGCATGGAACCATCAGAAAGAGTTTTAAATGTCCTTTATCTTATTTTTATTATTATTAAATGTTTTGGTCTCTTCTATAAAGAATGATAAACAATACATAACATAGTTGACAAAAAAAGTGTTTGTGTTTCTACTCATTTAACAGTCTTTCTTGCACAAGATAAACACAAGTTTAACAAAGAAACTAGACTACAGAACATTGCATTACTTTTTTTTTTTTTTTCTAATTGGAGTCGCTGCTTATAATGAAAATGGATGGCGAGGCACATTAGTCTTATAAACATTCCCCAAAAGTCCCAGTACAACTGAAGTTTGCCATCAGAAATATTAGGCATTTTGAAGCTAGGTCTATGTTTGAGCCACAACCACAATATTTTCCAATTATTTATGGATGAATTGCTTGAATTATCAGAAACTTGAAAATGAAGAAAATAAAACCTGCCTTACAGTATGTCTTTGATAACTGAACGACAGTCACACACTTGTTAAAATGTTAAGTAGACTTTACAAACTGTAGACAAAGTTATAAATGTACATTCTCATGTGTATTTGAGAAAATGCCATGTGAGTAAGATTTATTTTAATGTCAAGAATTCAATAATGAAGTGCATACGAAGAGACCATACTAAACTAGGTAAAATTAAGTTTCTTTTCCAGTAAACCATATGCCAAGGCTGTGTGTCAATCCAAAAAGAAATGAGACTAAATTTTGTATAAAATTATCCAATTTTAACAAGAAATTCAAGTGTTTGAGAGATATGAAATTGGAACAAAAGGTTTGTATGCATATGAATGTGTGTGAGGTGTGGGTCACCTAATATGCATATCTCCAACTAAAGATACAAGAAGCTGACTGAGACTGTTCCATAGAGAAGCATACTTCTGGGAGGGAATAAATCCATATATAGCCCAGTCTGGGGGGCATTACCTTAAAATTAGAACTTAAAGTCCACTTTATTTTACTTTAATCTACTCCACAATTTAAAGATATGTGTTCTAGTCTCAGATGATGAACATCAGTGGGTCAGACTCCCATATTTTTATTAAACCTAATTCTTACTATAGAATAAATAATTGAAGAAAATTTGAAAGTATTTGACTTCATTTGTACTAGTCATGTATTTTGGTTGGCAAATATTACATGAAAATAAAAGAAATTTAGACAAACCATCTAATTATTTTCTCTTTATTTTACTAAGCACTCATATAATTATAGACATCAGCTATTTAGCAACTTTTAAATTTTGTTTTTAGTGGTATAGATTCAATTTATGCTGTAAATGAACAAAATTGAAAAATAGAAACCAAGCATTGTATGTGGTTATCAAGATGTGCTCATCTTGTTAGAATTTCAGTGGCAACATTTATTCTTTTTAATATTTCTCTTCTCATGCAAGAACTTATAAAAACATACTGTGAATGTTTAAAAATTTTGTTATAATAAAAGACACATTGCTAATAAAAGACACATTGCCCAATGCAATACTGTCCCTCTCTTCTAACAGTTCTGTTTGTTTGTTTGTTTGTTTGTTTTTGTTCACTTTCTGAAGCACTTCCATTTTTAAAAAAGCAAAAGAATTCATGGATTGATATAATTAAAGGAAGAAATACATAGAGAAGATCTGGGCTTGTATGAGTTTCACTTCCTTTGGTTCTTTTGCTACATACAAAGCCTCTGAGCATCTTAAATTAACATTCTTGCTTCTCTCTTTCTCAACAGGTTTAGAATGTAATGACTCAAGCATATGATCACAGAGTGGAATAGTTTATCAGCTATTTGTGTGCTTCCCATGATATGTTCTCTGTATTGTAAGTACATGTTCACTTTTTCAAACTAGTTTGATTGTGGGAAAAATGTGTTCAGCCAGGATTCATGGATAATTTCGATTGCTTCAAGAGTTACAACCAAATTTCATTTAAGATATAGAATATATTTTCAAGATTGTCAGATATGAAAAGATAGGATGAAAATTAGATTTAAAACTATATCAAATTTAAAACTGAAAATAATTGTTTATCATGGCAAAATGATACACTGATAATTATATTTATGTCTTATTAAAGTTCTCAAGATTCTTTAGTTTTCAAGAAACAAATTATGTAAATATTGGACATATACAACCTTGTTCTAAAGAATTAAAGTTTCTTATAATTTCATTTAAAATATAATTTGCAATATAATTTTAGTTCAACTGAATTTATTTCCGAGTAGTTATGTTTTGAAAATGAGCTTTGTTTTTGACTAAATAATACCTATAGCACTAAATCATTCCTATAGGTGAATATCAATGTCTCAAATGAAAAGATAAAAAAACATGGTCTTTGCACAGATACGAAGTTCTTACTGTTCATTTCACATTTCTGAAAAATAAAGAAGGAGGTAAAGGTATTGGACACTGTGCTTTGTTTTTGAGTGACAAATACTAAGCATTCTGGTGAGTATTAAAGTAATGCACTAATGTATCAAAACATCATATTGTGCCCAAGTGATACATACTATTTATGTCAATTAAGAAATACAAATAGATATATTTTGAAAACAACCAAAAGGAAAAATAAAGAAGTACTGAGCAGTAAGTGCCAACTCATAGTAATTGGAAAGAAAAGAGATGGTCTAACTTTTTCCTTCAGAAGAAGGTAAGCCACGAGCTGGAGCCCTTCGGTCTCAGAACTTAAAATTTCTCACAAGCGTAGGACATCAAGAGATGCCGTCTCTTAACGCCTAGTACCTCTAGGTCTAGAATCACCACCCCAAGCTTTACTTTCTCTTCTCCCAGTTCTGCTTTTCTCAGTCTCCTGTCTGAGAGCATAAAAACTGTTGCCAGTGATTTGGAATGTGGCGAACCTTGATTCTTCTCTATGGAAGATAGAATGTAAAGAAAACTCATCCTTCTGTGGAAAGTGTGGGCGTACGTGGTTGTATTTTGAAGATTGGAGATACTGATGGATAATTTATTGATTCCACTTTAGAACACTGCATGTATTTTGACATGAAGTATAATTTAATACATGATATGGATTTCTGAAGCAATGTTCTCTAAACCAATATAATGTCAAACTGGAGACATAGCTCAATAATAGAGCACCTTGCCTTTCCTGAGTGCAGCCATGGGTGGATCATCAGCATTGCAAAAAATACACTTAGAAATTATCCAAGATATGTAACAATTAAGTCTTTATTTATTCTTCAGTAATATTCTTTTATATAGATATATTGCAGTTTTTAAAATTCAATTCATTTTAATCAGTGATTAGTACTATATTAGGGTTTTACTAGAGAAAACAGATATAACCAAGATAGACAAATGTATAAGAAATTATGATGGTCAGCCACAGAGTCGGATGAAGAAGTGTACAAAGGCTGTCTGCACACTGGAGGCCAAAGGATTCAATCCAAGATCTGGAGTTCACTGCAGGGTCATGTGCAAGTCTGCACCAGCAGGCCGGGATGGGTCTGGAATGAAAGGCTGAGCAATCTATGCCGGAAGTCTGGAGGATCCAAAACAGAAGCTAAACAGTCTGCGCCAGAAGCCAGGGAGGACATCCATGCTGAAGGTGAAGACTGGAGCTCCTCTGAAGAACAGAGCCTCATCCCCGCTTCCATTTTATACCATCCAGGTGATGGGCCATCCTAGGGTGGGTCTTCTCCACCCTAGGGTATAGAATTGTTAAATCAATTTAGTTAAGCGTCTAAATGTCTCCAGTTGACACAGTCAGTCAGCTACTACATATGCAGTCTCGTGGCTTCCATTTGTATTTTTCTAATAACTAATGATGCTGAACACTTTTATACACCCATTAGTTATCCATAGTTCTTGGTTGGTGAAGCTAAAATAATTCACTTATTTTTAAATTGAGTTGTTTTCTTATTACATTTTAAGAGTTTTTTGTATGTTGTTGCCACTGTGGAATCTAGTAAATCCTTTATCAGAGGTATGATGCACAAGTTTGTAATTTATATTCACATTCTTTTATAAATTTTTCGCAGAGAAATATTTTTAACATTCTATTTTGCATTTAAACTTTTTATTCACTCACTGTAATTTGGAAGACTACGATTAGAAAATTTGTTCAGTTATAACACATCATGTCCCTTGAACCAAACAAACAAAAAACAAAAACATCAAATCCTAATATGGAAGTGAGCTTGTTGTATATTTCCTTATCCATAAATTCTCTTAAATTTATGGTTCTAAATGAATTCACTTTGTCAAAGGTTGAGGATTGATGTTTTAATCTTATTGAAATTTTATTTTATTTTTATCTTTTTTATTTTAAAAAGAAAAAGGAATAAGTGCAATGATACAAAATTTCAAAACAAGATAAGAGAGTAACAATGGTTAATACATTGTGTATTGTTATCTTCAAAGTAATTGCTCAGATTCCAAGATATGGGGATGCAAAATTGATCAAATAATATAAGTAGAAACCTTTTCCTTTCAATGAGCTAATGGAAATTAGTAGTATAACTATATTGATTATATATATATATATATATATATATATATATATATATATATATATTTCTTTTTCCCTTCCTTCTTTTCTCTTTTCCCCCATCCCAGTTTCTCTTTCCTTTTAAAAAGTGTCTTCTCACTTCCTAATATCTATCATACATTTTTCGTCTCATTTACTTGTTCAATTTTTTATACCAGAGAGACAATACAATGCTTACACATATGAGTCTATTTCACTTATGAGTATGGTCTCAAATTGTATCTACTTACCTATTAAAGTCTCAAGTTTACTCTACTTCATAGCTGAGTAGCATTCCATTGTATAAAAATACCATATCTTTTTTATCCATTCTTCTGTTTATGGGAATTTGGATTGTTTCTAAAAATTAGTTATTACAAATTGTCCTTCTATAAACACAGGTATACATATATCGCTGTGTTATGATGTTTTTAACTCATACAAAGAATATACACAGAAAGGAAATAGCTGGGTAGAATAGGATCTATAATCCCAGTTTTCTGAGGAATCTCCACACTAATTTCCATAGTGTTTGCACTACTTTATACTCCCACCAACAGTGAAGAAAGGTTTCCTTTTCCCCGCTGGAATTTGATATCAATTGATTTCTTGGTGGAAGCCATTCCTTCTGGGGGTGAGAGAGTCTCAGTGTTGTTTGAAATTGTATTTCTCAAGTGATCAATGATACTGAACATTTTTTCATGTATTTATTTGCTATTTGTGTGTTTTCATCTGAGAAGTGCATGTTCTTAGATGCCCATTTTTGTATTGAGTCTTTAATTTGGGAATCTGATAATTTTCAATTTTATTATGTTCTAAATACAATGCTTTGTCTGAGGGACAGTTGGCTATAATTTTTTCCCATTCTATGGGTTGTATTTTCACTTTGCTACTGATTTGTTTTCAGGTGCAAGAACTTTTTAATGAAATGAGATTCCAGTTGTTGATTCTTTGAAGTGTTTCCTGTGCAGTTTGGGTTTTGTTTATGAAGTCTCTGCCTATACCTGTCTTCAAGATTCCTACCTAGTTTCTCTTCCAGTAGATTTACTGTTTCTGTTTTAATATTTAGATCATTGATTCAACTTGACGTTAGTTGAGTACATGGTGATAGACATGGGTCTAGTTTTGGTCTTTGGCATGCAGAAAGCGAGGTTTAGTAGCACCACTTCCAAGTCTATTTTTCTTCCAGTGAATGTGTTTGGCCCCTTTATCATACATAAATTGGTTGAGTGTGTTTGTAGTTGTGTCTGCATCTTTTAATCTGTTCCATTGATCCTCTGATCTGTTTTTTGCCAGTACCAGGCTGATTTTATCACAGTAGCTTTGTAGTATAATTTCAAAGCAGGGATTGCGATGCCACCTGCCTTGCCTTTGTTGCCCAGAATTGCTTTTTCTATTCTAGGTCTCTTATGGTTCCAAATGAATTTTAGGAATATTGCCTCTAGTTCTGTGAGGTATGCTAGTGGTATTTTCATTGGAATTTCATTATATCTGTATAACTATTTTGGCAGCTCGGCTATTTTTACTATATTGGTTTTTCTTATCCATGAGCAAGGATTATCTTTCCATTTTCTGCTATCTTATTCAATTTCTTTTTTCAAAGTACTGTGATTTTCATTGTATAGATCTTTTACTTCCTTTGTTAGATTGATTTCTGTCTTGGATACTTTTTTTCTCTTTGCTGAGAAAAAATACCCTGCACCCAAAATTAAAGAAGGAAAGGTTTATTTATCTCACAGTTTGTGGAGGTTTCAGTCCATACTCAGCTCACTCCAAAACAGAGTGGTACTTGGCAGAGGACAGCAATTCTAGGCAGCCTGAAGACAGCAAAAACAGCAAGAGCAAAGAAGGGAGGAACACAGAGACAGCATTCTTTCTATCCCTTATATTTTATTTACTCACAATCCCATAATCCCGGCATTTGGACCGTGAATCAATCACAAACTCTAGAAGCCTGCCCCAGTGACTGCATGAGGCTTTGGGCAGACATCTAGACACAAATCATAGCAATCCTAAGTATTTAATTTTTGAGATGCTATTGTGAAGAATGTGACTTCCCTAATTTTTCTCTCAGTTTGTTTTTTGTGTACAGGAACACTATTGATTTTTGAGGGTTGACTTTGTAACCAGCTATATTACTGAATTTGTTTATTAAATCTAGAAGTTTTTGTTGGAGTTTTTAGGATCTTCTATGTAGAGTATCATGTCATCAGCAAATAATAATTTAACTTCTGCCTTTCCATTCCTTACTACTTTATTTTTCTTTCTTGTCTAAATGCTCTCATGTTTCCAAAACTGTACTGAATAGGAGAGGTGGACACCTTTGTCTTATTTCTGATTTTATAGTGAAAGCTTTCAGTTTTGACCATTTAATATGATGTTTGTCTGTTGGTTTGTTACAGGTAGATTTTATCAGATTGAGGTAAAGACTATTTCAATTTCTTATAGATTTTCTATCCTGAATGAGTGTTGGACATTGTAAAAAGCTTTTTCTGCATCTGTTGAGATGATAGTGTAATTTTTGTCTTGGTCTCTGTTTATATGGTGTGTTATATTTTTTAATTTGCATATATTGAAAAATCCCTGCATTCCTGGGATGAATCCCACATGGTCATGGTGCATAACCTTCTTGAAGACTTGCTAAATTCTGTTTGCTAATATTTTATCAAGGATTTTTGCATCTATGTTCATTGGGGAAATTGACCTTTTTATTTTTTGGTTGAGTCTTTTTCTGGTTTTGAAATCAGGAAACTACTTGCCTCAAGAAATGATTCTCTTAGGAAGAAGTATTGCTTCCCTTTCAATTTCATTCTTTTGAGGAGTATTGGTATTAAATCTTCTGTAAATGTCTTATAGAACTCAACAGTAAATCCATCCGGGCCTGGGCTTTTCTTTTTTGGTGAGTTTTTAATTACATTTCCAATCTCATTAAATAATATTGGATTTTCAGAGTTTTTATATTGTCTTGACTCAGCTTTGGTAATTCATAGGTACCTAGAAATTTGTCCATTTCTTCCATGTTTTCCATTCTATGACACCAAATGTTTTTGAAATAGCTATCTTCTGAATTTCCACAGGATCTGTGGTTATTTCATCCTTTTCGTTCCTTATTGCATGAATTTGAGTCTTTTCTCCATTTTTGATACAGTTCACTAAGGGTTTTTCATATTTTTCTTATTCTTTCAAAGAACTGACTCTTCAATTCACTGATGCTTTGTATTGTTTTCTTAGTCTCCGTTGTATTTATTTCTACTCTGATCTTTATAATTTCCTCCCTTGTATCAGCTTTGGGCCTGTCTTGCTCTTCTTTTTCTAATCTCATTGAAATTTTAAAATTATGTGATCATTTACATGTGTTTTGTTGACAACACTCAAATTGTATTAGGTAGTAGACTTGCAGCATTACCGCAATTTCTGGAACAGAATTATCCAGTTTTATAGCCACTAGTAACAGCTGACTGATGAACACTTGAAATGTGGTATGACTGAAGTAATGCTGTTTAATTTTAATTAAATTCTGAACCTGATACATGATTTGTAAAATGGGTACAGGACAATTTGGGTTTGTTAACTACTTATTCAACCGTGAGTTACATAGTATTCCTCTTGATCTCAATATTTTCATTGATTAAATCATTTGCACTTTGGGAGGAGGGTACTGGGAATCAAACTCATGGCCTTGAGCTTGCCAGGCAGGCGCTGTGCCACTAAGCTATATCCCCAGCCTTTCTTAAATCATTTGATACCATGATATAATGAGGATATCATATTTGTTTAATATTGATTCTTCCCTGATAATCCAACACTATTTAAGAGCAAAATATTATACCAAGACAAACTGAGGAATAATCTACAAACTGATTCACCTACTCTCCTGAAAAGTTGCAAGGCATAACAGGAAGGACTAAGAAATACAGCTGAAATGTGTTATGATTTAACATAATACAGTCTGCAAGATTCAGTTTTGAATTAGAGAATGGCATTAGTGAGAAGGGGTAAAATCTGAATAAAGCCTATAACATAATTAATATTGCTGTATTAAGTCTCAGTTTTGACAAATGTGTGTTTGTCACATTAACAGAGGAGGGAGCTGAGGAAAAAGCATATAAGAACCCTGTACATCTTTGCAACTTTTCTGTCAATATCAGGTTTTTTATGAAACAGAGAAAGTTTTTTAATGCATTATAATCAACTACTTGGTCAAGTTAATATAGAGAAGATATAAGGAATTTTAAAATTCATTGACAAATAGCGTAATACAATTTTAATATGGGTAAAGTATTTGAATAAATACTTCTTAAAAGAAGAAATTAATTATGTGTCTTTGTAGTCCCAGCTATTTAAGAACATAAGGCAGGAAGGTCTCAAGAGCCACAAAAGTTAATAATTAGCCTGGGCAGCATAGCAAGGCCCACATCTTAAGAAGGAAGGAAGGAAGGAAGGAAGGAAGGAAGGAAGGAAGGAAGGAAGGAAGGAAGGAAGGAAGGAAGGGAAAGAAAGAAAAAGAAAGAGCAAGAGGGAGAGGAGTAGGGAAAGAGAGAGAGAGAACATGATCTCCACAATCCCTCTGAGTTCAGTCAAAGTTTCTACTTGCATTAACTTTAGCCTAAACATTCAGGGTAGAAAAAGTCAAACAAATCTTTAAACTTTTATTTCTGTGTATAGGTTATATTAATATAAGACTTTAAAAGAAAAGTATAAAAGCTAGGTAGTAGATGTTCAGTGAACCAAGTCAGAACTGAAAGGCAAATACCACATATTCTCTTTACACAATGAGAATGTGAAGCACTGAATCTGAATATAGAATCACCATTACTAGAGGCTGGGAGCAGTAGGTGGGAAAAGCAGACACAAGAGCAGTAACTTCTAATATTCTACGGCAGCCGTCCCACAACCATTTTAGCCCAGGAACTGGTTTCATGAAAGATGATTTTTTTCCACAAATGGACTTTGAGGGTGGAGATCTGGGATTCATTTTGTAGTACAATATATTGATCATGCACTTTACTTTTATTATTACACCAGATAGATTATTTCTATTTTCGAAGTATATTTTCGTGAAGCAGTAGGATCCACACTCCTATGAAAATCTAATGCTGGAGCAGATATGACCTCAGGATGCCTGTGCAGTATCAAAATATCACACTATGCTGAGTAGAGGTTGATCAAACTTTTAAAAAATGTTTAAGTGAAAGGAAATGCAAACTATTCTGACTTGATCAGTATATACTATATACACACATAAAGTTATGACACTGCCACATAAATTTATAAAATTAAAAGATACTTGATCATTGGGAAATCTACCTTTGGAAAGATGATTATAATACTGTCTAATCCTCTATCAGAATATTTTGTCATTTTTTTCCATTTACTGTAAGAATTTAACAAATTCTATTATTTGTCATAAATTGTTCTTTCATGTCCTAACATTTAAAAATTATCAAAGATCTTCATGTATGTCTGCATTTTTGACAGCTCATAATATTAGGCTATCTGAAACTATGGTTTCAGTCATTCTGTAGCCGTTTCCTTTAATATTCTCTGGTTGTATTGTATTGTCACAGAAATTTGAAAATCATTGTGAGTGGTATTCGTTTTTATTATATATATATAACTATAGGTTTAAATATAAAATGCATAAATAAGATGCCCAAAATAAAGGTAATATCATTAGAAAATTTAGGTAAGAACTTATTTGGCTTACCTAATACAATAATGACATTTGTTTTTAAAATATTATTCATGTTTAATTTCAGAGTTCTCACCTGAATAATTTTTTTTCTTGGGTTTCCTGTTAGACTTCCATGTCCCACTTATGCTACTAGACTAGAACTTAATTCTTGTTAGTTTATTTCTATTATAGTGGATGCAAAGACACTTCTACTTTAGGGAACTGTAATTCTGTATTTTTTGAAAACCAAAAATACAACAAAACACATTCATTTTTTTAATTACAAACTGATCATTGTGTCACAAAGGCTTATCCCATACCTTTTCTTAGACAAAAATCTTCCATGGTGCAATTTTGTTGTATTTTATTTAATAAGAAATAGATTTGTTTTACATACCAAAACATACCCACTCTTGTAATTGTGACCCTTTCCTTTAATATTTGCATCACAATATATATCTGGTACAATTTCTCATAATTCACACACAGCTTGAATATGGAGAAAAATTATGGTATACTCTCAGTTATCAATAAATCAGACTTTCTCCCTCCTGCTTTCCAATCACACTGTCAACTTCTGGGTAGCTTATTTTATTAGGTAATTTGAAAATACTTTATGAGGCTACTTGGAAGGCTTCTTGAATTGAAAGGATTATAAACAAAATGATACACCAATAAAAAGAAAGACATTTTCTGTACCTTCAAACAATACCATCCTAGGTATGGGAAGCATGTCTGGTATATGTTAGGTTTCAATTTCATTTGGTACCTGCCAAAACGTATAAAAATGCTTGAAAAGAATACCCTAAATCTTCTTTCTTACCATATTTGACTGTTTAGAGTTTTCACTGTTTTCTTTTCTCCAATGTCACTACCATAATAAAAGCTATTTCATTTTGTTACTGTGCCCTAGTTTCATTTAAGGGTTATTTAGGAAAGTTTGTTTTCTGTAGGACCAGTCTCTCTTTCACTATGTCTTCCTATTGTACTTCTGATGAGTAATAGGCTCTTAAAATATTTGTGGTATTGAATTTCTAAATAAAATACCATTGAACAAAGGTCTTGAGAAGAGAGGTAATTTAAGAAGTAACTGAGGGAAGGTGGGAGGCACTGCAAGTGGGAGGAGTCCCGAGCCCCCATCTTTGCAATCAGCATTATTTATGCAGCAGAGTATGACTCTGGGGTAGAAATAGAGATAGAGAGTAGATAAATAGATAGTCAGATGCATTTTTGTTTTTGTTTTTGGTGTGTATTTTTGTTGTTGTTGTTTGTTTGTTTTAGTACCAGGGATTAAACTCGTCTTAACCTCATGCTTACCAAGCAAGCTCTTGAGCCACTGAGCTAAATACTCAGCCCTGGGTGCCTTTTTAGATGAAAGACGAAAATGCATGGAAAAATAGATACCTTCTTTTTTATTATACCCCCAATATTGTTCATACCATGGGCAACGTTTTACCTGAACCAGAAAAATTTATTTAAAGGAATTGAAGAACAAAGTTTGTGAAACAAAATTCCATGAAATTTAGATAATTTTGGAGACGACTGAGGTTGCAATATTTTTAATCTCTGTATGTCCAGCTGAACTATCTTCGTCTCATTCTCATTATGGGAACAAAATAGACCAACAACCACAAATTAAGAGGAGAGGTTTAGTTGTCTCACGTTTTCAGTCTATCACCCACTGGCTCCAGATAGAAATGGCATGGCAAAAGGCCCTGGAGGGACAGGGCTGCTCCCTTAAGGTGATCAGGAGGAAGAGAGAGAAAGGAAAGAATAAGAGAGTGAGGCACAGCCTTGCGGGTCAGGTCCCCAGTGAACCACCGCTTCCTCTTTGGTGCCACTTTCCGCCCAGCAATTGAACTCAACCACTGAACTCACAAAGGGATGAGTCCATGACCCAACCACCCTGTAAAAGTCCTGCTTCTGAGTGTGTGAGAGTTTTGTAGGACATTCCAGATCCAAAGCACAATAAGAACTTACTACTTTATTTTGTTTATCCCCCAAGTTAATGTCAGTTTACTTTCCCCGGATAGTAGGATTATGGAACTGCCTATAATAATTACTACTTTATATTCTCTTTCTTCTTACACCTTTTAATGATGTAATTTTATTTTGAATATGCAGATATAAGCAACTCAAAGTCTCTGCTTCACATTATATGTTCAAGGAAAGAATGAGGATTAAACACCCAGAGAAATATGAATTTATTTTTTTCCAATTTTAGTATATGTGCTGCCAAAGTGAGCACTATTATTTTAGAATTGGTGCTATTTTTTTTAAGGATTATGATTTCTCTGTAGCTACAGTATTAAAATGACAACAAAACACTTCAATGAACCAGCTTTTCTAGGAAAAAGAATTGTAGAATTAATATTTATGTTGGTAAGTACTTATAAGTAGAGACTGATTTTAAAAAAAGCTAGACACCAAAACGGGATTTAGAAAAGTGATTCTACTTGATATTAAGTGATATACTTTGCTGTGATCTCAATCTCTCCATCTAAAACTTCAGAGACATCTACCTATCTTACCTGTGCCTAATATGAACATTTTAAATGAGGTTAAAAAGAAAATGTCAGGAGTTACACACCCAGGTTAAAGCTATCAGAGGGAAAGGACATTTATGGTAGAAGTGGCATGAGTGGAATTTAGAAGTCCCCAGATATGCATCCAAAGCTCTTATTAATCAGAAGTTTGTGCAAACCCTGAAATTACCAGAAATCTTGTGAGGCACTGGAATTTCCATGGAATATGGGTAATTGTTTAGAATTGTCAACTGTAGAGATTACAATTTATTTGTAGGTTTCTCTTGCTATTACAAAAGCATTACAGTAATATTTAAAAATGCTCAAAAAAACCCATATTTCATTCAGAATCTAATCACCAGAGAGATTCATGGAGTTGTTTACCCATTTTCCTTTTACTGCTAGTCCATGCATATGCATACTTTTACATAATATAATTATAATTTTGTGTTTGCGTTTTGTAATCAATATCACCATAAACATTTTATCATGGCTGCCCGCTTAACTTTTTTTATGGTGGCTATGTAAGTATTCTTAAGTGTTCATATGTATAAATAAAACTTCAGTTTAAATATTTATGAAATAATGTGTGCTTATTTTGTGTCATTTTATTTTCCAGAAGAAGCAGAGTTTAAGAGCCTACTTTGGACTTAGAGTTGCTATGTAGATATTTAGACTCTACTAGGATAGTGACTAAAATCGCCCTAACATTTCTAATCTACTTTCATCAAATAAAAATAAGGGTTATTTGTTGTGCAAATTAAGAGAAAAATATATAATAAAGATATGCAAAGTACCTAGTTGGACATATTTCTAGGAGTTAAATTATCTACACAAAGAATATGTCTCCACATATTCTTTCCATGACTGTGCACAAATTGTTAAATGCAATATTCAGTAGCCAAATGAACCCTCCACTTTTTAACCAAAGTAATCCACCAAACAAAAACCATCAAACAGAATTTGCTACTTAGTTAAGGAAGTGCGAAATATACAGTCAGGCACATGCAGTCAGAGAAACAAAACCTCTAGTATTGAACAGGGTTTTACATGAAGTATAGAATTCAAGGATTCATGGACTTTGAGAGAAGCATATTGGTGTCATTTATAGAAACATGGTTTCTCAGATGGGATTATTACTGGTTAACTTTTATGAATTTCTTTGGAGCAAGTTGTTCTCTTATCAGCTTAGAAGTGAAGGTTGTTACAAATTGGTTGACTTGCAAAACAATGTTCCCCAAGATGTACTGCCGTTCATTAAATATAAGTTATATTCTTTTTTGTTTATATTTTATTAAACATTTTATATTCAAGCTATATTTGAAAGAACCATATGAAAATAAAATTTTCTTGTGGGAAATTATGGAAAATGCCAGGAAGGGATCTCTGTATGCTATGAAATAACTCTTAAGCTTGCTTTGAATGCAATCTTATTCTGATGAGAAAATATGTATTGGTATCAAGCAGTGAACTAAATTAGAAAGTTCATATCCATAGCAAAAAGCAGTAGAATTTAAATGGAAAAAAAGAACGCTTTATGAAAGTTAATAAAGTTGTCAAAGGTAATTTATTTCATACTTCACTTTCAAAAAATCATAAAATTGTACACTTTTATGAAGCCATAAATGGTAACTTTTTATTAAAACTTTAGGTCATGAAGCTATTTTTCTCTTAATTTATACTCATCTAGAGTGTTTGATGATATTTGTTGTTTGGTTTTTTATTTGGGATATCATTCTCTGTCATACACACACACACACGTTCAAAAATTAATGCTCCTCACTAAATTGTCCAAAAAGATTTATTGCTTCTCTTTTTGTTTTTGTGAAAACTAGATTAGGAAGATAGATCATGTTAACTCATTGCAAGCAGTGCCTGAATCCTCCCTTCTGACACTCGTCTACAACCTTCTCTAGAACCATCTGGAATAAAATTATGCATACAAAATATAGAATACTCTTATTAATAAGAAGGGACCACATGTGTGATAAACTTTCTTTGTATTTATTTCTTACTTTTTATTACCACATTCAGAACTGACAGCTTCCTTGGGCAATTATTAGTCAATATCGCAGTGTCTTTGTCTGGTACCTTATTAAGTGAGTCAGTTTACCTAATTTTGCTCATTTGAGGATAATAATTTTTCCCTGTCTCAATTTCATCATGAGAATGACAAACTGAAATGTGAAAATGATCACAAAAGTATTTAATTTTTATATTAACAAAAACTCTTACTATTTTTCAAATTTGAAATTGTCTGTGTGGAAGGCATTGTGCCAGCACACAATATACATGAGCTCAGCCTTGATTATCACCTACTCGGGAGTTAATGTATGGAAAATAACGAGAATCTGAGGAAAGGCTGCCTGGCTCTGTGTGGGCAGAGCCAGAACTAAGGTCCTTCTAACCTCGCCTCCACTGGTCCAGAGCTCCACTGGTCACAATTACATTCAGTTACCTTTCAGTAAAAATAATCCTTAGTCATTACTTTAGCCATGTTCCAGCACTACTTAGTACATTTTCAAAGACTGCTTTTTGATCTCCTGCTAGTGTTGTAGAGCTACATCCCACTTTTATTCAATGGAGGTTATAGATGTTTGATTTTTAGCATCATCGATTCATATTTACCTATTACAATTTTATTGTTAAATTCACTATTTTTCTAAAAAATGCTATGTTTAAAAGGTATATACCCAGCACTTAAGCTTTCGAACTGTGTGAAGTTTCCCTCACCAGCAGTGTGAGGGTGACCTGGCCCTCTTCTCTACGGTCCTCCTTAGCGTTTAAACTCTTATTCCCCTCTCTCTCAGATACAGGTTAAACCTCTCCAAAGCCTTTGGATTTCATTCTTTACTTCCTTAAAGCCCTGAGGCTTTCAAACTGAGCAGAACTCAACTGTGCAGAAAAATGTCTATAACATCTTCATGCTATTCTGCTGATACAGAATATTTTTAAAAATTATCACTTATATGCAGTGGATTGTTAGTTTCTAGTAAATTATAAAATAAGGGAATCTCTGCCTCTGCTGACTGCTAGGACACTGAGTGTTTCTTATATGTACAGATATTTGTAAATTCAAACTTGACTTTAATTCATGCCATTTTCTATTATAAATATGTTTAACTCACATAAATTAATTCAGTGGAGGTAGGGACAACGTTATTTCTACCTTTTAAATGCTTCAGGGGCAATTAGCGCATATTAAATCATTGAGAAGAGAATTTAAATCAAGGGTCAAAGCTTATTAACCTAAATAGTAAGTCATGATAGACTAATTCTGTGATGAGTTTCAGATTATTATATGGCCAGAGAAATAAAAATAATCCTGCCTAGAAGTTACTTTTTGTTTAAATTTTTGTAAGGACTTCTTAAGCTTAAAACCAATATATTTTACTGGAGCTTCAAGTACAAAATTACGAAGAAAATAAAAACAGTCAGGATAACAATGCAAGATTCTAAAATTTTTAAAAATGTATTTGCCATAAAGTCTTAATTAGCAATATGTAAAAATGTCTAAAAATGAATCACAAAAGGCAACAAATTTAATAAAAAGGGACAAATAAAGCATAGTGGTTATCATAAATGAGTAAAAATGATTCACAAAAACAAATAATCTCCTTATTCTTTAATGCATAGATAATGATGTTTTGTGGTTTAATAAGATATGTTTTCACCAATACAATTTAAATGTCTAGTCACATCTGTTATTACCAAGAATTCATGGAAATATGATTTTAGCTGGACACAAAACATGACTTTTCATACTGAAAAATGTAAAAGAGCATATATTATTTGACATAGTAATTCTATTTATATCAGTTTGTTAATCAAAAATACTTGTACTTAACACAAAGGAGCCTGAAGAAAGATTTTTATCACAAACTTATGATGATAAACTTTTATAAGCACTTCTAATGTCAATCAACAGAGTAACAGTCACATATATAATGAGATATTCGTACCATTAAAAGTAGTTAAGCAACTACTTAAAACAACTTAACGAATATATGAAGACAGAATAAATATCAAAGTCAAGCTATACAGCATGAAAAGAAAATCCCAGAATAAGATAAAAGAGTCCTAATTATTTTTAGAAGCATGTTTATTCAAAAATACGTGGGATCTATGCAAATATGCATTGTGGAAACTACTTTAAAGGGATATATGTCAAATAGCAAATAAATATACGAACAATGTTTAACCTCACTAGTCATTTGAGAGATGCAAATTAAAAGAACACAAATTCCACCTCACCACAGAAAGAATGGCTACCATCAAGAAATCAACAAATAACAAATGCAGCCAGGACTGTGGTAAAAAAGTGTAGACTGGTGCAACTACCATGCAGTCAGTGTGGAGATTCCTCAGAAAACTAGGTTTAGAGGTTCCATTTGACCCAGCTATTACCTTTCTAGGTATCTTCCTGAAAGATTATGCATGCTCATGTTTATAGTAGCATGATTTGTAATAGCTAAATCTTGGAAACAACCCAAATTCCCATCAAGCAAGGAAAGGATAAAGATGTGGCTTTTTTTCTTTTTATACAATGGAGTACTACTTAGCCATAAAGAAGGATAGATGTGGGACATGCAGAGCTAAAAGAACGTACCTTGAGACCATACTCTTAAGTAAAATAAATGGGGCATATAAGTAAATATTGCATTGTTTCTCTGGTGTAAGACTGAAAGTGTAAATAAGAACCATAATACATATTAAATATTGTGAAACAGGAAGAAACTGTTTAAAAGGCAACAGAAATGGGGAGAGGAGGAAGAGAAGAGAAAAAAAGATGAGAAAATAGGATAAAATGGAAACAAAGCTTTGTAAATAGGAAAGGGAACAGGGCTTCAGTGGAGGAGAGGGGAATGAGAAAAAAAGAACTGAGACATACCATGCACAGTTACAAGTTCCTTAAGATGAATGTGGTCTACTATCTATCGTGCCAATAAATTTCAGAAATACTTTTTAGATGAAACTTTTCTTCCTAACTCTTTTTGAACAATCAGGATAGATTTTGGTTATCCTTGTTTGTAAATCTGGGTTAATAATAGTACGCCTATAGAGTTGGTTTGAGAATTATATGAAATGGTGTATATTAGTATAAGACCTAGTGGCTAAGCTTACACATAGCCCTGAAAAGAACTCTGAATTATTAAAAGAACTTCTGGAATAATTTTTTCCTTCTGAGGTCCTATCTCACTTTATTCTAAAATATCTTTAGAGAACATCTATACAGTACTTTCCTTCCCATTTAACATTTATGTCAACCACTGGTATGAAAAAGAATTTTTAGAAGAGTAGAACATACTATGAATATTTCCAAAAAAATTAGCTATCAAATGTCATTGTCCAAGTAATGCTTGGATGAGTGACTTGATGTCTTACTTCACAACAACTTCTTCCCCTCTTGTTCCACATCTGTACTTTAAGTGGTTGCTAGTACCACAAGCGCAGTAATGGTACACTCTGCCACTGTTTCAAGCCATTGTTGAATGTAATAATAATGATTTGATCAGAAAGGGAAATACAGCCCTTGACTCTTAAGATTTTATCTCTGAGGGGGAACTTCTACAACATTTTATTTTCATTCTATGGTTTCTAGACTTTAAAAGGAGATATGTGACAGTTTAGTAACCTCAAAATGCCTTTGGGAATCTTGGCTCCCATACATTCATGATTTCCTCTGGGAGTCATTCTTACAATCCTCCAAAGAAAACAAGGATGAGAATAGGTTTCCTCTTACTTGGCAGGTATTACAGAAACCAAAAGAAATCACCTTTCTTTTTTCACTTTATTACACAGAAAATGTCTTGCCCATTCCCAAACAAGTAACCCTTTTCCCTACTACTATATGGAGAAAAATTAGGAAAGTATTCTAAAATGCACTTACCTTGATAAAATGTGTCAGTTAAGTTACAAGGATTATTTTTTCCTATCAGTATTGCCCTGGAATAAGAGTATGTTACTCTCCATTTCTCATATGAAGAAGTCTCAGAGAAGATAGAAATTTCCCCAAGCTTCAGCCGGAAAAGCAGGAGAGACCAATGGAGCTATTCGCTAATTCTATCCTTCTCCAGTCTCCCTGTGACAATTCCACGCTACTCGTGATAATGTGTTCTTGCACTCTAAAACTTACATTGCTTGAGCCTAAAACACATATTAAATTCTGTTTGTTATTTGTGAACAGTTTCCTATAAATGTTAATTTTTGCAATATAGGAATTCTTTCTCACTTTATGAAACAAATTAGTAATTCCCATAATTTCAGATAATTGAACAAAACCCAAATGTCACAATAACTTATGCTTTTGTTACTCTTTTCCTACCAAGGCTTTATGAGCTGAAAATGAGCAAACTGTTAGTTTCTCTGCTTTAAAAAGAATGTATCCTGCTCTGATTTCAGCTGCATTTTAGTGCCTACAATGTACAAATGCCTTCCACCTCAGAACCACGGCTCAGATAATACTGAAAGATGAACTATATTTAGAAAAAGGATAATATGGAAGAATATCTTATTTCCTTTCAGAATACAGCCACAAGTTGTCCTTACTCTGGTAGTGAGATGAGCAGGTGGGACAATTTGGGGCCTTGACAGCTCTAAAGCTAGGTATCTTTTGCTAAACATTGGCACTCAACTTTTTTTCTGTTGTGGTGGTGATTAGGACACATACATTTTTACATAAGAAAACATTTTGTAATATATCTTTGAGGTACTTTAACAGAATCTATGCTGTAATATTATATGTATCAATCCTCATGAGCTTTCTTAAACATTTGATGAAATATGATTGCACTAAGCAAAAATTCATTTTCAAATTCCTATTTCCAAAATTCAAAGCAAATACACAATATGTAGTATTTTGACTAATTCAGGACACTTTACTTCTTAAGATTCTTGTGTATGATAGATAAAGATCATTTGTGTGTGTTTATGTTTGTGTGTGTGTGTGTGTTTTTTGGGTAATGGTATAGATATTTCTTACTATGAGATATAATTAAAATCTTTGTCATTACCAAAAAAAAAAAAAAACACTAAGCAGATGGAACTGTTGTGAAACTTTTCCCATATATGGAAGACAATCCTTTACATCTCCATAGTGGTTTTTCAAAATAACTGAAAGCAGCTAAGAGTGACGTACAAGGATGTAAAGAAATCTAGAAAAGAATAATAGTATCAAAGTCACTGCAAATATTTGAGTGCATAGCGGGGTTTCCCCCAAAGAATACAAACACATCCTACAATTTTGGTAATAAATGTTGGGTCCAGACTTCAGCTATACAACTTGCTGTTTGAGGGACCCTGGGAAAACCTATTTACTGCAGTAGTTTTCACATCCTCATCTATAAAATGAAGATGAAACTATCCTATCTCCAGGGACACGTAACATAATTAAGGTATAGAATTCTTACATTAGAGTTCGTGCCTCATATGTAATAATTTTTTGGTGACTGTTAACAATTATCTCAACAGCCCTACTAGAAGGATTACAATTTACACACAGACCAACACAGTTTTTTATTTCATTTTGTTTACTAGTACATAAAGTTATTTCCAAATCAGTATTCTTATTCTTCTCAAGTAAAAAGTGTCACTTTCTGATCTTCAAAGAGACTTTTTTATTTGCAAGTTTCTATGTTTATTTTCTTTTTCATGACTAGCATAACTGTCTTTTTCTTTTTCTTTTTTCTTCCCCCCCTCCCGCCACCAGGCATTGAACTCAGGACCTCATGCTTACACCACTGAGCCAAATCACTGGCCCCTATGAATAGCGTATCTGGATATAGTTTCACTTTGCTTAATATTTTGCTCTGGAATATTAATAGTCACAATAAGTAAAGATAATATTAAATTTATTTTGCACAGATGTGCGTTGTTTTGTTCTGTTTGCTTCTGACTGTATTAATACTTTTATCACGCAGTGACAGCGTCATGTGCAGAAGGTCCCTGCTCACTTTGTCCTTTTGTCTGCTTCCTTCCATTCTCCACCCTCTCTGGGAGGCGGCCTAATGCACAGCCTGGGTGCCCAGTTCCTGTGACTGCTGTCTTTGCCCAGGCTCCTTCTGGCTAAAGACTTGAAAAAGCCAACAGGAAAAGACAGGCTGTTTGTTTCTTCCTCTCTGCTTTTGGAGCCTCGTCCCACAGAGGGGACTTCATCTTTGAGATTCCACCAGTGGACTCTGTTCTAGGTCTTCTACACCTTGAGTGCTTACATCAGTCAAGACAGATATGATTAGGTACTTTGTTTTTTCAACTTTTAAGTAAAGAAACCTAGAAGACATTGATGAGACTTATAGACACAGAGGAGAGATATGAACAGATATAGATAGAAATTCACTACTAAAATAAAAATACTTACTGATTGTAAAATTAATGTACACTATTTCAAAGGCAGACTGTACACTATTTCAAATCACTGGTACCAAAAGGTAAAAAATAATGTTTTGGTGAATAGATTTTAAAGGTATCTATGTATTTATACAACTGACATTAAAAAAAATAAGACCATGTCATTTTACAATTTCATAAGTTTTCTTCGTGACTGTACCTTTAATGTTTCGTGCCAACACATACAAGTAAATAGTACTGTTTTAAGAGTTGTGTAACATTCCATAACTATAACATTTAACCATTTATTACTTTAAAAACACTTACCTAATATCTAATATTTAGATATTAGAGATATCTAATATCTAATTTAGATATTTTACCTAATATCTAATATTTACCTAATATCTAATATTTTACCTAATATCTAATAAATATCTAAATAGATATTTAGAAAACAATTCTTCTATACATGTGCAAAAATCTGTGTCCATCTCCAAATATTTCATTAGGTTATATCACACATTTTCCAATTCTTATAATTACCTACCAATTATTTAATGCTACCAATTTGATAGTCATAATGTTAACATATATATGTATACATATATTACTTCATGTGATTATTAACAATCTTATGAGACAGATATCAACATTAACTACATTTTGCCAGAGTAATTTAAGATAAAGTTAAATAATTTGTCAAAAATCTACAGAAATATAGAATTATAACCAGAACAATAGATTCCAAAGCCTAATATATAATTATTGAATTGTATTACCTCTGTCCTGTGGTATACAGATTTTGCTTTTTATTTACACAGATTAGCCCTGTTTTTAGAAACTTTAAATGGAACTTTTGGTGAATAATCTAAGTTGTATTGTGTAGGAGCAATTAATTCATTTGTTCCTGTTCCCCAGTGCAGTATCTGTTATGCAAACTTGTAAAACAGTTACTTGATACATTCAAATTTCATAGGATTTTCCAAACAAGCTGCAAGTCACTCTGTCTCCAAGACAACTTATATCCATATGTTGCTTAACATGGAAACAAAACAAAATTATTTTATCAAATGACTTTATTCATTCTTGGATTTCATATGAATGGCACATGATGTGGAAGCAAATCATTTGAGATTCTGGCTGATACTTTTCTCTACAATAGCACATAAGTTTAGATGTACATATTGTCATCAAGTGTAAGCATGTGTATGGCATACTATAGATATTGACAAAACATTTTATTCACTGAAAATTTGTGTGTAGATATATTTCTTTAATCATGACTTGTCACTCTTTAGAAAAATATTATAGCCTCAGGCAGTGTTTATTGGGATTAGAAATGAATGAACCCCAATTACTGTTTCCAGGGTGACACATTAATAAGGGAAGTCAGAGGTAGCAAATTAATGCCAACCCCCAGATCGCTGTAAGCTAGATAGACCAGTGACCAACCAATTTAATTAATTCTAACTATGATTTAATATCAAAGGAAATAATAACCTTTGGGGAATATAACACATTTACTAAGTGTGCTGTCTAAGGATAACACTGTAAATGTAAAACACTGCATCTCTTGTAAAAAGGAGAGACATTGGAGGAAGAGTTTCAATTGTCTGGGCCAAAATGTTGATATTGTGTTAGGGATATCTCTTACACAGTACATGTATGTTATTGCAGTGATTTTTCTGTTCAAAAGAAAGCAAATTTTATTTCAAAAAATGTAAAGCATCACTTAACTGTGGCAGTGTTTTGTGTGGGAGAAATGAAGCTTCATAGTACCCAGATTTCATCCTTTAAAAATATTATATGAGAAATGAAAACCTTAAGATAAAGTTTAGCAATCTTTGATGTCATATATATTTAAAATATATATATATATATATAATTTATATTCATGATCACCTGAAGTTGATCAGGAAACATCTCAAGAATTCATTAATTCAATGCATTTTATGAGGTTCACTAATGCAAAAAAAAAATGAGATATAATTTTTTTTTTTTTTTTTTTTTTGGTACCGGGGATCAAACTCACAACCTTGTGCTTGCCAGGCAGGCGCTTAGGCTGCTGAGCTAAATCCCTGGTGAGATATAACTTTTCTTAAAGATTAGAAGAAAAATGTTTTTCTATTTCATGGATAAATCATAATCCCTTTGTTTCCCCATGTGCTTTTACTTGAAAAGGTACAATGACATTTAATTATTCCATGATAGGTGTCAAACAAAATGTTTGTTAAGGGACATATTGTCTAGTCAATTGCATTCCTTAACAAAAATCATTAGTAGAACCTTTTTAATTACCCAACATCTGAATACTAATAGCTTTCCTGTTACAAATATAAAGAGAATCTATTGTCACTGTCTCACGAAAGGAGACAGGACCCTGGAGAAATGGCTGATTCTAGAACTAGAACAGAAAATTCACCAGCCTAATGAATCTCATTTTCCAGGAAATAATGGAATGTGAAAAATTTAAGATTTGGGCTTATCAAAGGAAAAGGAGATAAAAATGAAAGATTTTCAACTCCTAGTAACGTCATAGAGCAAATTGATCAAAAATAAATACTGTAAAATGATATTACAATCCAGTGTAGGAGGCAAATCCATGAGAGATTACATATAGGAGTAAATGATTAGGTAAAGAAACAAAGGAGAAAAGATACATGCTCCAGACCAAAAAAATCTCAGCAATTTATATAAATACTCCTCCTCAAAGAGAAGGAGCACACCTTCCTTTCCTAAAGTGTGACCTGTGCTAAATGACCTGCTCCCAAATCGTGCTACAGAGAGACAGAGTAATGCATGGTGCACTCTGCTTCATCGGAGGATGAAAGTTAGCACCAACCAGTCAGGTGAGAGCACCTGTCCGCAGCAGCACATGATAGGAACGGCACCTCCCTCTTTGAGCTCCCTCCAGAACCCCATAGCCACTGTGATAAAATATCCCATTCACCCAAACTGAGGAAGGTCCACAAACATCTCGTTAGTAGTGCTCAATAATTTCAAGATCAGTAAAAACAAGAAAAATCTGAGAAATTGTCTCTGCAAACAAGAGTCTAAGGGAGACATACCCAAGTGTAATATAGTATAAAATGCCATTCTAGACTAGGAAAAACAAAAAGAAATAGAAGAAATGAAAAATAGAAAATAGAAAAAAGAAAAAAATCAAGTACAAATAAAGAAAATCTGAGTAAATTAGGATTTGTTGAATAATAATGTATCAATATTGGTTCATGATTTTGACAAACTACAGTCATATAATATATTAGGAATAGGAGAAATTAGGTTAGTAACATACCAAAAGCCTGTATTATTTTTGCAAAGTTCTGTAAATCAAAATCTATTCTCAAACTAAGAATTTATTTTGAAATTACATATAAAAAGATACTGAAGCTATAATCTAAAGAAATCTGTAGAAATCCTAATGAAAAATAAAAAAGGAAACGTGGTGTTGCTTATAACTACTCTTCTGTTGAACTACTTTTTTTTTTATTTTTCTCAGTTATATTTGATGGTTATTGTACATATTCATTCATGTTTTTTCTCCTGCAAGGACAAGCTCTAAAATGCATGTGTCAGTTTTAAGTAAGTACTGCCCATTCTTGTTAAAAAAAAAAAAAAGGTACTAATGATTTTTCAATATAGAACTAGTTTTTACTATACCATTTGGGGAAATGACTTTGTGAATAAAGAATTATTTTAACAGTCTATAGATAGATGAGTTTAACCTTTGTAAAGATAGAGAACAATTTCTATTTTTGATTCTTTATTTTTCTTTAATGTATTTCTATTTTTCATTTCTTGCAATGTAACTATAGATCTGAATGCTGATGAAGGAAAATTAGGGCTCCCAAAGAAAGATAGGTGAAGCAATATCCTTGGGAAACAAAGCCCAAGCACCTTTGTGGTTTTTTTTTTTTTTTTTTAACAACACTTCAGTTTTACAAGAGAAGTAAAATTAAACGTGACACTTCTTCAGGCAAGAAAAGGAGAGACAGATGCCTTATAAAAAAATAAATGATCAATTAACAGGTCTGAATTTTTGTTCTGGTATGGTCTGTTAGCACTCAGGAGCTGTAGAGGCGGCAGCCAGGACTGATTTCGATTTATTGATAAGACCTCCTTTCACTTATTTTCTGCCTGTGTCTTACATCCTTAGTCACTATGACTGCATGAAGCTTTAAGTGTCTACAAATGAATTTGATTAAGGAAGAAAACCCACCTTTTCGGCAGTACATTTTATCTCTTTTAAAGGGGAAATTCTTTTAAAATATTTATAGTTGCAAATTTCAGGTAAAAATCCCAAGCAGAAAGTGTCACAAGATTTGGACACTAGTAAGGCAAAATTCATGCTTGTGAAAAAAGTTTATGTACTATTCATTATTTTTTTCTTTCAAAAATGCAGATTTCAGTGTAATCTGTATGTTCAAAAAATGATCAGTATTTAGACATTAGAATTACACAGTAGACAAGAATTCTGTCTTATGATCTACTTTTACTTACCACTGTGAATATTCATATTCTTTGGTTGTCATGTTGAAATATTTAAAGTATGCTATGCATTACACACATAAAATCCTAACAGGAATGCAGTTATATTTGAAATAGATAATGAAAGAAATTTGTTTTATCTTCATATCGATCTTAGAATTAAGTAATAATTTAAAAACATGTTAATTTTTGAGTAATAGTTTTTTACAGAATATATATTACTTTTTCTAATCTAGACACATATGAGTTTATTTTCTAATCTAGACACATATGAGTTTCTTTGGTTAGAAGTCATAGGAGTTTTAAAATTATCTCAAGGTCTTTATTTGTGAAATGTTATATATAATCCAATATGGAAACTAGCCTATTCAAGAGCAGTTTCTTCTGAAAAGTATCTTTTTAATTATTGGTCTTCATATTTTATAATATGTAACTTGTTTTAAATTTATTTTTAAAAGGAAAAAACAAAGCAAGATTATAGGACAGTAACATTGATTAATACACTGAGTATTGTTATCTTTAAATTAGTTACTCAGAGTGCAAGATGCAGGCATTAAATTGTTAACAACATTACAGCAAACCTTTCTTTGCAATGAACTAAAAGAAAATAATAGTGTAACTATGTTATATACAATAGGTAAGATGTATTCTGCTTCTCCTTTTCTTGTTTTCTCCTTTCCCACATCCCATTTCTCTTTCCTTTGAACAGTTTTGAACATATATCACTGTGGTATGATGTTTTACCTCTTCTGGAAAGACACCCAGAAGAGGAATAGCTGGGTCAAATGAATGTAATATTAATCTTGATGACAAAACTTAGATAAAATATAAACCCTACTGTGTCACTTCCTTAATATTAGAAAACTAGTTTTAAGAGATTTTTATCAATTCCTATAAAAAAGAAAAAGTGATTAGCAATCACATTAATTTTAGAAATGTCACCTAAAATGGTCTTGTCTCAGGTTATTTTGTTTAGCATAGGAAATGTTCTGATAAGCCTTACAGAAAGGATATCTGCCAAAAGTATTTTGAGAAGTAGGAGAAAGTCTGCAGAAGCAAATATCACTCAAGCTATAAAGGATCTTTTGTACCTATCAGAAGAACTTGGAACTGTTCCAAATTTCTTTTTTAGTTGATCACTTTAGTAGTAAAGCCATTTGGGATACTTTTTCTCTAACCAAAATTTAAAAATAAGCTGAAAAAAGTATTTTTAATCATATTAGGAAGGAGATAAAATGTATTAGAGATGAATATCAAGATTTGAAGGTTGGCTGGATGTTAACAAATTAGAATGCATGAGTTAGGTACCTAGTGAGCATTAGGACAGGTCACTAAGATCGGCCACATAAGAGGAAGGACATAGTGGGAAATGCTTCATGAAGGGAGACTCAAGGAAGACATCAGTAATGTTTGAGTTTAGAATTACAGAATTCAAGAAAAGACATAGGCCACAGCAAATAGGTGTTAAAGTCAGAAGAATGGATGTAGTCACTTAGAGACATTGACTGGAGTGTGAAATATAGAGATAAACATCAACAAATAAGAATTAGGTGACTTAACAGGCTTCTCAGGTAGAAAGAATTCTGAATGTGGGGACATATATGTTAAATGTAGAGAGAATGTCAAGAAAGAGAAAGTAATTTTCAATTCTATTCAATTTCAAAACATCCAGAAATGCATATATGAAATAATGTGCACTGAATTAAATAGAACATCAATTGTTAGTAACCAAGTCTAGCACCATTTCAGGGAAACAGAAGTGTGATGTCAGATAATGAGATACGGTAGGAGATTTGGAAGCAGAGATGGCAAATACAAGCAGTCATTTCCAGAAAATTAATCTTGATGGGAAGGAATGCCAAGATGGCACAAGAGAGATATAGCTAGAGAGCATAATTTGTTTTTCCTTTATTTCAAAGGTAGAAGCAGTTTAACAAAGAGGAAAAGCACTAAAATGCAGGCAGAGATGGTTGACTAATTCATATTCTTGAAGCAGGAAGAGATTATATACAGAAAGACTCATCTTTTGCAATGACTAAGGAAAAAATGGTAATGAAGAAAATGCATAAAGATAACTTGGCAAGTTTAAATATGGAAAATAGAGAGACTTTCCCATCTGTTAGACTGTATATTCTCATTGAAGTAGAAGACAAATTCTCTGAGTCTTAAAGAAGTTTAGATCATAGGGACTTCAGGAAAGTTCTGAATGCTATAGGGATACCTCTGCGAGAAATACTGAGAATGGCTGGGGTGTGTCAGGCTGTAGAGGACCCAAATGAGTTGGCAATGCTGATTTGTATTGACATAATGTCATTTAGTTGCATACTTTTCTCTGTAAGAAATCAGTAATCTGCACACTACACATGAAAAAAACAAATTGACCCAAGTCAAGGTAGAAAGGAGTTGAGTGTTTTGGGAATTTTTCAAAATGAGAGAATGGGATAAGATAGGAAAAGGATGATAAAGGAAGAAGTTTTACAGCTGAAGTAAATTCAATAGTGTATGATATTGGAAACAAGGTGAGAAAGGTCAGATAAGAAGTTGCAGAGTATGGTATAAAATTCAGAATTACACAGACTGTGATGCTTGATCCTTAAAATGATGGTTGACGGTGCATGCAGGTGAATTACTGGAGCAACAATGTGGGCAAACATAATGTTGAAATGTATGTATGGAGACTACAATTGTCTTCCATTAGAGCACGATGATCTTAAAAGGAATAGATGAAAGCCAGATGACAAATAACTCAGGAACTGTAGAAAACATATAGCAAGCAGAATGGTAGATGGTAAATAGGAAAAAAGAAAGGAAAGTAACCTACCTGCATAACAATACATCACACACATGGGAGATTTTACCCAAAGGTGATGAAAGGTGGTAGAGAAAAGAGACTGTGAAGAGGCTGGGTTATAAGAAAATGGGGAGCCTCTAGAAAGAGCAAGAATGTTAAGGCAAAAAATCAGAGACATTCAGAGGCACAGAGAAACAGGGGTTTGAGTCCCAAGAGGTGAAGAGAGAGCAAGGAGCGACATGAGGGATGAGAGAGGACAGTGTACATTTTCAGAGGCTTTCAGTTTTGTGTGGCGACTGGAATGGAGGGGATAGAAAGCACTGTGAATTAACTCAAAATTTTGAAAGAGAACTCAGGAGTTATTGAACAAACTGAGAACCCAAGGACTGAGGGGAAAGGTAGAGAATTAACAAGCACAGTAACAGTGCTGGCTTGGCCCTGACCCTCTGACATACTACTACTTCCAGATTCTCATTGTCATCATTGGCATTTTGCCTGCTATGATTGGGCTACTTGCCTACAATTCACAACCCTATTTTTTGTCTGCTGAATATGCATCTCCCCATTCCATCCTCTTATATCTGCTGTCTGTAGGAATCAGTGCAAACACATCCAAACAGTACATGGTTATTTGTGAAAGAAATTTTTAAAGGTAATGTCTGTCCAACAGCTTCCACACTTAAACATTTTGGTCATAAATTTCCTAAGAAATTGTAAAATGTAGTAATTCTTGACATGGAGAAAGATGAAAAAGAAAATAAATAACATTAAAATGCTCTGTTCCAAAGCAAATTTTCATGTCCTAAATTTCTGTATGCATTTACTTCTTATTTTAACAAATGTTACTAAAAGCAAGTTTAATGTGTCCTTCCAGCAGCCATCAATAGAAGAAGTACCTCCTGGCCCTAGATAGAAGTACAGCAAGATGCAATAATAAATAACAGCAGTGGCTAGGGAGGGCTTGGCTATGTCGGTGCTGAATCTACACTAACTTGGGAAAAAAAGCTGGCCTCACCTGGTCGAAGGTGAGCAAGGGAACAAAGATCAGAAAATCTACAAAGGAACAGAATCAGAAGAATCAGGATAAACTTTAATTAGGCGCATTTTAAACATTTGTTTTGAGTGAACATAGCACAATCAACTTAATCTTATCTTAAATGAGAGACTTTATCTTTTCATTCTTTTTGGTATATGACTCATCACCTCAGTAATTCATTTTCTCTGTACTTGAGTTTGTTATGAAGAGTATATCGCGAGTTATGAAAAGAATGTTATAAAAATGAGTAACTATTAAAAGTATCATATATTATTTTGTAAATGCATTTGAAAAATCTCATTAAAAATGTTATGTTTAGGGAGTGCCATTTACATATTAGCTCTCTAAAATTCTATATTATGCTAATATTGGCTTCTTCTTATTACTTTACCACCCCCCGTAGCCATAGGAACTTTAGGGCTATCAAATTTTTGTCATAACAAAATTAAGATCACAATAATTATACTTGTAACAAACATTTCATTTACAAAGATTGCATCATTTGATCTTAAAAAATGCCTGTGATTTTGAGAAGCCAGGTAGTTTATCTGTATTTCAGAAAGAACAATGGAATCTTAGTGAAGTTTAGAGTTGCTCCGGTCTAAATATGTTTGTCTCAGCCAAGACTCCTGTCTTGAAACCTAGCTCCTGAAGGAAAAATACTAAGTAGGCCCTTGGGAGGTGATGAGATGTGAATTTGCTTAGCACCTTCTAAAGAGGGCCCTTGGGAGCTGCTTTACCGCCTCCTGCCACATGAAGACAGAGAGAAGACACTGGGGAGACAGCTCCCCTATTAACCCTTTGATCTTGCATTGCACAGCTAAGATAAAAATTTGTACTGTTTATTTGTAAACTACTTACTATATGATATTTTGTTATATATCTCAAATAGAGTAAGGCAGTGGTCGTTCCTTCAGTGTCATAATTCTTCAATGTCATAGTTAAAAATGAAGCCTAATTTTAACTTCCCAGGCACTGTGTTTGGTATTGGGAAAAAAAGGAACATAAAGGTATCACTTTGTGATCAGATTTTTTAGACCCAAAAATATTAAACAGATCATATAAATTAATCCTTTCTGGGTGAACTTTAATCATTCAAATTAAAACAGAAGACACAAGATAGTAAAGGCCAAGCGCAGATGGTCCAGACAGGTATGGAGGTTAAGGGAACACTTCGGAGAGCGTGCCATTCCAGACTGCAAGGAACAGGAGGTGAAGCATAGAGCCAGCAGCCACCTCTGAGTGGCTGGAAGGCTGGAAGCCTTGCAGCGTGTCTAGGCAGTGAGAAGGATAAGGAACCAGCAGGAGAAGCGCTTAGACATAGACGGGAAGACAAGCACTTGGATCAGAAAAGCTACATGTTTATTTCCATCCTTCTTTTCTCTCTCCCTCCACTTCCTTCTTCTTTCCTATTTTTCTTCCTCCATTCCTTCGTATTTCCCTCTCTCCCCCTCCTTTTCTTTCCCTGCATTCCCTCCTATGTTTCCCTTCCTTCATTTCTTCTTTCTTGTTTCTAATTTTGTCCAGGCCTCAATCACCAACCCTCGAGCATATGATAGCAGTGCAAGTGTAATAAACACAGGACCCTGGGTAGCTAAGGTACTATCAGTATTTGCTCAACAAAGTAGTTTAAAATATAAAGATAGCAAGTTGGTGAGTAAATAGAAATTTTGGTAAGATGGCCTAATCATGTCTTTTTGTACAAAGGAATCTGCTGCACTATTAGAGGTTAGGAAATAAATATATGAGGGAGGAAAGAAAAGGATATCATGTGATAACTTAAATTCACTCCTTCATTCCATGCCTTCTGTCTGCTTTTTTATCTGCCACTTGAATACAGGTAATTCTAGCTGTGCACCTGCTTCAGAAAGCCTCTCTTGGCAAGGGAAGAGGTGCCTTCCTGTTCTACATGACTGTTTGCTCTTGCCTTCTAATCTGGGTTTCCTGCGGACCCCTTTCTGGGTGTGTATTCTCATGTTTCCTCAACCTGGAGCTTCAGGCATGGCAGCAGAGTGATTTCCTAATGTGCATTGCGTTGGGCTCAATCTTCAGCACCACAGAAGGAAAACAAAGCTGACTATTGGGCCTGCAGTTACACACACACACACACACACACACACACACACACACCACAGTGGTAATATCACATCACCTGTGACTTGCATTTCTGGGAAGTTAACTTCTAAATTCTCTATTTCTTAGTGATTTTTTTCTCCAATTAGTTGAACGAATGATGATATTTGCTTACAGCCCCCACTGTTGCCCATAAAGAACAGCACTTACTCATTTAAGAAAATTGTTTGATCAGTGCTATGCAGGGCTATTGTATCTTTTTTCTGCTGATAGAGGAAGGGCATGATATGCTGATTGAAACAACTGGAAAACCAGATTGCTGAATTAGAAGTGAATATATAATCAGAGGCACCAGCCAACAGTTGGTTAGAATTAGAAGCATTTAAATCTGTACACAATCAAATATTGCCTGGAAATGCTACAGCAATCTTATTTTATGCTAAATAGATTTTTATGGAAGGGTAATAAAGGAGGAAATCTGCCTGCTAATTTTATTAAAAACATGATGAATCTTTGTTATTTCAGCTATTAAGACTCCAAATAGGAGGAGGCTAATTAGAAAGAAAAGTAGGAATTAATTTCATATTTAAGATCTATTATCAAACATTGCATATTTTTAAATGGAATTATTCATAACAATTGATGCATTTTCATAATTACACTCAGAAAATAATAGATATATTTGTAAGTATTCTTTTTTACTAAATCATTATTTTTATTCATACACATTTGCAGTACATAATGATTGTATTCCTTATGAATGGTTGACTGATATACATAACACATCTTAATTCTTTTTCTGGTCCCCTTCTGCTCTTCTTCCTACCTCTCCCTCCACCTCTTGTTTGCCTTCAAAGCAAAAGATCTATTTAAAATGAAAAAAAGTACTGTCTCATCAATATTTATGTGATATAGAAAATGATTTATTAATTATTTAAGACCATTTTACGAACATGAGACAGACTGAATTCCACTTGCAGACAGCCATTTTCAAAACACAAATATGTCCAGTTCCCTAATTTAAGGACCGTATCCATTAGCTACCTCCACCACATAGTGAGTGTCTTTATCATATTGCAGCTACTAATGAGGGAGCTTTATCTATCATCCATTTACACAAAATGTACTGAGCACTGCTGTGGGACAAGCCGGGTTCCCAGGCAGAGGAGTGTCTTGGAGAATGGAGGAGGCGAAACTTCCCATTCTTATGGATCTTGGATTCCGTTACAGAATTGACAACATACACAATGAAAAAATGTAATACGTAGTACGTTGGGTAGCACTGAATTCTAGAAAATGAATAGGAAGGAAATGTGAAGTGACGGTGTAGGTTTTAATTTTAAAAGAAAGGTCAAGTTGGTCTCACTGAGGAGAACTTTGCGTGGACATTCGAGTGGGGCGAAGGCACTGGCCGAGAAGGTGGCCTTTGGGAAGACATGCTGGAGCCCTGGGGCTGGGGTGCCTGGCTTGTTGGGATTACAGCAACAAAACTTGTTGATATCATAAACCAAAAGACTAGGGACAGGTGCTGGATTGTAGGTCACATGCAGTAACAATTTTTTTTGTTTTGTCTTTTGGAGACAAGGATTACTATTTAGTTCAGGCTGGCCTTGAATTCACTTTGTAGCCCAGACTGGCCTGGAACTCACAGTAATCCTCCTGCCACAGCCTCACTAGTGCTGGATTACAGGTGTGCACCAACATGTCTACTGATTTTGACTCTTCATCAGAGTAAAATGGGAAAAAGTGGCTGGTAAAGAGCAAAAGAAAAAAAAAAACCTCCCTATTTCATTATATGTGAGTTTCTTAGTGACAGCAGCAGTTTTGAGCCATGTAGTTTAACACAATTTCCTAAAGGATCTAACACAGTTTCTCTTAAATATGGTTTAGACAAGTGTGTTTTAAGTGAATCATAATGCCAAAGACAACTTCAGTTTCTTCTATTTATATTTATCATTCTATCATTTAATAAACAACACAAAGTATTTTTCCGTCCCTGTTTGCAGGACATAATGAACACATTCATCTTGGGGAATTTGTACATGTACGCAACACATCCCAATTTTTTTTTTAAATCCTTGCCTCCTCCCCTTCCTACAACCTATTTCTCCTTTCCTTTTTACAAAAGCTCTATTTTTGTTTTTCTTCATTTTTTTCCTTTAACTCTCCATTCTCTTCCTTTCCTCCCCCTACCCAAATGTTCTTCTTCTCATTTAATTAAATTTTTCAACTTCCTAATATCTGCCCTCTATTTTTCAGATTATTTATACTTCAGATTTCTCACACAAGAGAAATAACACAATATTTAAATGTATGTGTTTATTTCATTTAGGAGATGGTCTCTATTTGCATCCATTTACCTAAAAACACCTCGTTTATCTTTCTTTATGGCAGAGTAGTATTCCGTTATATTTATACCGCATTTTCTTTATTCATTCTTCTGTTGGTAGGCATATGGATTGCTTCCAAGATTTAGCTATTATAAATTGCACTGCTATAAATAAGGATGTGCATGTTTCACTGTGGTAGGATGACTGTAACTCTGTTGGGAAGATACCTACAAGAGGAATAGCTGGGTCAAATGGAACCTCTAGTTTTAGTTTTAGGAATCTTCATACTGATTTGACTAGTGGTTGTACCAGTTTATATACCCACCAACAATGGAAAAGGGTCACTTTCCTCCACAGCCTTGCCAGCGATGGTTATAGGTTCATTTCTTAATAATACCTACTCCTTATGATAAGAGGGAATGTTAGTGTTATAATTTGCATTTCTAAAATGACCAGTGATATTGAACATTTTTAATGTATTTATTGATCATTTTTACTTCATCTGAGAAGTATCTATTCATTTCAAATGCCCATTTTTGCATTGGGTCTTTAAATTTGGGGGATCTAATTTTTTTTTTTTTTGTTCTTTACATAGTCTAGAAATTAGTCCTCTGTCTGAGGAGTAGCTAGTAAATGTTTTTCCCATTCTTAGGCTGTTTCTTCACTCTGTTGATGATTTCCTTCACTGTGCAGTTTTTTTTTTAATTTGATGTTATCCCATTTGTTGATTCTAGTGATATACCCTGTAGAGTCAGGTGGTGTTCACGTCTTTGCCTACACTTATGTCTTTACCTTTTCTATATTCCAGCAGATTGTTTCTGTTTTGATATCTGTATCTTTGGCCCATTTTAGTTTAGTGCATTGTGGAAAATATGAGTCCAGGTTCAATCCTCAGTGTATTTATAGCCAGCTTTCCCAGCAACATTTGTTAGAGACTACCTTTCCTCCAAGCAAGATGTTTGGCCCCTTGTCAAAAATAAGGTTGCTGATAATGCTTGGAGTTGTTTCTGCATATTTTATTCTGTTCTAGTGATCTTCAACTCTACTTTCTTTTTAGCAATACTATGTTCTTTTCATCATTGTAGCTTTATAGTATACTTTGAAGCCCAGGACTGTGATTCCCAACACCTTGTCCTTGCTGACCAGAATTGCTTTGGCCATTCTAGGTCTCATTTGGTTCCATATGAATTTCAGGATTATTTTCTTGAGGTCTGTGAAGAATGCTATTAGTATTTTGATTTGGAATTACATTAAATTTGTATATCAGTTTTGGAAGTATGACTATTTTCAGTGTATTAATACTGCCTATCCAAGAACAGGGGGTGTCTAGAATATTATTTATTAATGATGCTGTTAAATCTTGCACACTAAATCCAAATTATGGTTTTAATCATAGAAATAATAAATTTTCAAAATACAGTGAGTGATGAGTTTTAGAGTCCAGTTTAAATACCTATATTTCCTGAGAATTAGCTAGTTTAGCACTAGTTAATAAAATTCACCTCATGCATATTGTAAATGTTTTTGCCTTTTTTGCTTTAAAATTATATTTAAAGAGAAATAAGTTCATTCTGGCATGTTACATTACCAAGAAATAAACCAGAAGTATGTATTTTCTCATTCATTTCCATGTTATCATTAAGCAGCATTACTAGTCCATGGAAGTTTTGTTTTATTATAAAATGATCAATTGAATTTTAAATTTATTTCACAGGACACATTCTGGAGCCAGCTAAACATGCTCACAGGTGTCCTCCAGTCATGATTTTATTGCCAATAATTGACAAGTCCAATTGTGTAACACTAAATTTGGAACCTCAAATTCTGGCTTTGAATACCCATAATTTAATAAAGCTTGTTTTAGCTAATTATTTTATAATGAAATATAAAATATCTCACAAGATGATGCCTTTCTTCTAGAAATTAAATTGAGAACAAGGAGTTCACAGGCCTCAGAGTAAAAATAAATGAAAACACAATTACCTTCTCACACAGGAGCTAATACCTCTCCTTTTTATTTAAAATCCATCCATACCGTAGCGTGATCTTTTCTCCTAACTTGTCCAAATACATCTTCTCTTTATGTTCATATGTAAACACAAGAAAAATATGAGTAATATAAAATGGAATATAAAAATACTAAATGTGGAATATAAAAATATAAAAAGCTGTTGGTGCTCTTCCTTAAGAAAAAGTAAGTTTCAGGAAGGTTATAACCTCATGTCAAACTTTGGTCTTGTCCTGAATCGAGAAGCAGTGTGAACATTAGCCACCAAGTACCAACTAGACTGAATATTTTTTAACTTTCTCTCCTTTCTGTGCTAAATGAAATGATGAAGACCCCAGGAGGTTAGCAAACAGTCATCTTACACAAATCACTGAAGCATAACTTGGGAATGGCTATCCAGAATGGCTTGGGCTTGCATAGATAATTCATAGCCATGTTAGGTACAAGATGTTCAGGAACCGAGATATGGTTAATGTTTTAGGGAAAAATAAGTACATTTAATATACACTGATAGCAGGAATAAAGGTAAAAGGACCACTGAACACTGAATAACAATCATCAAAGGGAAAACGTATTTTTAGAAACTCAACAAAGAAAAGCCATTAAAAGAAACATTTATGTTGGAAAAAAAAATAGCTTGGTAGCCCATGTGCAATTAAGTGAAGACCAGTTCTCCACAATCACTTTTAACAGACCAAGTATCGCATAAAGTTGATGATAACCAGAATATTTTCTAAGGATTTATTGCAGTAAATTAACCATTCAGCTCAGAAGGTAAAAATCTAAGTTCTAGTTACAGTAAATAATTAATTGATCTTCAGCAATTAACCACTTTAGGCCTCAGATTCTTACCTAGAGAAGTGGGTTAGGGTGATCATTAGGTTCTTTTCTATATCTATTTATTCTAGAAGGCCTATAATACTCAGGAGAATTTGGAGGATAGAAGTCAATTAACAACCATCATAAATAACAAGGAGTCAAAGCATCAATAAATAATCTGATTATCGAACAAATTCTTCCATTAAGGTGGGCAGTTAAATTGAACGAGTACTTGGCAGAGGATCAAGCAGACTCAGACTCCAGGTTTTTTAAATTTTACGGTTTTGTTTCAGTAAAAATTTGCAGTAGAATAAGTTGAACTGTGTAAATGTGCCATGAAGGCTGTTTATGCTTCGGTTTTCAATCTCTTATACTGACTATTAACAGTTAAATATTCCAAAACCCACAGTGTCCTTTGAGAAGGTCAAATTGTTATAATTTTATATTGCCTGAGGTATACTGCTGTAATATATATTTTTAATACAATTTAAACAAACTTAAAAATGAGAAAGTGTGCAGTCTAAATAAATGAAAATTTAAACAAATGCATTGTGGAATCTGAGTCTACACATGCACACAGATCTCAACAAAATGTTCTTTAATTGCTCTTACGTGTTTGTGGTTGAAATTGTGGGCTGTTAGACTATTAGACTTTGAACTAGTTTAAGGAATAGACTGCTTTCATTATGTAATTCCCTAAGATAATCCTACAGAGTCAGTACCATGAGCATTTTTATTAAATTTAATTCAATTCTTTGATCATCAGAGTGCATTTGTTTTAATGTGAAGCATGAATACTAATTTAGATGATGCATAGCCGAGTTTAAGACCAACAACAAAAAAATCCCTGCTGGAAAATACAATGCAACATTCTGGGAATAAATTGAAAATATTGACTTAAAATTTATTTCCCATGCTGTTTATCCCAAAATGGATAAGTATGTATAATATTGGGAACAAATGTTTTCTCATTATCACTCTCATGACATATTCTCCTTTCAGTAAGTCACAGAAAGCCTCTAGTACATGTTATCAACATCAAACAAAATTGAATCATTTATACTTGTCAGCAAAGATGAGAATAAATTGGTAGAAAAACATTGATAGAAAAAACACAGGTCTAATTTCTACCAAAAGAAACCATTTTGACCTGAATTTTTAATACATATTTCGAGGGCAAAACATTAAACTCTTTCAAGTTTGGTACCTTGATTTTCTTGAAGAGCTAAGTACATATCCAAGAACGACAATTCAAAAGGAGAAAATGGTGTAGACTTTGAAATAAAGCACTGTA
The DNA here is from genome assembly GCA_004027295.1 of Dolichotis patagonum. NCBI lineage: Eukaryota > Metazoa > Chordata > Mammalia > Rodentia > Caviidae > Dolichotis > Dolichotis patagonum. Next base: position 65,573 of record PVJX010000201.1, on the reverse strand, counting down.
AAACTTCAGTAGAAGTTATTCCAGATGAAGCAATCAGGGATCAGAGAACTAATTGTAAAGAAAATGGCATTTTTGAAAGGGCTGGACTTTAATATACGGAAATTAAGAGGGGGATGATTTCACCATGCCAAGCAGAGTGAGCAACTTATAGGGAAAGTATGGGCAACGAGGGTATAAGGCACAAACTGAAAGAGGACTTTGCTTGCTAGAGCCTCTGGTGCGTACAAGAAAACACTTGATAATAAGGCACTAGACAGAGGACAGTTTGAATGCATCACATAGACTAATGTCATCAAACTCTGAAAGGGCTTTGAAACTTTCAAGAAGGGGTGACAGGAGAAGAGCTCTGCTTTAAGTAGACTTATTCTGGCCGCAGAATGTCTGGAGGGATGGACTGGAGGAAGTGATGCGGACTCGCCAGCCCTATAAGATGGAGAGACATTGTAGCCATAAGTAGTCACTCACATGCCCCTGAAAATCAGGCTGTGTCCCACCTGCAGCACACAAGATGAAGACTTGCTGTGTTTTTCCAGAATCCCCTAGGCCTGTAAGCAGTTAAAGTCTTTCTATACAGGAGCTGTGCAGAAATGGCCCGATAGAAAGCTTCACAATAAAAGACACATAATTTACTAAGATTGGAGGTAGGAACAAAATAGCACCATAGCACTCCCACTTTGATCTTCTTTTAGGTTTTGAAGTTTTATAATAGCCAGTTACTTAATTTATCTTGAGATTTGAGTTATGCCACAGGTACTAGCTTCCTAGTTATTTTTATCAATGTGGATACAGAAAAAGAGTGGTTCCATAATTTAGATTTTCAGATAGTAAAAAGCATGATAATTGGTATTTTAGCAATATGAAATCCCAAATTAGTTGATTTGATAACAGCAAGAAAAATCTTCTTGACAAAGTCATTTTCAAGGCTAAAGTGAATGTTAAATTTGGAAGATAAAGGAAAGTGAGGAGAACCCTGTTTGAGGATTAAATGCTTTGATTAAACTTGATAGCCTTGGTATACTTAAAGTAACTTCTACTTCAAAATGAGCCTCATCCCATGGGACAGGCCACTGTAATTATGTAGAATAGAGTTTTTTTCCAAACTATATTAAAATGTCTGAAGGAAATTATCTCATTTTAGCAGAGAAGAAAGAAAATCTGTTAAAAAGAATGGGAGAAATTATACTTGCCTTTCTTGTCTTTGCTGCCTATGGGGAAGTGAAATCCTTTGCCTATTACCAGAAGCAAGTACTGCCGCACTTTAAGGAGACCAACCTTCCTTCAGGATTGTATCAAGTAAACACATCATTCCTGTCTTCCTGCTTGCTTTAGGACACTGTAAATGGATGCTCAGCACATTAATCTCTGGTTTGCCAAAGTTAGGCAGAAAAAAAACTCGTTTAAATTCTAAGAGACACAAAGATATAAGTGGAATTTTATCATATATGGATTCCCTTTTCTCATCTCTCTTACGCTTTGATTTCCAACTAGGATATTTTGGACCTAAAGAATATTTTACCCTTTTTCTTTTACCAGGAAGCAGCCACCCGTGTAAAAGAAGTTACATAATAAAGACATAACTGTGAGCTTCAGAACTATTTTAAATCACAAGAGCCTTCTATTTTAAATCACAAGAGCCTGCTTCTTATCTTAAAACAATCTCCATTCCCATCTTTATATCGGCAGAGATCAGCACTAGATTTTCAGAAAACTACAGAGAAGGTTGCCTTTTCAATACAAGTGCTACACAGGATTCTGTCCTTGTTCCTTGTCTCTTCTAACAGGTCATGTCTTCTACTGTCATTGTGTTACCTATTGCCCACTTTACATGCTGGTGACACAACCTATAAATTCAGCCCAAAGCTAGTCCTTGAGCTTCAGATTTGAATAATGATCTAAATTTATACAAGGGTGTCCCCCAGTGTCTGATGCCGGCACTGTCTTCCAGAGCACGTGGTACCCACTCATCACGTTCGTTGCATTGAGTTGCATGTGCTTTTGTCACCTGTGTGTGGCTCCTGCTGGACCAACTGCTGTGCAGGCATTGTCTGTGCTGGTTACTTTTGGAGACCTAGGTCCTGACCTGTAGGGGCTATTCGTAAGTATTTCTCAAATACTTGAATGGGTAAAAGAGAAAAGGAAGGAAAAGTATATATATATATATATATATATATATATATATATATATATATCATATATATATGATACATATATGATAGTTGACATAGTTATAGTTAGTTTCTCTTAGTTCATTGAAAAGAAAGTTATGCTAATAATGTTGAACATTATTTAATGCCTATATCTTTTACTCTGAGTAACTACTATGAAGATAACAATGCACAATGTATTGCTTACCATTACTCTTTTATTAGTGTGATTTGATACTGTTTTATTTCTAACTGCTGTTGTCTTCTTCTCTTTAATATAAAGTAAAATACATTTAAAAATAAACAAGTACATTTTCTCACGTACGAGAAAATACATACATACTTACATACATACATGAATGCGCTAACTTTCCAAAAAGAATTGAGATGTGTTTTGTAACTATATCACTGCTCACAAGGAATGTAACGTATAAAAACTGAAAAAAAGAAACTAGTATGTAATATTATCATGCACTAATAAAATAAAATAAAAAAGAAGTAAAATTTGATTAATTCTAATAAATATACATTCATAAAATGTCCTCCTTAAGCAGTCTGCTTTCTAGCCACTTCTACTGCAGACAAGGGAACTATTAGGATTTCTCTAAGTGCGTGTCTCCTATGGTTGCAGCACACTGATTCACTGTACACAGTTACGCTTTTGATAATTTGCCATGAAACCCTCATGATTTGAATACTCTGTCAAGTATAAGTACCTTAATATTACTGACCATTCAGTTGATGGAGTTGTAAATAAAAAATTATTGCTTTCCAGAAGAAAGTTGCTAAAATTGCACAAGAACTTAAAACAATGCCTGAAAAGCATAACATAAAATAGATTTCCATTCTTATATTCATGACTCAGTAAAATCTGAGCTTTGCTTCGAAAGCCATCAGTAAAGTGCATGTGAGCACCTTGTGGGGAAAGCATAGAAACCTAGTATGGAACTGCACCAAATGGATACAGAATTTATTTTATTTTTTTAACCTTTGTAAGTACAAATGATTCATGTGCATCACACATGTTCATTCTTTTTGTATATGTTTGATAGAAAAGCCATTAATTCTTACTAGTAAAGGGAGCAGAGTTCCTACAAACAAGCCCATCTTTTTTTTGTTTCTAATAAGTGAACTCAAGACCAGGGAACTTACAAGATCATTTAATTTAAATATCACAGGTAATCAACAGGATAAATTTTCAAGAATCTAAATTCTGCAGTGAAACTTCATGTGACAAATGTTTGGGGAGCATTGAATCAGGCCGTCGGGGAACAGATCCTTTTCATCTCATTTGCAATGTACTCTGCTGTCTCATCGTATGCTGCTTCATTTCTTCCTGTCTCCTTTTTTCTTGAAATCACAAATGAATTCTAGACATTGACATATTCTTTTTACTAGTCTATATTTGTGGGATACAGAGAAATATGATAAGGTAACTTTTTATGTGTGATACTTTCTATAGACAAGGAGATAAAATGTTGTGAATATTTTCTATATATCTTCCTAAGCATGAGATTGACAAATATTCCAGAAAGTCTGAAAAGTCAAACTAAATTAAGCTAAGAACATAGTCCTCTGATTTCTGCTAGAAAGCTCTCTGCATCATGGTAATGAACACTGTCTCAGAGCCTTCACTCAGACAAGACAAAAACAGTGACTTATTAAATGAGAGTATGGGAAATCCTACTTATCTCTTGAGGTCTTTCATTTATTGCCAAGTCTTGAATCTTACCTCTACAGCTTTTTTATAGTTCCAATCATGAATACTCTAATCACTGCTATCATTTATTAAAAAGGAGGTCATTATAGCTGTATATCATTTACATTTTAATTTCATAATCCTTTCAGAAACAATCTTTTTTTACAACAGCCAATCTAAATGTGGAAATAAAATGATTAAATTCTTAATTCACATGAAAAATAGACATGCTGTGTTTATGTTTTGTTCTGAATTTATCAAGCTATATATTACTTCCACCTTAGCCTCATTTCAGCACTAGTTTTCAATATGAGTGAGGAAAGAAAGTAGAATGCATGCTTTCAAATAGATAATCTTGTTTGACATGTTTGTCTCCGTAAGATGACAGTGTCTCATATTGCTCTCTGACCCAGAACTCAAATGGTTTTCTAGTAACACTAATCATATTCATCATGCTTCTTAGAGTAGGATATTATCACAGATGAAAGAAATACAAGAGCAGAGTAGTGATATCATTTTCTCTCATGACAATTCAATGTTAATTCTTGATTTTTAGTTCTCCTAATTCTCCTTGGTGTCTGTACAGCCACAATTACCTGGTCAATTTTGATTTTCGAAAATTGTAATTTCCTTGAATTCCAATAATAATAAAGTTAATAAATAGTATTTAGCTAGTTAATTCTTATTCATTGGAATGAGTTTTTGTTATAAATCACAAAATTCTCACAGCAACCTCTTAAAAAATAAACTTATTAGTTTAGATGATTTAAGTGAAAATTCACTGTCCGATAACAACTAAGTTTTTCAAAAATGCTTTTAGCAAGACTGTATACATTTTAAATTCTGGTTCTTTGATATCTAGAAAGAAACTTTTGGAGAGTTAGGAAGAGGAAAAAGAGACTTAGTTTCCAGTCATTATTCTAAAGGTTTTCTTTATCTTTTGGAGAAATCGGGCATCATGAGATTGCATCTCGCCTAACCCCATTTGTATGTTGGTCCCAGCCTCTAATATTAAAACCTTATGAATTGGAGTGAGGACTTTTCAGCGCTGACTAGGCTGAAGTGAGGCCGTCAGTGTCGGGTCTGGCTCACTATGACTGATGTCCCTGTAAGAAAGGGAAGCAACATCACGGGTGAAAGTACACAAGAAATAAACATGCAAAGAGATTACAGGAGGAAAATTATTTTCACGTACAGACAAGAGGCCTCAAGAGTCTACCAATTCTGCTGGTACGTTGATCTCTGACTGCCGGGCTCTAGGACTGTGAGAAAACAAATTTCTGTTATTCAGTCTACCTAGCATGTTGGCATTAGTTCTGGAAGCCCTAGTAAAGTAGCACAGAAGAATTTTGTTTTTTATATTTTTGTATATCTTACTAAAGCAATTCAAATTCTTTGTTTCATTTTTTAGCATGCTTTTCTTCTGTACATTCTATTTCTGATTTAAGGCCTGTTACTTTTATTACTTGTATAGCTAGTTTGTTTTGGAGGCTGAAAAATCAAGCTATCTCTTCCAACCTTTTCATTTAGGATTTTTTTTTTAAAAATTACTATACTAAAGAGAATTTATTTATTTATTTTTTTTTTTTATTTAAAAGAGAATAAAACAAAAGGGGGTAGTACAGAGCAGATCAGAAGAGGACAAAATAGGCAACACAGTACTTTACATTAAGTCAACTGGACATCAACATTATCTAACACCATATCTCTAACTCTGCTATAGTTGAGCATAGTTTCAATTACAATTTATTTATAGAAGATAGCCTATTTCACTAGTATTCAAGAGCTAATGTTCATTCAAGTTAAAGATGATCTATTTCTCATCATCAACTAATTACAAAATGGGATACAAAGTTTTTAAAATGTTTATGTTTTAGGACTAAGATTTTTCCTCACAAGCTGCAAATACTTTGAGCAACAGATCTATAAGCCAGTAATTTTGATAGAGAAATAAGATATTTTCATGATTAAAAAGTCTTAAAAAATTCATGACCACAAAACCAGCAATCCAAAAATTTCTAAAGGACAGTCTAGAAAAATACAACAGTCCATGGATCCCACAAGAATTTTAGCTTGCAAATGTCAGAAATGCCAAGGAATGATTATAAACCTAATTAAGCTAATGATTTCAAAATCTTATATAATTGATTTTTATATTAATGTTTCCCAAAGCAGAAAGTGAATCCACTTTGTAGAGACAGTTATGCAATCTTTTAATTTTAATGTGAATTAATAATATATTAATGGCTTGCATATTAATGTCTTGCATTATTTTTCCTCTGTTGATAATTCAAATATCACTTATCTTCAAATCTACAAAGGCCATCTCTTTATAAAAAGACTCATCAGAGAAATGTAGAGAATTTTACATAATGTTATATTGATGTTATATTTATTAAAAATGTAAATATCATAACTTTTTCTAACTGTAAAATTTCATTTGTATCAAACATAACATCCAGTTTGCAACTACATTACTGGAAAAGAGAATTAGACATGACTTCAATAATAATGAATTTTAATGTACTTTTCCATTCTGCTGTTGTAAAGAAAATATAATCAGTGAAATTTCTTCTCTTAGTTTTTGAGGAATCTCCATACTGGTTTCCATGCTGCTTCTACTCCTGTACCTTCCCACTGACAGTGTAGGAGGGTTCCTTTTTCACCATAACCTCCCTAGCACTTATCATTTGATTTCTTGATGGCATTCTTTATGGGATAATATAGAATCTTAGTGTTGTTTTAAACTGGATTTCTCAAAAGCCACAGTGTTGAACATTTCTTCATGTATTAGCTGGCCATTTGTGTTTTTTCTTCTGTGGAGTGTGTATTTGTATTACCTGCTCATTTTTTGATTGGATTGTTTACTTTGGGGTACATAATTTTTTGAGTCTTTTATGTATTCTAGACACTAATCCTTTCCCTGAGGAATAGCTGGCAAAATTTTTCCCATTCTGTAAGTTTTCTTTTCACTCTGTTGATTATTTCTTCTGCTGTGCAGAAGTTTGTAGTTTGATCTAATCTTATTTGTTAATCTCAGTACTATTTCCTGTGCACTTGGAGTTCTGTTCAGCAAGTTCTAGCATATGTTTATGACTTCAGAAGTTTTGCTTATTTTTTCTTCTGTTTTAAAATTTAGATCTTTGGTCCATTTTGATTTTAGTTTAGTACATGGTGAGAAATATGGGTCTAGATTCAGTCTTTTGCATGTTGACAGCCAGTTTTCCCCCAGTCATTTATCAAAGAGGCTATCATTCCTCCAGTGTACTTTCAACTCTCCCTACCTCTCTAGGAATCTTTCTGAAAGAGTTAAAGACATCATATTACAATGATGCTAGCATACCAGTGGCACAACTGGTAATAGCTAACTCTTGGAATCAGCTGATATAGACATTATTGATGAGTGGATAAACAAAATGTAGTATTTACACACAATAGAGTACTACTCTGCCATAAAGATACATGAGTCACTTGTAGGAAAAGGGATGAGACCATAATGTTAAGTGAAATAAATCAGAAAAATGAAGTTAAATATCACATGTTTCCTGTTATATGGAAAACCCAAATTATACATGAAAGGCAAAAGGTGAAAGGAAGTAGAAAGATAGGTCTTTTTCAAACAGGAAGAGGAATGAAATGGAGGGAAGATGTTGGGAGGGAGAGAAAGGGGATGAATAAAGGAATTGGGATACACTTTGATTATGTATCAACATCACACAAGTTATATGAATGTTAATACCTCAAATGTGTACTAAGGAAAAAAAATGATTGGCTATCATGCTTTTCATAATATCATTGATCAAAACTTTATTATTCATGTTATTTTTCCAAAAAAATTAATTAAAACATGCTCACTGAATCTGTTTCTGATATGTTTTCAGAACACAATGACAGTTTAATGGCCTTTAATCATTGTATCATACTATACGTGCTGCACAGATTTTTCCCCATTCTATACACACGTAATACTGAAGCAGCAAATACTGTGTAACTTAAACTTTCTACTACACAATGCTCAAACACACACAATTTTAAGAAACCAAGAATTTAATTAGGCTGAACATTAGATAAAATCAAAGACAAGCAGAAACATCAGGCCATTTCTTAGTTACATAGAGAAAACATATCTTTTTAGATTTTTGCCCATATAGACTTCCTGATTGTTCTCATTAAAATACTGTCATTCCCTGTGCCTCCAACTCATAAAAATGACTAAAAACTTAAAGTTGTGTGGGCAGCAGTCATTTAACTTTTCACATACTGAATCTGAAATATGTGTATAAGATGAGATTGTGGCTCTAATTCAGAGCTAAGGGTAGAAACTTTAAAGGACTGTTGGATAAAATTCTGGATTGCCAATCCTTTGAGCAAATAGTACTTTCATGTTAATGAAAGATACTACAGTTATGCTGTCTGGGTTTGCAAAATAAATAACTTCAATTTCCATCATTGTGTTTCTGACTGAATTGTAAAGATTTTGCTTATATGATCTGTGCAATAATCAAAAGAATCAATTGAGTAAAATAACTGGTCAAGTTTGCTTGAATTATATATGTCAAATCTTTTTTTAAAAGAAAAATGTCACAAAAAAACAAAAACAAACAAAAGAAACAAACAACAACCAAAAAAAATAAAACCCCAAAACAATAGAGATACAAGATTTCAATACAAGGTGATAGGAATTTAACAATGGTCATTATATTGCATATTGACATCTTCTAAACAATTGCTCAAATTATGAGATCAAACAACATGAGCAGTAACTGGTCCTTTCCTTAAACATATACAATTATCTTAGCTATCATATATATTTTTTTCTTTTCCTTTCATGTAAAATCCTTTTAAAAGCTACAAAAGGTTATAAACATCAAAGATATTATTAATTAGATGGGTAATAGAATTTTTCTAAATCAATTAAAATTGTGTAAAAACAAGTTAATAGATATTATGATTTTGTCATATTGTACCTATTAACATGTACTGTGCTGTGGTTTGAGCATCAAGAAAGTTTCTGATGTCTGTTATTTGCTGATTGCTGAATTTCCTGGATCGATAGCTAGGTTTCTGTCATTCATTTTCTAAAATTCGTGACCATTATCACTTCAAGTATCTCTCTGTGGTTGTTGTGTAGTTCTTGTCTGTTCTGTATCCTCTATTCTTTTTTTTTTTAAGTAAAAATAACAATAACACAGAATTTCAAAACAGGGTAGTAGGAGAGTAACAATAATCCACACACTGCATATCATTATATTCATAGTATTTGTTCAGAGTTCAAGATATAGGCATGTTACATTGTCCAGAAAATTGCTAGCACAAAACTTTCCACTCCGTGAACAAAGAGAAACCAGCTGTGTAACTATCTTAACTGTGTTGTATTAATAAATATTTTTCTTTTTCCCTTCCTTCCTTTCACATTTCTCCCATCATAGTTTTTCTTTTCTTTTGAACAGTTTCTTCACTATTCACAGTATCTAATGTACATTTTGGATCTTGTTTACTCTTTCAAATTCTCACACTAGTGATATTGTACAATGCTTATACATGTGGGTCTGGTGTATTTTATTTAAGAGGATGGTCTTGAGTTGCATCCATTCACCAGTAAAAGTATAGAGTTCATCTTTTTATGGCTAATTAATATTCCATTATATGAAAAAAATCACATTTTTAATCCATTTCTCAGTTGATGGGTAATTGGATAGTTTCCCAGTTTAGCTATTACAAGTTGTGCTGCTATAAACATGGGTACATATATATTGCTGGCGTATAATGTTTTTAATTCTTCTGGGAAGAAACTCAGAAAGGCTATGAGTTGAATGGGACCTCTAATCCTAGTTTTTAAAGAAATCTCCACAATTATTTCCTCAGTGGTTGCACCTTTTTGCACTCCCACCAACAGTGGAGAAAGATTCCTTTTTCATCACAGGCCTGCCCAACACTTGTTATTAGTTGATTTCTTGATAATGGTCATTCTTTCTGAGTGAGATGGAATCTCAAGATTGTTTTAATTTGTATTTCAGAAATGATCAGTGGTGTTAATCATATTTTCATAAATTTATTTTCCATTTGTATTTCTTCATCTGAGAAGTGTATATTCATCTCTGATGCCCATTTTTGGACTGGGTCTTTGAATCTGGGGGATTGGATTTTTTTCAATTCTTTATATGTTCTAGTTATAAGTTCTTTGTCTGAGGGACAGTTAGCTAAATTATTTTCTTACTCTACTTGTTGTCTTTTCACTCTGTTGTTGATTTGTTTTGATGTGCAAAAGCTTTTTAATGAGATGAGATCCCAGTTGTTGATTCTTTGAAGTATTTCTCATGCAGTCTGCATTTTGTTTATGAAATCTCTGCCTAAACCTATGTCTTCAAGATTTCTATCTAATTTCTCTTCCAGTAGATTTAGTGTTTCTAATATTTAGATCATTGGCCCATCTTGAATTTAGTTCAGTGCATGGTGATAGACATGGTGATAGACTAGTTGTAGTCTTTGGCATGCAGAGAGACAGTTTTAACAGCACCATTTACTAAATAAACTATTTGTATATCAATGAATACATTTGTCCACTTTGTCAGAGATAAGGTGGCTGAGAATGTTTCTGGTTGTGTCTGCATCTTCTAGCCTGTTCCTTGGATTGATTTGTTTGCCAGTACCATGCTGATTTTACCACAACAGTTTTGAAGTATAATTTCAACTAGGGGATTGTGATGTCTCCTTCCTTGCCTTTGTTGCCCAGGATTACTTTTGTTATTCTAGATCTCTTATAGTTCCAAATGAAATTTAGGAATGTTTCATCAACTGCTGTGAGGTATGTTAATGGTATTTTTATTGAGATTGCATTAAATCTATATAGCACTTTTGGAGGTAGGGCCATTTTCACTATGTTGGTTCTTTCTATCCATGAACAAGAGATAGCTTTCAATTTTCTAATATCTTCTTTGATCTTCTTTTTCAGAGTACTGCATATTTCGATGCAGAGACCTTTTACTTCTTTTGTTAGATTGATTCCTAAGTATTTTTGTTTTTTAGATGATATTTTTAAAGGATATATTTTCCCTAATTTATCTCTCTGCAAGTTTGTTGATTGTGTGCAGGAATGCTAATGATTTTTGAGTGTTGATCTGTATCCAGCTATATTACTCAACCTATAAGTTTTTTGGTGGAGCTTTTGTGGTCTTCTAAAATAAAGTGTCATGTCACTGGCTAATAATGAAAACTTCTTCCTTTCCTACCCTTATTCCTTTTATTTCTCTCCTGTATCTAATTGCTCTTCAAAAATATATTGAATATCAGAGGTGAAAGTTAACAGACTTATCTTTTTCATGATTTTATAATGAAAGCTTTCTGCTGTTGACCATTTAGTTTATTTCTATTCATGTTTCTGTGTTTGTAGTCTTTGTTACCCCTTTTTAATATATCCTTCAGGACATTCTGCAGTGCCAAGTTAGTGGTCATGAATTTCTTCAGTTGTTATTTATCATGAATGTAACATTTCTCTGCTGAATTTGAAAAAAATAGTTTTGTGGGGTTCATGAATGTGCATTGAAGATTGTTTGCTTTTAGAGCTTGAAATACTTCATTCCGTGCTCTCCTTGATTTGAGGATTTGTGTTGAAAAGTCTGCTGTGATTCTGATGGGCTTTCTTTTATATGTGATTTGTTTCGTTTATCTAGTTGTTGTTAATATTTTGTTCTTGTGTTGAAATTCTTGATTATTACATGCCTTGGTATAGATTTGTTTGGGTCATGGTTATTTGGAATTCTACATGCTTCATTTATTTGTGTGTCAAATTCTTTACCCATGTTTGGAAAGTTTTCTGCCATTATGAGATTTTAATGGCATTTGTGAAGTCTCCAGCTTGCTCACTGACTCCAATCAATCTTATGTTGTTCTTCTTTGCTTCATCTTGTAACTCCTGGATTGCTTTTTAAGGTCCCTTGCTCTTTTTAAAATATCTTTCTTTTCGTGGTCATTAATTACATTCCTGTGTTCTAGGTCTGATATTCCATCCGCACTTTCATTCAGCTTGTTGTATACACTTTCAATAATGTATTTAATCACTAAAATTTCTGTTTGGATCTGTTTCATTGATCCCATTTCCCAATTATGTTGGAAATTCCTGGTTTCCATCTTTTCTTGCCCTCTTCCACGTTTTTTATCTGTGTCTTTTTATTTCCTTTATTTTGAGTGTCATTTCTCTTTGTACAACTGATACTATTTTTTCTGTGGCATCTTCCACTTGTATTTTGAATACTGTTGCCGTCATTTCAGAGAATTCCAATGGTTGGCTTCTGATTTCTTCTGCCTCTTTGTGCATTGGACTTGCCCTGAGTTCACTGGGCATTTGGGGTTGTGTTATAACAGGTATGACCTCCTACTTAAAGTAGTGCCTTTCTCAATTCCAATAGACTCAAGCACAGCCTACCTGCTGACAACCTCTGGTACCTATTAGCCTGGTATCTTCAACCGTAGCAGCAAGTTGTATAGTTATGTAATATAGTCCACCTTATATCAGGAGCTCATATGCAAAATTTTCCACTTAGTGGAGTGATTTTGCCCTATGACAGAGGCTGGGTAAAAGCTATAAGGGGTAGAATGGAGATATGGATAGGATTAAATATAGTAGGACCAAATTTTGTGGGCAAAGAGTGTTTATCCAAGTTTTGGGTAATGGTAGTATATAAAAGCAAAATTTTTGATGGAGGAAGTCTGGGAGTATTGACATAAACCAGAAAGGAAAGGGATAATGTTTACCTCCATGAAAGTCTCATAAAATCAAGCAAGAAAGTTGATGAAAGAGAGGAAGAGGATGAGTGGAAGAATACAAAGGGAAAGTTTGGGAATCTAAATCATGAATGATGGGGGGGAAAGGTAGAAAAGAGAAGCAAAAGAAAAACAAGAGAAGAGAAATAAAAGAAACAAGAGAAAAACATGAAGCAAAATAACCACACACATAGAAAAACATTCAGAAACAAAATGGCAGACAGAAAAGAGAGAAAATGAGAAAAGAAAACAGCACAAAAGCAAACAAAAATAACAGCAACAAAAATAAAATAAAAATAAACAGCAGAATACAACACACTAACATAGCAGACTACCAAGAAAAAACCTATCAGACAGAGAAAAATAAAAGTAGCAAGATTCTTCTAGTGTCACAGTTCCATGGCAGGTTCAAGTCTGATCCTTAGTGTGTACTCTAGCGAAAACTGCAGGTGGATTTATGCTGGGTTTGCATCTGACCTTTGTCTATGGATTTGGGGGATGGGATTAGTTTTCTGTGGCTGGAGTTCTCCGCAACTGTTTAAGAAAGGAAACAGAAAAGAGAGGAAAGAGAAAGAAAGAAAGAAAGAAAGAAAGAAAGAAAGAAAGAGAGAGAGAGAGAGAGAGAGAGAGAGAGAGAGAGAGAGAGAGAGAGAGGAAGGAAGGAAGGAAGGAAGGAAGGAAGGAAGGAAGGAAGGAAGGAAGGAAGGAAGGAAGAAAACAGGGCATCACAAGAAAAGATGGCATCACTTTCTGCTGATTCTTATTCCACATGTGTTTGTCCCCAAGCACAAAGCCTGTTCACTTATCTTACACTTATTGTCTCATATCATTGCTGTTGCTTCGGACAGCTGGTGTACTGTTCCATCTTGCAAACTGTAGCCAGAGATTTACTGTGCAGCTGGTTCCCGCTGCTGTCTGGGACCCACTACCTGCCAATCACAGCAGGTCCTTGTCAATGGCAGGAGCAGGAGCCATCTCAGACCCTCTACCTGCCAGTCTCCACAGCTCCAGTTCAGTGGTGCCAGTGGAGGCCCCCTTCCTGCCAGTCGCTGGCATTTCCCGGACAATGGCAGGAATAGAAACCTGTTTGGGACCCTTTTACTGCCCAAATCCTTTTTTTTTAATCTTTGGATTTCAATTTTGGATATTTCTAAAATCATATCTTCAAACTTACTGAGTTTTTTCCTTACCAATGTACAGTCTCCTCATGGTATTTTTCATTCTTGTCACAACCATTTTGATTTTTATCATTGCTTTTTAGTGTTTTTCAAAACTTTTTTTTCAGCTTATATTTTCTATTCTTGTATATTATGTATTTTTCTATACAGTCATTAATATAATTAAGAATCTGCATCATAATTGAATTTGGGTCAGATATATGCTTTCTCTTCAAATATTTGCTTTATTTATCTTATAGTATAACTTGTAGTTATTTTGAAAGCCTGAAATGGTGGATGAGGCAATAGAAACTCAAATAAATAGGTCTTTCTTGTGTGATTTATGTTAACCTGGCTAAGAATTACACTGCACTTAATGGTTGATATTACTATATGGACCAGAGATTTCACATTAGCTGCTTTCTGTTCTACCATGGCTTATGTTCATCCCCCAAGCCTCTGTTTTAGATAAACCCTGCATTCAGCAATGCTTTAAGTATCAGTCAAATGGTTTAAAATACTGAAACTCTGTCAGCTAGGTACTAAAGTATGCATTGTAGAAAAGTATTCTTTGATACTATAATTAAATCTCAGTCTTTCAATAAGTTAATTCCCTGAGCTGTGGTGTTTATTGGTCTTTTTTATTTTATTTTATTTCTTCTTAGAAAGACTCAGATATGTTGGAGCTGGGGAATACTCTTGTTGTAAGTCACATAAGGCTCTGGGAAAATCTTTCTCTTGGAGAAGTGGGTTTTGTTAAAGAAACTGCTTAAGGTATATTTCACAACGATTATTTTCTCCTTTCTCTTCCAAACTGGTGAACTGATTTTGATTCTTCAAGAACATTATAGGGCTTTTGGAGACAAAACTCCAGAAAGTGTGTGAGTCTTACAAGACTGTAGATTTCCAAGTTTCTCGCTCTTCTTTTAATATACAATCTCAACTTCGCTAATTCATTTAAGTAGTCTTTCTATTGGCTTCTGTCTCAGGTATAGCAACCTTGGTCACAATTCTCATGATTTGTGTGCCTCTCTAGATTTCAGAGTGTCAGTCTACTTTATTATGTCAGTGCTCTCTTAAGTTAAAAAATGCAATGAAAACAGGGGATTTACCTCAGTGTTAGTTGGATTACATGCATGAAGCCCTAGGTCGGATTCTCAGCACTTAAAAAAAAAAAGAAAAGAAAAAGAGAAAGAAAGCTTTTGTTTTCAAGTTGACCATTTTCACCTCCAAAACCACATGAATATCTCCAGATCCGGACTGTAATGGATCACTCTCGTGAGAACTTCCATTCTATTTTCTTTGAGTTGTACTTTAAATTCTCCGTAATAAACCTCTTTATACCCCTTACTAAGCATCCTGAAAATTTTCTTTTTAAAAGTCAAAAAACCTATATCTTGTTCAACACTTAGTTGACTTTCATAGAATAAATTTGCAGGTTTCCATCAGGGAAAAGGAACTTTTGGACCAGCAGTAGAGGGACTGGACCGATAAGTTAGACAGAGATTTTAGTATGCACTCAAGAGTGGAGTGCGGGTTCTCAAATCAATAAGACACACTACAATTTGGAGCTGGAAAGATCTCACCACTAATCAAGAGGACTGATACCATCAGGCAGTATGAAGCAGTTTAGGTAGGGCTGTAAGCTTTTTTGTTTCATTTTCACCTTGAACACTCACTAGATGATGAGATGAAGTTTCAGATGAGGTAAACTAAAAACTTGGTCATCACACAGGGCCCAAGGAGACTCCAAAGTCAGGATGTTAACACTGAGTTACCCCACCTGCAAGGAAGGTTGCAAGTCCACTGAACTTCATTACAGAAGAGTGCATTTTCAAGATGTGTGAGGAAGAGGCATAAGGAAACATCAGGCAGAAAGTTGTAGTACACACTCAGAACAGTGTGCGGACTCTTGAAAGAGAGAGAGGAGCTCCTGGTCAGGCATTAGGGGTTTTTATATGGACTTGGTGGGGAATGTCCCTGTAACTGGTCATCTAGGGTGTATGTTCTCAGTGTCTTTCACAGCTCCTATCTGTTGGGCTGTTAGAAAATCAACACTTTCCCTGTTTGAGGCTGAGATCTGCCCTACCCTGCAATATGTGCTTGCTGAGGATTGGGGTTGGTAGAAGGGAGAGTAATTTATGCCTCATTATCTTTAAGGTCCTCAGGAATTTTTCCTGAAATGGGAATAAAAAGCTCAAATAACTTAGGTCCTGAATGAAGCTTGAGTTATTAGTCAAAGTATAATTTTAAAATTATTATTTTGGGGGTTTCTCTTTTACCTATTTTATTTTTTTCTATCCTACCTCATTCTGACTCACAATATTCTATGTTAGCAAAAATAAGAACTGACCACTGCTTCTTTCTAGAAGTGAAACTCAGGTGAAAATTCTGAATGCAGACTCAGGCATACCATAACACAAAAGATCTACTTTTATCCAAATATTTTTAGAGTGCAGTAATATATCGAAAGTTAAACTTACATTTTTTGTAAGTGGCTGTCCCATTTGGATTTAACACTGTCCATATTATTTTGTATATTTTATTTTTCCAAACTTTTAATTAGCTACTTTTGCTTGTTATTTTGAGTGTGTAAAATGTTCGCCAAGAGCACATAGTCAGCCTTTGAATAATGTAGAAATTAATTTCAAAAACATGCAATCTAACATAAAAAGGAGAGAAGGCTGGGAACACACATTTCTCTTGCTTCTGAAACACTGCAAAAAAAAGGAAATGAGGTCTGTATTTTTCATTTTAAAGAATGTCATAAAAGCGACAGATTTAATGGCTCAAACCTTTGAAGTAATTATTCTACAAGGACAGTTAAATATAATAATGTAACAGGTAATATAATAATGTAACTTTAGACCGGGAAAGCAGATAACATTGGCATATTCTGTAAAGAAAAGAAAGTCAAAAGTCTTCTACTGCTTTCTACCCAGACTTAGTAGCATCCACATAAATATATTCGGCCTTGCTTCATATTATCATAGGTGAGCTTTATTTGTATGGAGACCAATCCCTTTACCTTGGCATATTCTCACATTGTTCAAAAATTACCTTACTAATATAACATAGTAGTATAGGGGATCTTTTTCTATGTTTTTTTTTTTAAATGTTACACTTCACTTTTTAACATTCTACGAAGACTCTCCAAGGAATAGTAACTAGTGTGCCTCTGGACTATTTAATATTGTTCATAGAAATTGTGATAAATACAAAGCCAAGTATACTGATTTCAATGTTAATAAATAATGTCATCGTGGAGAATGTTACCTGATGATCTGACAAAATAATGCAGATAATGTATACATTGTAGTTATAGGCACATAGCAATGAATATATTAGCTATACTTATAAAGTGTTAATAAATTATAGTGGTTAGTCATAATTTCTCCTCTGTTGTTCTATTTCTTTCATTAGAAGTCTTTGTTTGGAGAACTATTCTAAAGTGCTTACACCTATGTTATAAACAAGCCCTTCACTGTCATATTAAATCTCTTTAAGTGCTGTATATTTCCTAATCTCCTTTACTCTTTAAAAATGTTTATGATTTTGGCTCACTCAGGGAAATTCAAATCAAAATTTTTATTTTATTAAGAAAAGAAAATTAATTTCATAGTGTGGAATGAGTGAGAATAAATTCAGAACTTGAGTGTTTTTCCCCTTTCAGCCGGTGAAAATCTGTTTATTTCGACATGCAGTTATCAAACAAGCAATTAAAATCAGCTCGCAAAACAAATAGAACTCATTTGCAGTTCAAACTAAATTAGATAGTTAAAGATGCTTACATTCCAATATGTTTTGAAAAGTCTAATGAAATTATAAAGAATATTTTAGAGAAAGAAACATATGCATAACTTAACAACAAACTCGCTCAGCAACATAAGCGCCTGCCTTGCAAGCATGCGGTTGTGAGTTCGATCCCCAGTACCAATAAAGAAAAAAGTTAAAAAAAAAAAAACCTGGCTCAATTTATATTTGAAGTTTTCCTTATTTGTAAGTCAATATGGTGAAATACAAGAAAATCAAGTTTTAATCCAAATTTCTTGGTGTTTATCAGTTTCAAGAGAATTGAGTACAAGTACTTTACATTGCGCACAGTAGATTTATTTGATATCATGATCTCTGAGAGTACGATGGGGGAAAAATAGCTTTCCAACTTTGTTGCTTTTGGATTGCTAGAATCGTCTTCTAGAGGCAGTTTCTAGGCTCTTTCTGTCCTGATCAAGGAACTGGTCAAGACAAGCACAGAAGATAGTAAGATTTTATATTTACTAAAGGTAGGAGAAGCAATATGCTTTTCAGAGAAATGTGGACCGTTTAAAAGTAAGGAAAGGATACCCCCTCTGCAGCATGAGGGTGGCCTACTGTGGAATCACACAGAAGCAGGCAGCTTGGTGGTGACTGTCCTTTCATATCTCCCCTCCCCAGGCTGACATCATGTCTAGGCCTTCCTATCGAATATGTGCTTGATTTCTCACAGGAAGTCCAAGTGCAGAGCTTTGGGAACTGTTCTGCATAAGTGTGCTGTAACTTTGCAAACAATGGGCCACACCCACTTTCTCACTCACGCTGCCACACCCTAAACTCCTGCCCTACTTCTGCCTGAGGGACACATATCCCACAATTCCTTATGGTGTTTGAGGGGTGGAGATATCCATCTTCATATAACTATTTCCTGCTGAAAGGAGCCATAGCCTCTGCCGACTGGAATCATAGGCTCTCCATCTACCTCAGGGTGCTGTGGCTCACTGGCTGGGTTGAAGAAATAAAAATCTTTTGGAAGACAATGAAAAAAGTGCACATAACAAATGATCAGTCAAACAATGACAGCACAAACTGTTCTTTTGGATGAACTAACAGAGATTAGTAGTATCATTATCTATCATGCATACATACACATACATACATTTATATATGTTATGCCTAGATCTTGTGACCTGAACAACTACTTCTAAGATAACAATATGCAACATATTACTAGCGTTAATTTCCTGCTATTTTGAACTTCTGTATCATTTCTACAATTTTTTCTGTTTTGCTTTTTAAAATAAAAACAAACAAAACGAGTATACATTAAAAAAAACTCTTAAGATGTTTGTTTGACAGGAAAAAGTTTGGTGAATTTGTCAGGAAAGAGACTATACAGTTATACTGAACATGTAAACACCAAGTACAAGAAGGAACAACTCAGATTTCCTTGTTTCCTATACAGGCAAAACTATGGCCATGAGAGATGTTAGATAAATTATCAAAAAAATCACAGTCTTACCAAGATTACTGATACCATGCATTTAATTAAAAACAGGAGTCTCATGACAGGTGTACATTTAAGGTGTGGTAAATTTTGGGTCATTAGCAAGTCTCCTTATCTGCACCCAGAGCAATACTGGACTCCTGCTTTTTTAAGAGGAGTCTCAGGTCTTCCAGAAGTTCAGAGAAATAGATTCTTAGTTCTATGAAATTTTTAGTGATCATTTCTGTGTTGGGTGTTTGTACTTTCAGCTGGATCCCTTGAGGAAAGTTTTAGTGATCATTTCTGTGTAGGGTTTTTAAATCTTCCACTGAATCCCGTAATGTTTATTCCAGAACTGGGAATAAGGCAAGAGAATGAGGGACAGTAAGGCTGCACTCCTTGCTTCCCTACCAGCCTTCTGATTTCCCCAAGGGAATTTAGACATGGTTCTTTGCAGTCCCTCACGATGAATGATAGTGATCTTCTTGGAAGGATAGACTGGCCTTAAGAGTTGTAGAATTCCTGCTGTGTTTTATGTAGATGATTGTTTATTAGCCATGAGGCCTCTTTTCCGATTGTTGTATGGGTATGTAGCAGTAAAGAGCCATATTTGGCAAATGTGTAAATATTTGGCTTTTTTCTTTTTCCTAATATAAATGCCTGAATAAAGGCTTATAAGCTCCATCTTTTGAGTGGAGTTCCCTGAGGAAAGTGGGTCCCAATGACCTCTGGCCCACTGTCAGTTGTGAATTGACAGCTGCATAATCTACCTTTTGATGTCCTTCCTGAATAAAGCCGCTTCCGTCAGTGAACAGCTCCTTCTCAGGGTCTACGATGGCTAGCTCACTGGAGTCCCACCCTCTTCCATAGGTCGAGAAAATACCCCTGCTGGTGAAAGTAGCTAACCTCTGAGCTGTGGGCATCCAAGAGGTAGGATTAAGAGCATACAATCCTTTGTGGTAACTAAGGAGTGTCTAGAAGCATGGCCTGATGCTTGGTAAGCCATGCCCCTGCAACTTTTGTCTCAGGAATAGCCCTGACTTGGTAATATGTTGGGACTTCCAGTTTCTGACCCAAAGTTAGTCTCATAGCTTCTTCTGTTAGCACAGTTATATCTGCAATTTCTGTTCCAGGTATTCAGTCATACTATGTAACAAGATACACATATTGACTGATTAGGTCAGTGAGACTAATTAGTCCCAAAAGGTAAAATCTGTTTTGGTCTTTGCTGAAACTGTGAAATTACCCCGAATTTTGCTAATAAATCTCTTCCTAGTAAGGGTGTAGGATACAATGGGACAGTTAAAAGCACATGGTTAAACACCCGGCCTTTGAAGTGACATGTCAGAGCTCGAGAAGTTCTGTATAGTATCTCCCTGACAGCAATTAGGGCTACAGATATGGAACAAGTTTGTCTAAAGCTGAAAGCTGAAACAGAACTCAAAGGAACTGATACCCAGGGTCACCCACAGTTTCTCATAAGAGATAGGGATGTCGATGGATAGAGCATTGTGGGTTAGCCTGGGTCCCTTCTGTCCTTTTCCTCAGAGTGGGAGGTGGCCCAGCCCCTCTCCGGGAGCAGGGACAGTCAGTCCTGCAGTCCCAGAGTCAGCCTCCTTGGCTGCCTGACACAAGGAGCAGGCCCAAGGCAGTGCCTTGCACAGTTACATGCCTCATGTCCATTTTTCTTGAAGTTCTTGATTGGCCCTGGATTTTCCCCTTAGGTTACTTGAGTAACAACAAAGGCTCCTTCTCTGATAATATTTTGCATAACAAAATCACAATGAGGGTGCTGTGTGGTTCAAAGTACAATTAACCTCTAGAGTTACAAGTGTAGTCATTTAGCTGATATTGGTGCAATTGGGAATTGAGGCATGTGGCGAGGATATATGGCTAGTATCGTATAGCTTACCTGTAACTTCTAACATAAGACTACCAGTGACACTTTGGAAAGGAATGTGAGGTTTGGTCCAGATGCTCTGGTCACCTAACTATGCCTCTGATGCCTATCTTTATGTAGTCAACTGGGCAATGTAAATTACAGTGTAATCTCAAACTGCTGTTTTTCTTTTGGTAAACTTGATATCCTGGCTGTTAGGCCTGGCCTTCTTCAGTGCACCTCCAGAAGTACTTTTGATGTATTTTCATTTTCTGCACTGACTCTTGAGTACCCAATACCTGCTTGATTGCCTATTAATTTTTATCTAATTTTGCTGTGTATAATATGAACAAATCATAAACTACATTATATCAAAATTAAACTATCCTATTATTACTCCTAAAGGATAGCTTATGACCTAGTTAAAGTTATTAAGCTGAAACAAAATGTCTCTCACAAATGCATACATATATGCTTTCAAGCTTGCATACATGTATGCAATAAAATAGGAATAAAATAAAATAATGTTACTGTCATTTGAAACCATTACCCAACAGCTTAGAGGTAATGGTTTTCCTGTGATATCTGCTATAGGTTACTAAAAGTGTGTCAAATATGTAATAACTACAGAAAAGCAATGTGTTGGAATTAAAAACCCCATGGGATGCTTCTCCAACATGCCACCTTCATATTCTATCTGAAGCAGGTGCAATTTAAATGACTGTCCTTAAAAATTTCAGGCATCTAACTATGCTGGCTGAGTTTACTTTTACTGTTCCTGTGGTTTGTAAAAGTCTTGCTAGCTTCAATTTTAAAATATTATCCTAAATTATGTGTCACTCTCTACTTAAGCCAAAACCCAGAGAACTTCCCTCAAACATATAATTTGATATGTGAAAAAGGTGGTTAAAGGAATTTGAAAATGACTACATTTTAACCTAAAAATTATTATTTTCACATAATGTCTAAGGTGCTCCTATAGAACCTGTCATATGTAAAATGTTCAGTTATACTAGCTGTTTCTCAAGATATTAGTCCCCCAGTTGAATCCACCCCCAAAGAGCAGCTACTTCTGCATTTTAATTAATGCATGCTTGTGCACATAACAAATACATCCATTTATAAATGTATGTATAGCTTCTTAATGCTTTTATTTCCTCTCATTTACAAAAGGTTTCCTTGTTTCCTATCATCTGTGTTTTATTTGGCTCTTTAAATTATGTACTTTGAGTTTCTCATACAAGAAAAGGCATGCAGTATTTAATCTTTTGTCTAATTTGTTTCACTAAACAGTGTGTTTTCGAAGTGCATTTGTTTTCCTACAAATGACTCAGATTTAACCCTCCTTTTGTCTCTTGGCTCCTTTTCTATATACTAAAGATCTACTTTACTATTTCCTGTTCACTGTCTTTTATTTTGCTCTTTATTTATATTTTGAGTTTTTCATATGAGAGAAACCACATGATAATTAGGCTGATTTATTTCACTTCACATTATGGTTTCAAGGTGCATCCATTTTCCTATGAATTCCTATGAATGACTCAGCTCTATCTTTTATGGCTGCATAGTACTTCATTATGCATAAATGCCACATTTTCTTTATCCATTCATCTGCTGAGGGGCATATATGCTGCTTGCAAGATTAGCCGTTGTAAGTATGCTACTATAAACGTGCATATATATATATATCAATATAATATTAAGTTTTTATCTCTTTTGGGAAGATACATATGGGAAATACCTGTGTCAAATGGAATTTCTAGTTTTTCTTTTGGTTCTAGTTCTCTCTTCTACAAATAATGTAGAAGAATTCCTTTGTCCACACATCCATGCCAGCATTTGTTATTACTTGACTTCTTGATAATGGCCTTTCTTTCTGGACAAGATAGAGTCTCAGTGCTGTTTTAATTTGCATTTCTCTAAGTGTCTCTTATTTTAGTTGCCCGTTTCTTTGACTGGCTTTTTTATTTTGAATCCTTTAAATATTCTACCTATTAATCTTTTGTTGGAGGAACAGCTGGCAATTTTTTGCATTCTGTAAGTTATCTCTGCATGCCATTGGTTGATTCCTTTATTGTCCAGATTTTTAATCTTATATAATCCCATTCTTTGATTTTGTTACTTTTTCTTTTTTATTTTAAAAAGTAAGCTGAAAAAAGGATACAAACAATATAGAATTTCAAAACAATAGTAGGAAATTAACACTAGTTAATATATTGCATATTATCTTCGAAGCAGTTGTTCAGGTTACAAGATTTAGGCATTAAAAATGGTCAATGAAAGCACAAACTGTTCTTTTTGATGAACTGATAGAAATTTGTAATATAATTACCTATTTTGTACACACACACACACACACAAATACGTATAAGCTTTTCCCTCCTTCCTTTTCTCCTTTCCCCTATCCCAGTGTTCTTTCCTTTAGAACACTTTCTTTTCCTTTCATTATCACAACACCTATTGTGCATTTTATATCTTATTACTCTTTCCATTTTTTTTACACTAAGGAGATAATACAATGTTTACAAATGTGAGTATGATTTATTTTCACATGATATGGTGTTATTATTTTTTATTATGCAACTGAGATTCTGATCAGAGTCCTTGCCCATGTCTCTGTTTTCAAGAATTTAACCTATTTTGTTTTCTAGAAAATTAAATGTTTCTATTTTAAAACTTAGATATTTCTTCCACTTTGATTTTGGCTTACTACATGGTGAGAGATATGGGTCTAGATTCAATCTTCTGTGTGTGCATAGCCAGTTTTCCCAGGACATTTTTAAAGAGACAATTTTTACTTCAGCAAGAGTATTTGGCACTTGTCTCATAGATCAATCCATTAACTGTGCTGGACTTGTTTCTCCATCCTCTGTTCTGTTTATTAATCTACAAGCCTAGATTTTTGTTTTTATTTTGTTCATCACAGTAGCTTTGTAGTATAATTTGATGTCCTGGATTGTACTTGAAAAGTATTTAACAATTCATTTATTTCAAAAAACCAACTCTTAGATTCACTGATTCTTTATATTTTTAGTCTCGAATTTATTAATTTCTATTCTATCTATAATTTCTTCTCTTATACTAGCTTGGAATTTTTTTCCCCTAGGACCTTGAGGTGCAATATTTGGTGATATAGTTGAGCTCACTGTGTTTTATCAGTGTAGACATTCAGACCACTTAGTCTGCTTTCTTGTGACCCATAGGTCTGGTAAGTTGTACTGGTGTTATTGTTTGAGTCTAAGAAGTGTTTGATTTATTCTTTTATTTCTTCTGTTGTCCGCTGACAATTTAAGTGGGTACTGTTTAATCTCCATGTATTTACATAATTTCTGTGGTTTCATTTTCCATCAATTTGTAGTTGCACTGTCCTATGATTTGATAATATCCATGGAATTATTTCAACTTTTTTGTGTTTATTTAAGGAAATATTATGGTGCAGTATGTGGTCTGTGTTAGAGACCACTCCATATGCTACCGATAAGAATGTATACCCTGGGCTGGGGACATAGCTCAGTGGTATAAGCATCTACCAGGCAAGCACAAGGCCCTGAGTTTGATTCCTGGTACAAAAAAAAAAAATGTATACTCTTTTGTAGGTTGGTTGAATACTCTATAGCTAAGTCCATTACTTATACAATAATCTATACAATACAATACTCTATACTATACAAAACTCTATACTATACAATACAATACTATACTATACAATACTCTGTACTATACATTACTTATACAATACTCTATAGCTATGACATGTTTCAACTCTGATACTTCTTGGTTAATTGTCTCATTAACCTGTGTTTTTGTGACAAGGGATGTTATGTTAATCCACCATGATCATGTTGATGCTTACTTGATCTTTTATGTCCAGTAGCATTTGTTTTATGAAGTTGGCTGTGCCTATATTTGGTGTGTGTATATTTTTAATTGTTATCTCTTCCTATGAGTTGTTTCCTTAACCAATATTTAGTGATTTTTGTCTTTTCTACTCAGTTTTGACTTGAAATTTACTTTGTCTGACATAGATTCCCTTTGCATTAAATATCCTTTTAAATCTTTTAATTTTTAATCTGTGGAGATTTTAAAATATTAAGTGTGTCTTCTATAGGCAGACTATCCTTGAGCTTTGTTTTTTTGATCCATTCTACCAACCTGTGTCTCTTGATTGGGGAGACAGTTTACATTTAAAAATTATTGCAATGTATTGACTAGTTCCTGTTATTGCAGTGTTTTCCTGTTGCTAATTCCTTTGTTTTTCCTTTTTGCTTGACCGCTTAACTTGCTTTTTCTATTCATTCCAGAAGGTTCTTTGGTTGTGATGACTTTATTTTTTATGACTTGGATATCTTCGAGTATTTTTTTTATACTGCTAGTTTGGTAGTTTTTGAATTTCTTAAATTTAACTTTGTCGTGGAAAGTCCTAATTTCTTCCTCAATTTTGAATGATAGTTTTGTGGGATATATTACTTTGGCTTAAAAGTTATTTTCTTTTAGGACTTGAAGAATTTCTTTCCATGTTCTTCTGGCCCTTAAGGTTTGTGTTGAAAACTCAGCATTAATTCTAAGAAGTTTACATTTATAGGTGATGTTTTTTAGTTTTCTAAAACTTTTAAAGTTCTGTCCTTGTGTTTGTCTCTGGGATTCTGCCTATCATGTATTAGGAGGTTCTTTTCTCACTGTGGCTATTTAGGGCTGTATAGGTCTCTCTTAATGCTGTGTTAAATTGTTTCCCTGGGCTTGAAATATTTCTTCTGTAATTTCTGTAAACAAAGTTGTATGCTGTGTGGGTTGTATTCCAATGTTTTATCAATTCCAATTATTCTTAAGTTAGTCTTTCCTGTGTTATCTAGCAGATGCTCGATCAATTTTCACAGAGCTCTTTTCTTTTTAAGACATCTCTGAGTACATGGTCACCTGCAACAGCCCTGTCTTCTAGTCTCACACACTCCCAACATTGGTCACTTCTTTGGCCTATACATTCAGCAGGAAATTTTATCTCATAGATTTCTATTTGACATATTTTCAAGGCCCTAACCCTTTGTTAAATTGATTGTTAGTTTCTTGTAACTTTTTAAAACTCAGATAGCTGCTTTTATTTGTACCTTTTTTAAGCTCACTGATTCAATATGTTTTGTTATTTCATCTCTGAGTTTATCAGACAGGTTATTGTCACTTGTTGGTTTCTCATTTATGATTTCATATAATGTAATTTAAGTATTTGGGGTTTTTTTTTTAATTGTCTCCCCATCTGTACCCAGTGAATCAGGTCTGATTGAGTGAGGAGTTTGAGGAGGCATTTTGTTGCCTTGTTCTCTCATATTTCTATTGTTCGTGTTTTGTGGTGTGGCTTGAGGATCAATTAGAATGGAAAGACTTTTCTGCTAGAATGGAGACCTCTTTAGTTAGTATCTGTTTTCCAGGGGACTGCTCCTCACTTTGTTTGCATTTTGGTATTTAACTACCCATTTGAATAACTCAGAATAATATGGGTGGGCCAAGCCACTCTATTGCAATGTGAAAAACTGTACCATTTTTATCAACATCAACAGATACTGAATACATCAATTATGTAAATTAAAATTTTTAAAAACAATTTCATCCATTTATCTATGCTCCATAAATACAGTCCTATACTATTACTGTTAATTGGTAGTCTGGGATGTGACAAGGAAGGAAAAAGGAAGTCAGAAATAAAGGGTGCATATCAGTAAGAAATAGGGAAGAAGCATATCAATGGTTGACTTTTCAGGGTTATTCATCAGTGGATGTTGGATTTTGTCAAATACCCTTTTACATGTATATTGAGATGACTATTTGATTTTTTTGTTCCTGCTTGTTTAGGAGATGTATTACAATTATTGATTTGCATATGTTGAACCACCCTTCCATCCATGGGAGGTAGCCTACTTTGTGTGTGACCTTTCTAATGATTTGTTGCGTTTTGTTTACCAGCATCTTGTTGAGAATTTTTGTTCTTTGTTCATTACTTAGAGAATTAGTTTTTGTAGCTAAAGTGAAGGGCAGTGTTGAGAGTATTTTTGGGATCCAGAGAAGAAATGCAAAGGAAAGAAAGTATAATTGAAAAATCAGGGAAACTGCAAGAATGCCAAAATTTGTTAATATCTTTATACTTTCATTTTGCATATTTTGCACATGATTTTGTTGAGGTTTATACTGACTTCACTTTGAAAGGTACTATCATAATTAAATCACCATTTAATTCTTATTCTTCTTTGCACATATATAAATATCACTTGTGTATATGCTGAGTGAAAGGAGAAAAAGAAGAAAAGGGAAAAGAAGAGAGGGAATATACACCAGAATGAAAGAACCTACAGGGTTGAAAAATACAAAGCACCACACAGCAGTCTTACTTATACTGCAGACTGAAGTCAGCTACTGAGGTTCTCCACCCTAGCCCCCACTTTTACAACTCCAGTCCCACATTCCCATATGAAGAAGTGGTGACTTTTAAGTTGGACCCACACTGAGCCCTTGGCCTGGCTTTTTCTTGCTCCCCTTCCTACCTCTGAACATGGCTGTGACCACAAGTCACCTGCTCTTTTCACCCTCCCCAGTCCACAGCACATTGTGAGCTCTTGCAGGAGTTTGTGGATCCATATGGCTCCTGAGCCCATCTCCCCACTGCAAGGCATGCTTGTGCCACCGGTAGGCCTTTCCCTTTGTCTTGACCTTGAACCCCTCTGTTGTCTTGGTGGGGGGAGTTGGATTAGTACCAAATTTTCTGCTGATTTCCCCAGGCCAGTCTTTGTCCCAACTCTTCCCTGCATGACAAATATCATAGCTGTTCCTATATCTTTCTTTCACAAGCATTCTGCCACAAGCATGGTGCCAGTGAGACCCTCTGGCCTGGGCAGCACTCTCAGCCTTGCTGTCTGCAGCCTTCTCCGATTACTCACCCCAAACCATCATCTTATCTGCAAGTACAGAGAAGCCTCAGGACCTGTTGTGTTCTTTAGCTCCTAACAGGGGATGATGGAGGCTCCCAATGCAGGCACCTGGTGGTAGGCAGTGAACAGTGAGAATGTCTCATGGGCATGATGTATCTGGAATTGGAAAGCACCTGCTCTAGCTGCAGTCTGGACTCTTCTCCAAAGAAGCTTTCTGCTTGCAGAAGTTCCTTGTTCATGTAGCCTCTGAGCTGTGTTCTTCTGAGTATTTGAGTCACAGTCTCTAGGTCCAACAGGCAGTTCACCCTGCTTATGGACCTAGAGACTTCCTCTGGGGCCCACTGATGCCCTCTCCTGCATCACTCCCTGGATTTCTGTTTCTCTGACACACTAGTATGTGACTCTCTGCCTCACAGAGTTACCTTCCAGGGTGCAAAGCAGAAAGGTTTTCCTTTTCTAGCTGGCTGCGCTGACGTACAGGCTCCCTCCCTCAAAGCCCTCTTCTCTCCCAAGGTGGCATGGACACCACATGCTGGTGAAGTGCTGTGGTCCGGGAGTGGTGTGCCTTACCCTCTAAATCTCCCTGATACTGGTGTTGGATGTGGTAAATCTTTTCTTCTGCCTCCTGTGTCTGGCTCTTTACTTGGTTTTTGCTGCTGCAAGTCTCAGAGCCAATCTCCTTTGCCACTGCCATCTGGTGGGCCATTTCATTTTTAAATGGATGAAAATATTGTCAAACCTGGGAACCAATTTCAGTGTCCATTGGAAATGGAAGCCATGTAACTATGATTCTGCTCAACAAATCATCCTTACACTCCAGGCCCAATACACCATGGCTGCATCATGCAAGTGAAAAGAATGTATAAAATGTGTATCAGAGTGACTGGAACCAAACTGCTGGCCAGGCCTATATCCAGCAAGACTTTTCTATTTTGCATTTTTTTTTACTTCTATTTGTGTATCAGTTTTAATCCACTGACACAATGAATTTTGACTTTTTATTGTTAACATCACATTTTCTTGTTTCAGGAACAGAAGGGACGTTATATTATAGAAAAAGACTTGGACCAAATTCTAAAATATATACTTTATACTTCCAATTTTGTCATTCACTATGTGATATCAGGAATAATTAAATTTTAACTTATCTATTTGAAAACACTATGAAATTACATTATAAGGCTGCAAGATTGCATGATCCCAAAAATACTTCCCACTGAAAAACTATTTCTTGATTATTTTCTATTGTCATTAATACAAGTGCTTGTTATTGTCTTCATCTTTAGTCAACATAAAACTTACAAACATTTCCATTGTCAGCTACCTGACAACCAAAGAAGATTCTAAGCATTGAGTATTGCCATTATTTTTAGAGTTATTATGGTCTTTGATTCTTCAGTTGATTTACTATTTATCTGAAATATAAATTATAGAAATATGGACTTCAATATGTAAGGGTCTCCTGTACCTAACTGTAGTATGCAATACAGTTGATTAAAATAAACACAATGGTAAGGTATCAATATCCCTCCTCACAGATACAGATAAATTGGCTTTTGAAATGTCCTCATATTCACCTTACATAAGCACATAGAATTAGAAATTCATGAAATCACAAGATGAAACAATCATATTATTTTGCCTTGAATATCTTATGTACATTTGAATTTTACAGAGTTACTGCCTAATGAAAATACTTTAGAGCTTCTTTTCCTCTGGAATTTCTAAAGGATATGGGCCTTACTTCATTCCACAATAAGTAGAAGTTCCATTCTCTCAGTGTATGAAATCATTCTGGTGAGAATTTACAAATGTTGGTAGCTTGCATATTGTTATTCTATACTGCATATGTCCATATGACTTGTGTCCTTTTCCACTACGAATAAGGAAAGAAAAGATATACTGTAAGCTTATAATGTTTGTTTGAATTTAGTCATTCATTTATCAAATATGGATTAATTCAATACACATTTACATATTCAAGAGATAGCTATGCCTGCTGTGTTCCAGATGTTCCGAAAGGTACAGTGGATAGAAAGTGAAACTACTTGGTTCACACCACCAGGAGTTTATCGTGTAATCAAGGAGGAACATGAATTGATTGTGATTATAACACAAGTGCCACATCAGAGAGATGTGTCACAGCTTTCGAACACAGAGGGGGCAAATCGTATTAAGATAAAATCTTTTAAAGGCATCTGTTATTCAACAGTATTTGTATCTTTACCATTTCCATTTATTGCTGTTTATAAGTTCTTTAAGAGAGCTTCTTTATACACAGCGTAATGCCCATAACACAATGCCACAACATGCAAACTTAAAAAAACAGTATGTTTGATGAGTATTTGTTATATTCAGAGCCTTAGGTAACTTACTTTGCTGGCTGAAAGAAAAAGTAAAATTGTAGTTTATTTCATCCATTAAATCAAAATTACAAAAATGACAATGAGAGAAGAAATACTTTCAAAAGAAACAACAGAAAAATATGTTTTCAGAAATTGAAGGTCAAACAGGCAATTACATCAAAGAAAATTAGTTTCTTAATCTCATGAAGTCAAATTTGCCTATTGAGCAAAGGGTTTATGACAAAATAATTGTCCAGTAATTACTCTAAAAGATGGAGCAAAATCAAATTAAAATGAAACCAATTGCTTTTTCATTGTGGCCAGTGACAAGTAGTGGCATGAATACCACTTTCTTTTTGTGAGAGGTGACCTTTTTGCTTGATGAGTAAGTGATTAGATTGCCTTATGCAAAAATTCCTGCAACTCTGTCTCTCAGAGAAATGCAAAGATTTTATTGAAACTTTACATGTAGCAACTTCACATTCAAAAATTAAAATGTTACATATCGTACCCCATATATATGTGTAACATTTATTAAAGTTCATATTTACTGAGTGCTTGTATGTGCCAGAGACTCTCCTCGGTAATAAATGTGTATCCATTCATTTTACATGCCCATGTCTAGCAGGTATGCATTTTCTCAGGTTTTTATATGAACAACTGAGAAATGGAGAGGTTGAAGAGCTTTGTATTTCTCAAGGAAACAACCTTGCACTAATCTCACACAGCTAAAAGTAAAAGCAATCTATTATTTGATTCATAATTGAATTCATACTGAATAAATAGATTTAGTTACCTTTTTACTTATTATATTTATACTACTATTTTTAAAGTTAGAGAAAGTCAAATTAGAAAGTTAGAAAGAGCCATTGATTTCTTGTAGGTCAAAGGGAAGACATTTAGGATTTGCTTCTCTCTCGCAACCTCAGAAAGCAGATTTTATTAGTGTATCTGGAAATAAGAAGTCACATTAATATACACAAACAGATAGCTGCGTGGTGAGTTCATTCAGAAAGTAAGATAAGACTTTGCATTTATATCATTGATACAAAATTGTATGCTAAGCAATACCACAATGTAAGTGTTAAGATAAACATTACTGATAAGGATGTGCACTTGAAGCCTTCCCTATGAGTCTGTATTAATCTGCCCAAGCTACTACAGACACCACAGATTAGGCAGCCTGAACAACAGAAGTTTATTTGAAAATCTTGGTACTATAGACCAGTTTGTAAAAAGGCAATGATGAAAATTATCTCAAGTCAAACACAGAGATAAAAGAAACTGGAAATGTTATCAAGTAGCTAAAACAAAAGATCAGGGACAGTTGCTTAAATTCTCATAGAAAGTTAATCTTTATGCTATAAGAGCTTCTCAGTAATACTGTCTATGACAAAGTAAATATTGATAGCTATTTATTTTACACTTACAATTTTTTTTTTTTTTTTTGTACCGGGAATGGAACTCACGACTTTGCACTTGCCAGGCAGGCGCTTGCACCACTGAACTAAATCCCTGGCCCATGCACTCACAATTTTTAAGATCTTTATAATATCATCTTAAAAACTTAAGAGGGTTCCCATGACAGAAAAATATGGTCAGGTTTGCAAAAATGACCATTTCTGGGCCGGTATGCAAACATACCTGAATGACTATTGTCACTAATTTTATAGATATATAAGTACTATGTTCATAATTTATAGAAGATTTAAATAAATAAATATATTGGTATAATATGCACCTAAGATCAAATAACAAAAATTAAAGAATATTCCGTAATTAAAAATATTTAATCAAGTTAAATAGAAAAGTGGAATGCTTGATTTAAGAATAGAATATAAATTAGTCCCCTTAACATGACAATAGTATCTATTTTATACAATAACCAACCATAACACAGTTATTGCAAACAGAACTGTGTCAAAGATATCATTAAACTTTATTCCAGAAATTCTAAGCTAATAATAGCAATCATGATAAATTTAACTTATTGAAAACAGTACATAAAAACTTATTACAAAGCCTATTCATATAAACTTGGAGACTCAATAGGCAAACACAAACTTTTAAAATCAAGAAGAGTCCCACAAAGTGATCCTATAACATATAAAAAT
Organism: Dolichotis patagonum; assembly: GCA_004027295.1. Lineage (NCBI taxonomy): Eukaryota > Metazoa > Chordata > Mammalia > Rodentia > Caviidae > Dolichotis > Dolichotis patagonum. The sequence goes on along the minus strand of PVJX010000201.1, from coordinate 33,325 downwards.
ACAAAATTTATTGTTGTGCTCTATTTCAGAACTAGTCAGGATGTTAAAAAGAATAAAAGATGCAGCGCATAGTGGCAACAAGGACAACAAAATGCAAAATGCCTTGGAAAAAGTATATTCTATGTTATTAACCTCGAAATCTTACTCATAGAGATGACAATTTCAATTGTTTCACTATATTTGTTCTCAATGAAAATTACATTTGGTATATAATTTTTCCATATATATATATTCATATTTCTTCTAAATACTAACTTGACTGCTTTTAGAAATTGGACTTTATACATGACAGTCTAAAGTTATCTGGAAGAAGAAACAAGTCATTTACTATGTTGTTGAAAATAATTAAAAGGAAAAATTAATGTAAAACATTTAAAATATACCGTATATTTTAGGCATGAGCTGAGACATAAATGGAACATAACAGATAAATAGAATAGCTAGGCACCCTTATAAAACCTTAGACATATTCATGAAAGTGATAAACAAAGCCTTGTAATGCAGTTAACCAAAGGGAAGATTATGCTATATTGTTGGAAAGCATTGACAAAATAGTTAAAAAATAAAGTTGTTCCTTATAGTATATTGAGTATGAAAGTGCTCTCAAAGAATTAAAAATCTGATTAAAAACAATCACAATTAAGAGTTAGAATAACACCAATTAAGCAAAAATGCAGAGACAAAGGTAAAATAAGTTATATGATATTTGGCTACATTAATTTTATAACTTTTGTGTACCAAACCTAACAAAAACCTCAAAAAATTCTTCTCAAAACCTTTGAGACAAATAGGTAATTGAAGAAACATTATCACTGATAAGTATAATTGACAAAATATCTTCAATTCAAAATTTAAATAGTTTTTGCATTTTTTGAAATAGACCAATGGAAAATTCATTTATAAAAAAGTGATAATAGTGAATGAATATAAGCTCACTTTACTAATAATCAAAGTGACAAACAGAAACTTAGTCACATAATTTTTATCAAGTACACAAAAAATACACACATCTTAAAGATAAAAAAAGTGTTGTAGAGGATGGAAGAAATCTGAGACATTGGGAAGTCTTTTCACCCCAGTATTACTCAAACCATATTTTTTTTGCAATGATGAAAGGTGAAGAAAACAAGGAAAACCAGAGGAACTTCAGGTAAGCCAGTAGCTCATTGTAGTTGTCCAGGAACTAAGAGATTCAGGTGTTATTGGGACACAGACTTAAGTAGGATGAAAAAAAGAGTGAACTTTAATAAATATGACAATATCTCAATTACTAATTGTACTAATTAACTACAAGTAGGGCCAAAGGAGTTGAAGAAATAATAATTTTCAGGTGAAGTGCAGGGCTGGTATGTAGTTTAGGGCAACATAGGCAAGAAGATTGGCATTAGGGAGCATAGAGGTCTTTCAATAAAAGATAAGAGAAAACGATCTTTTTAAACCCTGATGGAAAACAACCAGGAGAAGCATAGAAGTTGAAAACATAGGAAAAATGAGGCTAACTTATGGAATGAGGTCACTTATTTTTTTTCCAGAATTTGATGAGATGGAACAGCCTTAGATATGAGGACATCTTCTCCCCTGTGGCATAGGGAAGGAAACAAGAGTGTTCTCTGTCGATGTGTTCTCTTTTTGTTCCTCCATTTTATTTATTATGCTTGTAAAATATAGTGCTTTCTAATAGGAATTTAACTACTTATGAAATAGTATTCAAAAGATTGCTGATTAGTAATGAAGTCCCAGTAGGAAGATGCTCTGACTTGTATCTAGGTGTCTATCCGCAGCCTCATGTACTCATACATAGGGCACTTTGGAAGTGGCTGGATCTAGGGTATATCAATATGGATTAATGGTAGGTGGTAACTACACTGATGTAGCACACGTGTGAGCATGCGTAATGGAAGCCCCATCCTGGGTGTGGGTGCCACCAACCCATAAGCCTATAGCTCAGATGGAATTTCAGGGAAAGGTGGAAGGCAGGCTACTGTTGCCTATTGCTTTCTGCCTGCCCTGCCAGTGAGTATTTCTCTTCTGAGGTGCCCCTCTGCCATGCTGCCCTGCCTTACAGCCAGCAGACAAACTTAGAGCTAAAATAAACCATTCCTACTTTAACTCTGGGTGTCAGGTATTTTGTCTCATCAGTGAGAAAGTAACCAGGACAGAGGTCTAGATGGCCCTTGAGAATGTTTTGTTCAAAATGTAGAGAAAGAAGTCAGTGGAAGCAAATGAATATTTGACTAATGGTTTCTCTCTCTTAGGTGTTTTAGCTGCTAAACACTCTCTTTCCACCTCTTCTACTAATATCATTTTTCCTAAGAATATCAATTAGTTTGTCTTTAGCTCACTCAACTGTAACTTGCTTAAACTTGCTTTTCTCTTAACATTCCTTTAGCAACTTTATCATATTATTTCAAGTTTTTGTTTTTTTCATGTTTTATTCATATTTTAGTCTTTAGTGGCTTGTTTTTCTATTGTATATTTAACTCAAAGTTTCAGAAGTTCCTCATTAAATACAGTGATATGTTTTTATTTAATCCCAGCAAAGCTGGTGCTAATTAGTTTCACATGAGTTCAAAAGATAATCGGGCTACAAAATTTGGTCTGATGCAGAAGCCATTGTCATAGCAATGCTCCATCTAATATGGTACACATCTTTATAGGTAGAACCTCTCTCTTTTACTCTATCAGGGTTCTGTGAACCCATTACCCTTTGGTGCACTTGGGGTTTATTTTGTAAATCTATTATTCAGGGTTCTCCAAAGGCACAAAACTGAGAGGACAGACTTTGGTGATATACAAAAAGAATATCTATGTATAAAAATGTATATAGTTATATAAGGAGGGCATACTGTATGTCCTACACATAGGAAGTTATTATAAGTTATTGGCTTACCTGATAACGGGGCTAAGAAATTGAATATTCTACCATCTGCATAATGAAGACCCAGGAAAGCTGATGATAGAATTAAAAGGGATGACAAATGGGGAGATAACAATGAGGATTTCATTGTAAGTCTGAGGGTTTATAAACCAGGAGCACAGAAGGCAGAAGACCCATGTCCATTTCAGCTGGCCTGTCAGAGAGTGAATTTAGACTTCCTAGGCCTCTTTATTCGGGCTCTGATTGCACTTGATGATGCTCAGGCACATTAGGGAAGGTCAGTTGCTTTACTGCATCCACCAAATCTCATAGTAATTTGTCCAAGGAGCACCTTCACAGACACACCTGGGAAACACTGTTCTACCATCTATCTGACATCTAATGGTCTAAACAGGTTGACACATACATGCAACCATCATATACAAAAAAGAGAAGAACGTTATGGCAGGGAAGATCATAGAAGAAATCCAAGAGGGTCAAAGCAATCAATTTACTGTGACTCACCACCTTGCCTTATAAAGTAGACAGAAACATCTATTATTACCATATAGAGGGTAACAAATTAAAGGAAAATATTCTAAAAGAGATGTTGTGCCTTAACAAGTTTAAAGCTTCACTGTCCTTGGATGAAATATCCAGTTTTATATCAGTAACACAAACCCACAAACTTTGACTACAGAGGAATAGATGGATTTAAATTTCTAGGGCCTAGAAAAAGAAGAGCAACTTAAATCCAAAGCTTGTAGAAGAGAGGAAATTGTAAAGATTAGAGCAGAAATCAATGAAATTGAAACTAAAAAACCAATACAAAGAATTAATGAATCAAAAAGTTGGTTTTTTGAGAGAATAAACAAAATTGACAAACCTCTAGCTAACCTTATAAAGAAAAAGAAAGAAAAAACCCCAAATTCATGCAATCAGGACTGAAAAAGGCAAAATTACTACAGATCCCATGGAAATTCAAAAGATCATGAATGCCTACTTTGAAAATCACTACTCACATAGAGAGGAAAACACAGAGGTAATGGACAGATTTCTAAAAACATATGAACAATCAAAGCTCAACCAAGAAGATATAGCAATTTTGAATAACCCAATATCAGCTACTAAAATTGAAAACATAATAAAAAAAACTTACCAACAAAGAAAAGCCCAGATCCTGATGGACTCACAGCTGAATTCCACAAAAAATTTAGAGAAGACTTGATGCCAACAAGAGTTTAAGGAGTTTAAGGAGTGAAATTGAAAAGGAAGCAATTCTCCCAAAATATTCCTAGAGGCAACTATTACTCTCATGCCAAAACCAGAGAAAGACCCAACCAAAAAGGAGAATTATAGGCCAATCTCAGTAATGAACATAGGTGCAAAGATTCTCAATAAATAGAATCTGGCAAATAGAATGCAGCAAGTCATCAAGAAGATTATACATTATGACCAAATGGGGTTCATTCCAGGAATGCAGGGATGGTTTAACATACGCAAATCAATTAATGTAATACACCACATCAACAGAGCCAAAAATAAAAACCACATAGTCATCTCAATAAATGCAGAAAAAGCTTTTGATAAAGTCCAACACATGTTCATGATAAAAGCCCTTCAGAAACTCACAATACATGGTGTCTATCTCAACCTTTTAAAGGCCATCTATGACAAACCAATAGCCAATATTATACTAAATGGACAAAAACTGAAAGCTTTCACTTTAAAATCAGGAACAAGACAAGGATGTCCACTATTATCACTCCTTTTCAATAGAGTTCTGGAAACACTAGCCACGGCAATCAGACAAGAAGAGAAATAAAATAAAGATAGGAAAGGAAGAAATTAAATTATCACTATTTGCAGATGACATGATACTCTATATAGAAGGCCCAAAAAACTCCATTAAAAGATTACTAGAGGTAATAAACAAATTCAGCAGTGTAGCTGGATACAAAATCAATACTCAAAAGTCAATAACATTCCCGTACACAAACAAGAAACTCACCAAGAGAGAAATTATGGAAATATCACCCTTCACAATAACATCTAAAAAAATGAAATACTTAGGAATCAGCCTAAGAATGTAAAAGACCTATATGCTAAAAATTATACTACGCTAAAAAAGGAGATTGAAGAGGATATTAGAAAATGGAAGGATGTTCCTTGCTCTTGGCTAGGAAGAACCAACACTGTAAAAATGGCCACAGTCCCAAAACTGTTATACAGATTTAACACAATCCCAATCAAAATACCATTGACATACCTCACAGATCTAGAGAAAACACTCCTAAAATTCATTTGGAAACAGAAGAAACCTAGAGTAGCAAAGGCAATTCTGGGCAATAAAGGCAAGGCAGGAGGCATCTCAATTTCTGACTTGAAACTGTACTACAAAGCCACAGTGATAAAATCAGCATGATACTGGCAAAGAAATAGACCTGAGGATCAATAGAACAGATTGGAATGTGCAAGCATAAGTACAAAGACACTCAGCCACCTGAAATTTGACAAAGGTGCTAAAAATGTTTGCTGGAGGAAAGATAGCCTCTTTAATAAATGGTGTTGGAAAAATTGGCTCTCCACATGCAGAAGACTAAAACTAGACCCATGCCTATCACCAAGCACAAAACTAAAGTCTAAGTGGATCAAAGACCTAAACATTAAAACTGAAACACTAAATCTACTAGAAGATAAGGTAGGTAGAAGTCTTGGAGACATAGGGGTAGGCAGAGAATTCATGAACAAACGCAAACTGCATGGGAAACACTTCAGAGAATCAGTAACTGGGATCTCATATTATTGAAAAGTTTCTGCACTTCAAAAGAAATTACCAACAGAGTGAAAAGAAAACCCACAGAATGGGAAAGCATTTTAGCCAGCAACCCCTCGGACAACAGACTCATTTCAAGATCCTATAAAGAATTGAAAAATGTCAATCCCCCCAAATTCAAAGGCCCTCTCCAAAAATGGGCAGTTGAGATGAACACACAGTTCTCAGATGAAGATATACAAATGCAAATAAATACATGAAGAAATGTTCACCATCACTGGTCATTCAAGAAATGCAAATTAAAACAACACTGAGATATCATCTCACTCTGGAAAGAATAGCTGCCATCAAGAAATCAACTGATAACAAATGTTGGCAAGGCTGTGGGGAAAAAGGAACACTGCTCCACTGTTGGTGGGAGTGTAGACTGGTGCAACCACTATGGAAATCAATATGGAGAATTCTCAGAAGTCTAGCATTGAAAGCTCCATTCAACCCAGCTATTCCCCTCTTGGGTATTTTCCCAGAAAATCTGAAAAGTTCACATCACAGTGATATATGTGCACCCATGTTTATAGCAGCCCAATTTGTAAATCCAAGCTAAATCTTAGAAACAACCAAGATGCCCATCAACCACAGAGTGGATGAAAAAATATGGTACTTGTATATAATGGAATATTACTCAGCTATGAAAAGGGGTGATCTTGAGGCCTTCATAAAGAAATGGATACAACTTGAGACTATCTTCATTAGTGAAATAAGTAAGAATTGTATTTATAAATATCACATTGTGTTTCTAGTGTAAAAAGTATTAAGAAAACTGTAGGAGTAATAAAACCAAAAATGTGTAATTGCTACTGTAAAAAAGAGAAGAAAAAAAAGTGGTCTAAAGGATATAACTGCATGTATGTTTAAGTGTGTAAGATAGATGACCATATTACTGTTTTTGTTAGATCACTGAACAGAACTGTTAACAGTCTCACTGTTTGAATGTGTACTTTGTATGCTTTAATTTTGTAACTTGAACAACTATTTCCAAGATGACAGTATGTAATTTATCAAGTGGTGATTTCTTAGTGATTTTTTTGTTCATTTCTTTTTTTTTCTTTTGGAGTTCTGTATTGTTGGTACCCTTTTTCCTGTTTTGTTTTGTTGGTTTTTTTCTCTCTTTAAATAAAACTTTTAAAAAATTAAATTTCTAGGGCCATGCATTCTGTAGATAGGAGTATGCGTAAATTTCTAGCAAACAGATTCTCAGTCAGTTTTTTTCTCTCTTTAAATAAAACTTTTAAAAAATTAAATTTCTAGGGCCATGCATTCGGTAGATAGGAGTATGCGTAAAGTTCTAGCAAACAGATTCTCAGTCAGTGGTGGCAGACAATGGCTGAGTCAGTAGGAATTGTGGCTGCCAGACAAATTTGTAACCCACACACAACTTTAATGGTCTTTCATAAATCCAACTGGAAGACACTTTGAAGAATAGAAATTCTGATGGCAAGACCAAAGAATGACCAAACTATCACAATATGATCATTTAAGGTGTATAATTTATGCAGTAATCTGGTGAGATCCACAATTTGAATTTAAAAATTAACAGACAAGCAATTATTCTGTTTAAGCAATGACCAAAGTCAATGTTTATCAATCTCCTAAAAGTGATAGTATTGGGTGGGAAACTGCAGGACATAACTAAATTTTATTTAAACACTTTCTTTTTTCTACATAATATTGATTTTTTTGCAACCTAGTCCTTTGAGAGTAATTTCCAAAGCTGACTCACTATAGCAGCACATGACGAATTCATTTGAAAAGACATTTAGCTCCTAAGGAACACTATCATACCGGCCTTTGATGGCATTGCTTGTGTGTCATTTACCTTTGGAGTTCCTGGGATTGCTTTGCAAACATTTAAATAGTAAAATAAAGCTCTAACCCTAACCTGTTCAAGTTCACTACTCTATACTCTCTTTTTAGCAGAAGTATAATCATCCAACCTTCGAATACTCTGGACTCACTGCTCTTGACCATCAGTTTCAGAATGCAACCAAAGAAAAGTGTTGCTGAATCAACTTTCTTATTAACAATGGCTCCAGAGTAACAAACATCGTGAAATAAATGTGGGCTCATATAAATCATACACTCTTTACAATTGTAAACTAGAATCTTATCGTCAGTGTACTTTTTTAAAGCATCACTTTCTGGAGTCTAGCCATCTTTACTGCACCAATAAAGACAACCCAGCCTTTATTACCCACTATTTAACCTTAGACAAATAGATATACATCAGTTTTCTCATTTGCAAAAACAGATATAATTGTAGTATACATTTCATCTCTGTGTTAGAAATTGTAAAGGAATCGATATCTGTAAGTTGTTTAGAACCATGCTTTGTATAGCAAATGATACATACTTATTCATTTAAGTGAACAAAAGAAATATATTTCTGCTGAAGACTAATTAACAAAATCTATATAAATCTATAGTCTTAGTCTGGTGCCTTGGTCATTTTTAAAAATAATGAGAAGCTTTTTGTTCACCTCTAAAAATAATTAGCAGATGTTTGGTCACTCATAAAACACATTGGGAGTAAGAATATGCCAGGTACGGTTTACATGCCAGCTACTGAAATCTAAGAATAAACACCCAGCCTCTGCACTTGAGTCTAGTTACAACTGAACGGAAGTGACAATAGGAGCAATCACATTGCCCAAGTGTGCAAATGGAAGAAGAACTGCTGCGGCAGCAGCTATACAAAAGTGGCCTGGAGTACTAAGAAGCATGTGCACGGGGCTTGGATTTAGGTGTTGGTGGGAGGTCATCAGGAATTCTTCCGTAAAAGGCAGAAGAGCTGAGAGAGCAGAAAAGTGAAAAGGGGTACATCATTTAAAAAGAGAGAAATCTTTCCAGAGAAAAAGAAGAGATGGATGGGCGGCCAAGAATCAGATGGACTAGCATGGCCAGGCAGTGGGTGCAATAGAGAGCAGGCAATGAAAGGAAAGCGGAAGGGTGTGGTACAATGGAGACAGAGGCAAGATCTCACCATCCAAGGCATTCACACCATGAAGGACTTTAAAGTGTTCAAAAGGAATTCACTGAAGGGCCTTAAACCAAAGGGCAACATGGTCTGTGTTTTAAAATCACAGATGCTCAGAGAATAACAGAATGCTTGGCCTCTCCCTGTAATGTTTTATTCTGTAGGTCTAGGATTGGGGGTGAGGAAATTTGCACATTTAACAGAATTGCAGTCATGGTGTAGAGATGGAAAAGGAAGCAATCCCCTTCCTAATTTATACAGGGTTGTAGCTGATGCCCTGATAATAAAAAGATTAACAAGAGAAAAGTATAACAAGCTTACTTGATTGTAACTTTAAATGACACAAGAACGTTCAGAATAAAAACGCCAGGCCTGAGGTGAATGACCCATTTTGTGCTTAGGTTAAATGAATCTATCATGATCTAAGCTAATAGATGGAGTGGGAACCCTGCTGATCCACTCTGGCCGTCTCTCTGTGCAGTGGTCCTTCCTTTCCACATATGAAGCAGGACCCCTTCTGTATGGGGATCTTGCAATCTACTCTAAGACCCGGTAAGTCAGAGAATTTCTTTGTGGCCTGATCCAGGATAGAAGGGTGAGAGCAGATGACAGTGTTAGTTCCTGCTTCATGTTTGCGTTGAAGAACAGGGACTCTAGTTCCTCTTCTCACCTTGGGAAACAGAAATTCTAGCTTCTGTGACTTGCCTCCAAGGAAGGAGGGTTGTTAAGGAGATGGGAGGTCACAGGGAAGATTTACTTCTTAGATTCTTACTTTGGCATTTTGTTTTCTGAGCCCCCAAAATGCTGCTGCTAACTCTGCTGGTCTGTGCATTGCAACCAAATTGAAAAGTTAAAAATTGGGCACCAGGTGGCCCATTTGAAAAGTAAAGTCAGTGTTTCCTATGAGAGATGATAGGCAGGTGACCTAGGGAAACAGAGAAGTCAACTACTGCAAGAAAACCTTAGAAGATAAAATTGCAAGATTTAGTACTGGGATAAGAGTGGCTATTAGAGGACAGGAAGGTGTGAAAAAGAATCCAGTGGATTAATTTTTCTACCTTATCATCTGGAATAAAAAAAAAAGTAACTCATCAACCAAAATGAGAATACTGATTGTGTGTTTTAATGTTTCCTTTGACTCTGTTTGGCTATATACTTCGAGCTAAAACCTGACAACAACCACAGTGAGTGCTGATGCTTGGTGCTGGCAAACAAGTTTTAAAACCCTGCTGGGCTCAAGGGGCAGCAGAAAGCATGCTCTAGGAAAATGGCATGAAAGCACTGCCCAGTTCCATCTGCAGTCTGAGCCAGATTACACTTGGGATCAGTGTCAGATTGGATTCTGCTAACTGAGCTGAAGCTGGTAAACACAGATCCTAAAGTGAATAAAAACAATGATTAAGAACTAGTGATTGAGTAGAGAAGAGAGAGCAAAGATGAAAGGTCAAACTAAAAGAGATTAATCCTTGAACTGAAAAAGAAAATTTCAAGGAAATGAATGTAGAAAGTGGCCCCAGTAGAAGAAATTATAGTGCAAGGGGGAGAGGGGAAAGGGAGTTAGTATTACTCTCCACAGTGGAAATAAATATCTGAGACAAAAGGAAAGGCTTTTAAAAAGCCATCCATTCAACACTCTAAAGATGAAGCCATCACCAAAATAAATTAGGGAATGGTTAGCATGAGCTGGAGAGTATCCAGAGGAAAAGACAAGTGTCGGAGATCGTATTGATGTAGTTCATTGGCAACATCCTTAGTGTTAGAGAAAGATAAAACAAAAGTTAAATTCTGGAAAAATCAGAGACTTTATTATATTGAGAACCTTTGATTTGTATTCACGAACACAAATTTGATAGCATTTCAGAGATCAGTAAGTGTCTACTTGCCAAAAAAGGAAATCGCATTTCTCCCAAGGCTGCAGGCATTTGACTTAAAATCTAGTGGAGAGAATTGTGGAACCAAGAATAGTAATGCCCACAAAACCCTCAATAGAATTTGAAGTTTCAGGGTAATCTTTGAAACTGAGATGATGAATATATAGTTTTATAGTATAAGATGCCATGTAATTTGGTATATAGCAGTTAAAGTATAAAACTTTTGTTTTTAATCTTCTAAGTGTTCTCCGCATAAAAATTGCAAGGAAAAGTAAAATCAAAATTTTGAATAAACATGCAGAAAGTCAAAGAAGCAAGAGCAAAATGAACTGAAAACAAAAAGCTAACTTAACATTAAAACAACAGTGCAATATGCAGAAAACTTTTCATAATTCTAGATTAATACGATGATATTAATACATAAAATTTATATGGATAGCAAGTTACTCTCCAAGCCTGAACCTGCCTAGGCTATAGTTTGCAAATAGCTTCATTAAAAAATACTTTCAAGTTAACACCACCAAATAAATGAACTTTGATTTGAATCAGTGCAATAATTAATAAAAAGTGGGGATATTCTTTACATCTTTTGGGAATTTATATACTAGATAATATTTTCTTTTAATCCAGAGACTTTCAGATGTATTTTGAAAGATTCAAATGATCTTCTTTGGATCTTGAAAAGAAAAAAAACAAAAGAAGGGAAAAATATCAGTTAGGTTTGCTATTTGGGCTGAAGTTTCTTTTCATTTGGGTTTGTTTCATGCAATAAAACAAAACATAATTGATATTAACAATGAATGTAGTAGGAGGTAATGGACTAGCTCTTGAAACTCAAGAAATACCTAAATAACCAAGCCCAGAAGGCTGAAATCAGAAGCAGTTTCCAGGGATCGCATCAGAATCTACATATGATCTTCTCAGGCAACCCCACTGTGATAAATTAGCTCCAACATTTACACAGCTGACTTTCTGCTTAAATTTCAACACCCCAGAGAAAGTTTGAATAGTGTGACTTCCTTGCTCGACATTGGTTAGGAATTCCAAAATTGCACCCAGGAGAGGAAAGATAATATTCCAATAGCGAACTGGGGTGCTATTATCAGAAGCAGGTAGAGCAGTACAAGGCAGTTAAAAGATAGAGTAGATCACTTCCAATTGTACATTGCTACTAATGTGAAATTTGAAAATTAGTTTGAAAAAGTAAGTAGTAGTTGCCACCCGCAAATAATTCCTCAATAATGAGTTACAAGATCAATAGTGTGGTACAATGATTCCATCTTACAGTTTTAGACAAGTATTGAATTTTACTCTATAGTACAGTCTCCCTTTTTTCATTTAAATTAAGGTCCACTTGCACCTCTTTCAAAAAAAAAATGTGCTTCCAATGGAAGCAAAGATTCCTCTGTTTAGCTCAGTTTCCTTAAAACCCCGATCTGGGTCTATTATTCTCTAACTATTTTCTGTTTTAAGCTCACTTTCATTCCTTAACATCCAGTACAGCATTATTAACAATGAAACCAGTTAATGGTAAAGCAAATAATTTCTGTATCAGGTCTTATCAAGCAGTATTTTTAAGGATTCTATTATTATAATATTAAGGATATTACCTGATAGTATTTGAAACAGTTAAAACATAATTGAACAAGTCTGTCCGATACACTGTTATAGTTTCCAGTATACTATGAATTCATTGCGGTCTGAGTGAGCACTGTAACAACACGGCTGAGAGTGCTTTAAAAATAACTTGATAGATTAATAGTGCATGATCTTTTGGGTATCTTACTAAATTTTAGTTGTAAGGAATGTGTACAAAGGTTCCTGTCAAGGGGATGTCCGTTTGGCTCTAGGAGGCAAATTTTCTGACAGTTTCTGTTCAAAGCATGACCTGCTTGGTAACTGCCCCTATTGCTTAGTGACTGACCTCATCAGCAGTAAGAATCGAAGGCGGAGGGAACAAAGAGCAACCAAGTAATCCCAAGTTAGGAGAAGCAGAAAAACTGAAACACCTCAGGGAAAGCTAAGATTAATTATGTCAGCATAATTGTCTTGAGGGCCAACCAAGAGATTTGTAAAGCACACTTCGTTTTTAAAAAGATGCTTCCACAAGCTATTAGAAGATTCTGCATATATCTATTTAAAATTTTCTCAGACATTATTAATAGTGAGTTATATTTTGAACTTGTAGGAGGTTTTTATGTATGAGCATTTGCACAAAAACTAACAGAAATCTATTATTATTCCAAATGCATCCTGGTGTATCTGAATGGCCACAGACACATGTCCTTCTGGCTCCCTCTTCTATGGTGGTTTTCCTGAGCTCTCTTCACCAATTACTAAGTGTCCTGAAATCATGAGCTGTACTAAACATCTTTAATCTGTGAGTGTTGGTTATTATGTCCCAGTGACCAAAGGTGACTAATACAAATACATAGCAGAAAGAACAGTATTATCTACTCAGAGAGCTTTTCCTCATTTGGGGAGGGAGAAAAAAGCGATTGAACTAATATGCACTAGATAGATGCCACCCTGGAGACAATGACAAAGAGGCACAACTAGAGTTTACTCATCTACCTGTAGTAATACTTCTAAATCAATTCCAGTAGCAGTTGTCAGTGGAGACATGTTTGTCAGATGAACGGAGAAAGCAACTGTGTACAGCTTCTTTCATTGACACGTAGTTCAATGTTTGTTTACATAGTTGTCTATCACACTGTTTTTCACATAGTTGAGATTCAGTAGTCAACCATTTATTCAGACAACATGCATTAGTAGTTATTAAGCACCTACTGTATTTTCATGGCCAGGATAGTAGAGTGAAGGAAACAAATTGTCTCACGGAGCTTGCATTCTGCTGTTACCAACATAATTGTATTCTTTGGCTGCAACCTACAGAATCAGCGATCATAAAACATATTCATAAAATGTCCAGATGCAGGACTCAAAGGACTACAGGTTTAAAGTATGCTCTGTCACTTACTTACTGTATCATTTGAGGTAATTGCTTAATCATTTTGGATTTCAGTTTCTTTATTAGTAAAATAGCAGTCTAATCGGAGTTAATTGAATAGCGTATTTGTGTAAGAATGTGTGTGTTTGTGTGCACACAGGAGTTGTGAACACACGCACTCAGATCATTGTTTGGCATTAATGAGTACCACATAAGTGCCAAGCATTGTTAAGAAAAATTGATCTAAACTGAACAAATAGTCTTTAATTTTAGAGTAAAGCATTGACGCTACAGGAATAGAAAAACAAAACGTAAAGTACTGTGAATGGATTTTTGACCTTTGTGTTACTTAGGCAAAGAAGATTGTAGAAGGAAAGAGAAAGTACAACTCAGTGGTCTCCCTGTTTCTTTTATCTCTGTCCCCAGTGCCTACATCTGTAAAGAAGTAGTGATAAAACGTTTTATTTTCAAAGCAACTGTATGGAGATTAAGGAAATGATGTGTGAGCCATGTTTGGCATAAGGCCTGACTATGTGTACCCATTTATTAAATGGTGACTGTTACTGTGGTAACCTGAAGCCATTGAATCAAAATCACTTAGTTAGATGGAATATTTAAAGGATGGAATTTTAAAATAATTTTTCAGCTTTTTGTACATTTTAATGGAATGATAATTTTAATTCATGTTATTATTTAGCTAATTTTTGTCATTACATTTTAACTTTAAAAGGATTCAAGACACCTTTAATCAGAATATTTCTATAAGCCATTAAATTTCAGTCTTACACAAAGAAAAGGATAGGTTTAGAAACTGTAGTTACATTTGTTCTTACTTTGTAAACAACTAGTTGAAAAAATACTCTCAATTCATATTAAATATTACTTTTGTACCAATGAAAAGGAGACAGAAAAACTTTTTGTCTTTGGAGACAAGATTTCACTATGCAGTTCAGGCTAACCTTGAACTCACCTCGTAGCCCGGGCTTGCCTCAAAATCACAGCAGTCTTCCTGCCTCTGCCTCCCAAGTGCTAGTACGACAGGCCACTAGGAAATTTTGTCAGTCTCCAATTTTTGTCAAAAGAAGAACTGATTGTTCAATTCGCTGTTAATACAGTAGAAATAGTTGTAACTAACCATCTTAAATCTGTCCTCAATCGCAGTTTGTTGATTTTCAACACTGTTAAAGAGTTTAACACGTAACACTGAGAAATTCCTTTTGTGATTGTGTTCTCCAGTATACCATATGTTTCACTTAAATTTGTATTTCTCCTTTTTCCTGTATTTATCTTCCCCTATGTTTTTCTGTTCCACAGAAAAAATTATGACATCAGCATCCAAAGGAATCCTCCGGCCATTTTTAATCATCTGCATTATCCTGGGCTGCTTCATGGCGTGTCTGCTTATTTACATCAAGCCCACCAGTAGCTGGATCTTGAGTCCAATGGAATCTGCCAGCTCAGTGCTGAAAATGAAAAATTTCTTCTCTTCCAAAACTGATTATTTTAATGAAACTACTATTCTGGTGTGGGTGTGGCCATTCGGGCAAACCTTTGACCTTACGTCCTGCCAAGCAATGTTCAACATCCAAGGATGTCATCTCACAACAGACCGTTCACTGTACAACAAGTCACACGCAGTCTTGATACACCACCGAGACATCAGCTGGGATCTGACTAATTTGCCTCAGCAAGCTAGGCCACCTTTCCAGAAATGGATCTGGATGAATCTGGAATCACCAACCCATACTCCCCAGAAGAGTGGTATTGAGCATCTGTTCAATCTGACTCTAACCTACCGCCGTGACTCAGATATCCAAGTGCCTTATGGCTTCTTGACAGTAAGCACAAACCCATTCGTGTTTGAAGTGCCAAGCAAAGAGAAATTGGTGTGCTGGGTTGTAAGTAACTGGAACCCTGAGCACGCCAGGGTCAAGTATTACAATGAGCTAAGCAAAAGTATTGAAATCCATACCTATGGTCAAGCATTTGGAGAATATGTGAATGATAAGAACTTGATTCCTACCATATCTACTTGTAAATTTTATCTCTCTTTTGAAAACTCAATTCACAAAGATTACATAACAGAAAAGCTCTATAATGCTTTCTTGGCTGGATCTGTACCTGTTGTTCTGGGACCATCCAGAGAAAACTATGAAAATTATATTCCAGCAGATTCTTTCATTCATGTAGAAGATTACAACTCTCCCAGTGAGCTTGCAAAGTATTTAAAGGAAGTTGACAAAAACAATAAGTTATATCTTAGCTACTTTAATTGGAGGAAAGATTTTACTGTAAATCTTCCACGATTTTGGGAATCACATGCATGTTTGGCTTGTGATCATGTAAAAAGGCATCAAGAATATAAGTCTGTTGGTAATTTAGAGAAATGGTTTTGGAATTAACATTTTCCATCATTTGCACATTTAGCAAAATATGTTGATGAAATATCATCCAAATATTGAGGATAAGAAGAGAAACGATATTCTGATTTTGTGTCACAATTTATTTTTATCACCCTCCCATGAGTAATGTGTATAATTTGCCAGAGACGGAGATTTTTAAGAACTCACAATTATCAATTATTCCATTTGGCTTTAAATTATCCTGTATATAACTAACTATGTGCATTCAAAAATAATTTATTCTTCATTATCATTTATAAACATTCTTGATCACATTTATGTAGCTGTCTGTAAGTTGATAATTCTATTTTTGTTTCTATACTGATCAACTGTTCAGCCTATCTGCTAAATGAAAATGCACGATTCACATCTTAAAGTATGAAAGATCTTTACTAAATATTTTAATCTATAATTCCATATTTGCACAATGTTATAAAAGGCTAAATGTACCATGACTGCATTCTGAATTCTTTGACTTCAGAATTGAACACTGTATAACTATTTGATCCATTTTTGTACCTGTTTACCACATTTATGAAAGTAGAATTATTCATGCATTAAGTAAGATACGAAAGAGAACTGTTCTATTCAGGAAGAAGTTATTATGTTTCGCATTTATTTTCATTAAGCTGACTTGCAAAAGCAGCCAATTATTCTTATGGTCTTAAGGTATTCCAGAATTCTTACATATCCAATTTGTTATCATTTTCAGTACCTCAGAAATAGTACTAATAACCCTTAAAAGAATGTAGGACAATTTTCAATATTAATAATATTCATTGTGATAATAAATGATTTCATCGAATATCAATGAAAAAGATATCTAAAGGTACAAATTATATTTATAAATGTTATTATTGAAGTATGATTTCTAATTACTTACAAATTCTTTTTTTTTTTTTTTTTGTACCGGAGATCGAACTCATAACCTCGCGCTTGCCAGGCAGGCGCTTAAGCCACTGAGCTAAATCCCTGGCCCAATTTCTAATTACTTACCAATTTAAAATATTTTTGAGGCCCTAATATTTCTAGTAGTTTTATTTTGCCATATAGACACATCAATGCACGTAACATTTGAAAATCCATCCTATCATTTAAAAGTAAATAAAATTGTCAATGATAGGTTAAATATAATAAAGTGGTGATCTGAAAGAAATACACAATGCTAGGATTCAATGAACAATTTTGCAGTGAATAAATGAGTGGCATTGAAAGTCATGGGAAGGGACAGTTGTAACTTACAGATATGAATTGAAGACGATATTTTATATTACGTCTTAATAATTATCCATATGTAGCACATGTAACCTGGGTCTGCAGAACTTTGCAGAACCAACATAAGCCAGCACCACATGAAATTTTCGAAGAATATATTCCTAAATTTTCATCCACCTACAGAATTTCTCTTCCATAGATTAGAGAGGGGGAAATCTGAACATAAGCAAAAACAGTGAGAAAAGCTGGTGCTAAAGATTTTCAAAGGACAGCATCTTCCAAATCACTAATGCCTTTCCTTCATTCTTACAAAACCCATCAAATTTATTAGAATGTTCTGAGGGAATTCACTTGACTCTATTTTTTTTACTTATTTTAATAATCAAAGAATAATATGTCTTTATGAATGTCCTCATAGATGAATAAAGATTTCACTTACATTTATTTATTTTATTGTTATAATTGTCAAGCTCATAATTTACACTTGTCATTTTTTGATTAAAAAGTTGGGATCTCAAGGATATGCATTGCTAATAAATTTAGAAGGTACTTTCTTTCTCTGAAAGCTGAAAAGCATTTTGCCTTGCTTTTACTAAAGTGAACAATGACTATTTCAAATTACTGCAAGACATGAGAGAAATGGCCTCTATGGTTTACTATGAATTAAAGCTCTTTCTTGGATTGTAACCGTAATTCTATGCTGATAATATGACCCAAGTCAAGGGTGTGAGGACTTAGCTGGTACGTCTCTGTGTTGAAACCCATTACCTATCCAAGACTAATGCATTTTCAAATTGCACCGTCAAATCAATGTGTCAACTGAACCCTTCAGTTGTAGCTCTACTGATCTTGAGTTTTAAGGTTAGAAGGAATTACAGCAACTTAATTCAGGCTTTTCTATTGATTAACTGGATTCAGAGATGATATTTATTTAAAACACACATTCACACATATACACACAGAGACATCTGAGCGAGTGACAGTAGTTAAGAGAATGCAAGGATCCTGTCTCTCCATCATTCCCCCCTCATCATAGAAGGATTTCTAAATTTCTATAAATGTAATTTTGCCTGGGAATAAATTGTGGAACTAAAAAGAAAATACATCACTTAAAATGTTTTATTTCAAAATACCAAAAAGTATTGTGATCTGAATAAATACTAATTATGATAGGCTTTAGTAAAAATAAATACTATTATAGGCCTTACTAATAAGAATAAATACAGAATTATCACTATCTACTAGTATTACTCTCTAGAAAAGAAAGACCACAACAGCCACATGTTTTACGACAGCCATAAATTTGACAATGTGAAGTAAAAACTTTAAAAATTATCTTAGAACTAATATCAGCTTCAAATTTTCATGTTTACTATAAAACTCTTGACAATCAAGAAAGTAAAAAAATTGCAGAGTATTTGAAATGTAAACTGACAAAATACTTTGGAATTATTTGCTAAAGCTTCAGCTTTGTATCTCCAACTGAACGTTAAATATGAAAAAAATAGGAACTGTGCTACTGCTACTTTTTCCTACCTTCATATTGGTTTCTGTAAGTCTTGGGATAATCACCTAGACATTGTTTTTGGATAAAACATTATTTCTTTAAAAATCTGTAGGTCCTTACATAATACCTGTTTGATCATATATTTGAGTTCTTTGAACGCTAGTCTCATTTAGGGGAACTTCTTAAATTATAATCAAGTTGTTAAAATATAGCAGACTTCAGAATATATAGGATAAGCACAGTGTCTAATGCAGGAGAGGAGACCAGAAATATTTGAATAAACAAATTAATATTGCTGGTAGTCATGCAAAATATTATTAATGTAGTGACTATATCAGCTCCTCGGTACTAATCAGAGTGATATTTTACATTTATGTTATTGATCAGTTTACTGCCTGGCAGAAGAAAGTCATTTTAGGCTTTTTTCCCTTTCCTACTCCATTCTAAGACCTCCTCAAGAGAAATAACATTGCAAGAAATATTGAATAAGATTTAAAACTTGTTAATGTTATATTTAAATATTAATAACACACAGCTTCTAATAGAAATGAAAACCATATTAAGTAAGAAGAATATAAGCTGCAAGCACTATGAATGGCAGACACTTATTACCAAACTATGAAGACAGAAATATAGTTTAATCCTCCTCTAACTTCCTAACTTCATGTGATTCTATTGCAGCAATGAAGATGGTTTTGTATTTCTGGATGTTTGTCATACAAACATTTCTTTTGGAATTTTGAAAATGGATAAATGCCACTGCTACCAAACTCTTCTTTCTCTCAGTAACCCATATTATATAATCAATACTCACAAGTATTTTACAAAAAGTTTGCACAACCTAAATGAGAGACATAACCTAGAAGTATGAAGAATGCTAGTCTAAGTTATTAGTTCAACAAACTGTAATTGTGGGAAAGCCACTTAACCTCGCTGGACCTTTTTGTGGGAAGTTCCTTCTAGCACTACTGCTCTTTAGTTAATATATGGATGCACTGGAAATGAAATTTCAGAGACCATCTCAAAATAACTTTTGGAAGTAAATATTCCAAAGAAATTTTCCTTTTATTTTTTTATATATATGTAAAGTATAAAACTGATTATTTAAACTAATATATGAAATAATATACTTTGTTCTTTATTGGACTTTAAATTATAGAAAATGCTCAATTAACTAACCTTCCTCCTTTTACTTCTCCCCCCTTAACTGTCTACTGACAGCTTTTGTAATTCATTACTCACTGAGAACTTAATTGATTACAGAAAACAAGCATAAATTGGGCACTGTTTTAAAATATTTTGGATTTTTCTGTGGATCTAAATTCTTACTACAGCAATCTAAAAACATTTACTGATTCAGAAATTTGGTAAAAGCATTTGAAGCAATTTTCAGTGACAATAATATAATAATTTGAGTAATTTGAGTAAGCCGAGTTAATGCATCCAGAAAGTTTATTTATTTTTTAACACATGACAAATATATGTTGATACATTTTATCTACAGTGAAAATATTTTGCTTTTAAAACATCTTTCTAATGTCAGTCTTCATTTGTCCGTGTTACTGAAAGAACGGTTTCTGGGTCAGAAGACCTAGAATCAACAGATATTGCTAACAGCACTGATCCCTGAGTCAGTTCCATGCCATTGGAATCTCTTCATACAAGTTTCTTTTTCATAAGATATACTACTATATTTACCAAACCATCATATTGTAAGCCAGTGGTTTTCAAGTGCACATATTTCTTGGAGACTTCCTAGATTAGCTGCTTAAGAATCTCTTGAAAGATTGTCAATAATATATGCTTCTGATTTTCTAGGTCTGAGATAAGATTTAAATTTTGTGTTTAAAAACTGACCCCACCCAGTTCTGATGTCCGCGTCCTACCTGCTAAATAGAAAGTGTTCTACAGTCAGATTTAAGGCATTACATTTCTTTAGTTCATCTGGATCCTTTCTAAATACATCAGTAATTTCTCTTCTTCAAGAACCAATGCATTCTTTATTGCTAGTTATTTTATGCATGATATTGGACTCCTCAGTGAATTTTGTGATTTAAAGCAGTTTATTCAGCTTCCAGGCATTCTTGCACATTATGTGTGGTTGGAAGCAGTAGTTCTTAGGTATGAATGCACAATAGTCATACGAAGAGGGCTGTCTGTTCGTTTGTTTTTAACTGTGGATGTCTAAGCCCTATCTTAGTAATCAGATTCAATTGGTTTGAGATAGAGCCCAGAGGCAAACAGTTTTCGTCTCCAGAAGTGATGCTGATGTAGTATCATCTCTGGAAACCACCAGTCTACACATAGGGGGCTCTCAACCTCGGGGAAGTGTTAGCAAAAGTTATACAAGTTGAAAAAATTTCTTTTGTTCTCTTCTTTAGGTTTCTAACTGCATGTTTATGTTTTTCAATGCAAAAGATTGGATTAAACAATTATTAGGATCCTTTAAAAGCATAAAATCTTATGCTTCTATAATCTGCTAATCTATTGCAAATGTTAAAGAGCCTGCTTTACAGAGTTTCAAAGTCGATGAGTGCAAAATTAGAAAGATAATTTTCAATTACAATGTGAAATGAGTTAGAGCCTCTACCTGTTAAGACAGACGTAGAACTGGATCCAAGTTTGCCTAGCTAGCTGTGTCCCAGTTTGCCTAGCTAGCAGTGTCCCAGTTCTTGACTTCTCTTAGCCTCGGAGTTTGCACACTCTTGATGTGTGTTCTATAGGGACAAAGTGAAGTTGTCTTCAAAGGGCTTAAGTGGGTATTTGTTGTCTTTTTCTGTGGGGTTTTGAAATTGTACCCACATCTCCGAACATTCTGACCAAATGTTCTACCACTGAACCATGTTCCCTACCCCATTTTCTTTTATTGTTATAAAAGTTAACTGAAAATGCTAGATAGATATCCTCAATTTCATGTTTTAACTCTAAAGATGTTAAGCAGGTAAGCAGGTAGATTTCTAAAAATTTAAACATGCTTAAGGAATAATATTTGGGAGATGGGAAACAAATAAAGATAGTATGAAAGCATTTATTCACGTATGTAATTATTAAGTCACCGAGGGATCATGGGCAATGGGCAGCGGTAGTGAATAGGCATTGTTTGCATTACTAAACACATACACTATTTCTTCAAATAATTGGAATTCAAACAAACCTAATTTTCCCTGTTATGAACAGTCAGTAAATTGTCAGTTTAGTTTACTACAGTTGATACAGCCTGAGTCCCAGAAGGGAGTAGCAGCAGAATTCTCAGAGATTATTTTACAGCAAGGAAATAAGACTTAGAAATATCCAGTGACATAATTTTATCTTTCACTTTAAATGCTTCAATAGTTCAGCAACAAATTAGTCAGTGATAGTTGGAAAAGAAAGTCAAATCTTCATCTTCTTTTCTTCATGTGAAAAAAAAAACAAAATCGTGAAGTGTTATTTTTAAAATGCTAGGATATAAATTCAGTCAACAGGAATGTATTTGTTTAATGGTGCAGAAATAAAATGATTGTTAGCCAGACTGTGATTAAGACTCTTCTAATTGCTAATTGCCTAATAAATAGTTATGACATGAGCAATCTGAACTGCTCATGGCATAGTTTTTAAGCGATATTTGGCTAAAACAAAAAAAAAAGTAGACTTAAGGAAAAATTTATTTTTATATGTGAGAAACAATGATATTCAAAATAGTATTTTAAAAGCAGTTTCTCATTGTATTTCTTGGAAATACACATTGGAAATGTTTATTTCATTTACACAAGTAGAAATCTTTAAAATGGAATTGTCTTTCTGAATTCTCTGGAAACTAAATAATTTTAAATTAGTGTTTATGTGAATTATGTTAAATTTAAGATTCATGAAATTCCATTGTGAATTTTAGCCACCACCATGTTTTAAAGGTGATTTCTAGTTCGTTCACTGTGATGACTTTTCTATTCATCATTGCATTTCACTTTGACTAATGAGGGCTGAGGAAATAGAAAACCAGCCTTGACAGAAAGCTGACCCAAAGACACAACTGGCAACCCAAGATTAATCACGGGGTAAGAAATACACACCAGAGTTACAACAGCACACCACCCAATCTTGCACTGGCCTCATTAGCCACTTTTCCACAGTTGACACGATCCTGAAGGTATCTCCTTTATCCAAGGTGAAATTACAAGAGGAGAGCTGACTATGGTGGCACAAATGTCTCTAATTACAGTAATGAGAACAAGTTTCTTACCCACTGGTTTCTTCATCAAAGGCCTTTGAGCAAACCTATATTATTTTGATTGTCTATGCAAAATTGGAATAAGCATGCTTTTTGGAAAATAATTGACATATCTTGAGTATTTTATACAATACTTTAAAATAGTCCAAGGACAAACTCTGTATCATACTGCCGACCAATAGTTCATCATCATCTTATAAATGCTCTATATTATTCATTACAAGCTCTGGAAGATTAACAGATTTTATGCCATTAAAACAGGAATAGGAAAAAGTAAAAGCAATGGTGTATTTCTATCTTAAAAACTGAAATATATGAGCTATTGTGATGATAGCCTTATAAATAAAATACATATAAACATTTATTTTTTCTTTATTTATTTTTCTCTCTCTCAAAATCAGATTTATTAGGAGTTATGGATAATAGAATAATCATGACAATATAAAAATATATAAAATTCCTAAGAAATAAATAAGGTATGTCAAAAGTGAGACATAATATTTACCTGTAGAGATGCATCTGGCAAAACTTTTTAAATGGTATTATTGTGATTAATTATTTTCACTATAATAATATGGTTTATTCTGAACATAAAACAACATATGAATGTAGCAGGAGTTATTAAATGCAAAAAATAAAACATACAAGTCTGTACCTAGACTCAGGTTCACAAAGCTGCAGAAAAATATATGTCACCAAGGAACAAGAAAATGAGTATGAAATGGGAGTAATGCAATGTGTAGTTTTTGTAATCTACTGTGTAATTTACTAGCAATTCTGAGCCACAGATTCCTCGTCTATAAGCTATGGGTGATGGGCTAATATTAAAATCACCAGAAAGCTCTTTATAAATGCTGATACATTGATTAGAACTTCTCATTTCACCATATGGGCTACCATATAGGCTTCTAGACTATTCCTTCTACTTGCTGCATTCTATATGGTTATGTCAATGCTGCGTGAGCAACAAAAAAAGAGGAGAAAAGCTTAACAGACAATTTTTTACATAGCTGTGATTAAAAAGTTGCTTAAAAAAGAAAGGTGCGGTGAAGTTCTACAAGTGAAGAGTAGGAACTTTGCATGCTTCCTCTTGACCTCATTTCCTCTAGAATGTGTTATGTAGACACACATGCCAATATATTTTTAAGTAGTTCAAATGTAACTTTGAATCAAGACTTACCGGTAAATAAGGAGGTTAAAAATCACACTGAAATGGATGTGCCAATTCTATCCAATCTGTGAATTGTAAGGGTCAGTAACCCATAAACTATATGGATGATAATTGTATGTTTTCTTACTGTATTGTAATTTTGCATTATTGTATAGTCATATTTAAGCAAACTCTTAAAAATATCCTGAAATCTATTGCCAAATGTACAGTTCACTGGTTCATGTTATTTCTGATAAGAATTTAACTGCATTGTGCTAATAGTTGTTAATGCCATTAAATTTCTGTGGGTGTATTGTTGTGATGCAGATCTGATACGGTTATTGTAAGCACACTAATTAGTCACCTGGATTTTTATAGATAAAATCACACATTGACCAGAAATCACTTTTCTACTTATTTTTCTGTAGAGTATTTTTCCACACACAAAAGAACATGATTATTTTATATCAAACATCAGCTTTTCTTTAAAGTCTTATTTTAATAGCCAATGCATGTTTGAAATAAGATGTTAAATATTACATTGCAATATTAAGATTGTTTATATTAGGTGAAAAATGCATGCAGTTGGTGATCATGCATCTTTGTGGGAGAATCCGTACTGCCAACACACAGCCTCGTCTCAATCTGTGAGCAGCATTCCACATCCTTCTGAAAGTGCTTTTTAAATATTTAGTAGAGGGAAAATGTTATTCTTAATGCTTATGGAGCCAACAAACAATGTTGATTTGCTTTTTTTTCTAACTTTGTGGCATTTTATGCTAAAATTTTCCCTGAGAAAAAATTGGAGTTATGGAAATGAAATATAAAAAATAAAATCATTTGTTAGAAAATGATACAATTCACTGTACAGCAATGTATTGTATGAAGAATGGAGATAGAGAAAAATCATCTGAAACATTTTTATTCAATGAACACAATATCCCAGCAGCTTTTTAAATCAGAATTCCCTCTCTCCTTCTCCCCCCCCCCCCCCCGTCTCACTTCTTTCTCTCCTGCCAAAATCAATACTACTGCCAGGGGAAAGGGGGATACTTCAGGTCAGGTCTGCACAACACTAACATACAGCATCCAGGCAGCAAAGACAGCGGGGTGGGGGTGGCTTTTTTATTACTAACCTAAGTAATTTTTTTTAAATGTAGGAAGATTAGGAATGTCAGCTAGACATTCCTTTCCATGCTGATAATTTAAGTATTTGAATATAGCAAAAAACACTCCATTCAGTGAAAGGTGCTTTTTTTTGCTTTATTTCATTGGCCTTTTGTTTTGATTTTAGAAAATATATTTGTGCATTTAAAAGTTGTTAATTCCACATAGATAATATGCACCTACCAAGTACCCCTTACCCAAACAGAATTTGTCACTGATCATATCTTAATGCTAGAACATTGTTTTTGTAGCTTAAAAAAACCAATAGTAGCATTTATGGTATTGCAAGATAATTTCATTGCTATGCTATTAAGAGACTGGCATTCATATTTATGCATTTATTTATTTATTAATTTATTTATTTAGAGAATTGGCTCCTTTATGCTCAACTTTGTCAGTTTCAGTGAAGTTAGTATAATATTAAGAAAATTGGACTCTAGCTGCTTTTCCAAGTGAAAACCAGGTAACTGAATCTTGTACCCGTGAAGTACAGCATTAATTCAAATGACAAGTCGCCCACCCCAGCCACGTACAGACCAACTGCAGCATGCAGGATGTGGTGTGGGCATTCATCAAACATTGATCTGGACTCTAATTTTGGCACCACGTTGTTCCACTCATTGATCAAACCTGTAAATAACATAGTATTTTATGGCAGCTAAACAAATATTTTAATAAGCCATGAAAGGCAAGATGCCACAGAAAATCTGTATATTCACTTTTTGGAGAACTTCTGTTTTCCAGAGTTTAAGCTGGAGATATCACTTGAAGTTTCCTTTCCTTTATGTCATCACAATGTAAATGACATTTCTGCTCATAGAAATCTTTCTGGGCTTATAAATATAGTGACTGCTATAAATTTGTGCAATTCTGTTTAGCAATTGATAGTGACTTCAGTGATCTCTGCTATAATTATGAGGCAGAAATAAATGTACAAAAATTTTGAGCCTGTTGTGTGTATGAACAAATTTTTCTTCAATCGCACTTCATGTACTCAGTGTAAGTATCTCACTGATTTACCACTGGATTTGTTCCCGGAATGTGTAAATAATGATGTTCCATTCAGGTTGAAGAATTCCTGTAATGTGAATATTTAAAATAAAAAATTTCAAGAGTATAATACCTAGTGCTGGTTATTTACAATGCTTACATTCAATATCATTCACTCAAGAAGATTGATTTTCATTTGCATGCAGTTAAATTCCCTAAATATTTTGAATTAAAATTTTAAATACACGTATTTTCCAAATTATTCATTCATTTTAAATATCACGTAAAAAAATATTAGCCTGTATACCTCCGTCAACTGTGCTGTGTTGATTTGGGCCCTAATTCTGCACTGTTATAATGGACTTAGGAATGCTATTAGACACATGAACAATCAGCCTTTACCTGTGTGAGGGGAACAAGAGGAGCTATTCATCCTGCTTTCTCTAAGCTTTGAAGATGTCTCATCTTTCCCCAGCCCCCCAATGCTCTACATACTCTCCTGAATCTTCTTATCCAGACTTACAGAATCCGCAATACCCCAAGACCCCATGTTTATCTATCTATTGTGAACTACTGCCTTCGGCCATGTATCACATCTTCCAATTGCCTGCTGTCATGTAACTCCCTGCAGAACCATTAACACAAAGTCCACTATGAGAGCATTTCAACACCTATTTCCTCCTTTTATCCTTCACTCACCTAATAACACTGCAATGAATTATATAGCCTAAAGCAAAAAAAAAAATGAGAAACCCTCTTGATTCTTTCTTTTCCTTTCCTCTACATCAAATTGACCATGAAATCTCTCTTAAATATGTCCTTTGTCATCCTCTTGTTAAACCAGAAATGCCTTTAAATTTTTACCCTAAACAAAACAATAACTTAAAGTTTCCAGTGCCTACACTCCACATGGCCACCAGTAAAAGTACTGAAAGAATGATAGAGAAAGAATTCAATTACAGTGTGTGTTAATCAGTATTCTTTTAAAAAATCACACACATCGAATTTTTCATTGGTTTTTCACTAGCTTTAGGTAAGTTCTTGATTTTGTAATAGACCACAGACTGTCTTTTAATGTTTGATTTCTGCTACATTTTCTAAGCTCTTTGTCCCTTCCTTGTTTTGTCCCATGAAATTTTCCATTCTGTGAATTCTCCCACATCTTCAATAGCAGGCAGCCTTTCTGACTAGTAAAGCTACAACATTCTTAATCTTACACTCAAGGTTCACATCTGGTATGATACAATATATATTCTAGATGTAAAACATATTTCAAAGATTTTCAAAAGTGAAGAGAGCAGATTAGCTGATTATAATTTCATTTAAAAAGGGAGTTGTGAAATAGTCTTTGAAGGAAAAATTTAATTAGACAAGAAGAGAATAAATCTATATAGATCTTTCAATTGGGAAAAGTCTTGGAGATATGAATAAACCTGAGTGATTTGACTGTCACATTGATGAAAGCTAAGGCATTAGAATTTTAAAGAAAGTTAAAATACAGGAAACTTGACACTACAACTAATGAAGGTAGACTAGTTGACTGACTAGAATTAAATTTTTTTATACTGCAGCATGAAATAAAATTGAAAATTTACAGTCATATACACAATGTGCACACAGCCACAAACACATCTTTATAACACTCTAAATCATTAAAAAATGTAAACAAGCATCATAATGTTTCATCCACCCTTACGGACCATTCCATTGTGTGCCAGTGGATTGTATCTTTCTTTGCTGAAGAGCAGCTGGCTGTGCCACGGCAGATAAGATGTTTGGGTTCTAGGTCTGGATTGTTTTTACTCAAGTCTCAGTTTTCCCCTGCCTGTGAAATCTTGGAAAAGTTATTTAACCTCTCTTCATTTCATTTGTTTTGTACAAAGTCAGGAATAATAAGAGCATCTTGATTGTAAGATTGTGACAAACGTTAAATGAGTTAGGTTAGGGGTGCAACTCACTGGCAGAACACGCACCTACAGTGTGTAAGGCTCTGAATTTGAAACTCAGCAACACGACAAAAAAGATTGAGTTAATATGCATAAAAGATTTACAGCTCTATCTGGTATGGCATTCACTAACTTAGCTATTATTTTACAACCAGTATGGGTGCTTTCCTATGTCTCTTTAGTTCTTCCAATCACTATTAAACTGCCTGCTTATCAAAATATTTTATTTTACTAAAAATTGAGTTTATAATAAACAACCACAGTTTTATTCTTAGATAAGCAGAGGAGATTTTATCACAGACTAGGCTCCAAGCACATAACTGGAACTATTCCTAGATACAGGAAGAATATTGAATTTTTGATAACCTACTCTCAGTGGCCAGGTTCTCCGAAGCAAACAAGCAAACACACTACACACAGTTCAGCTTGAGCTTTGGTGATTCCCATATTGAACATAAGACTGTGATAGTGATAAATTGTTTTATCATATTACCAGATGTGTAATAGCCTTTTTAAACTAGACCTGATTTGGGAAAAAACTGAAAACTTCTTTCCAAATAGGTAAGAGTCTTGCATTACTTGCATTAACTTTTCCCTCTATTTTACTGTATGAGAAGGAATTTTTAAAAATCGAAAAATCTGTAACAAGGGATATGTTGTCAAAACTTCTTAGGGAAATAAGCCCAATTCAAGGAAACCAGCGGGGACCTAATTATCTACAATACACAATATGATAAAGGACCAAACATGTTTTGGAGGTTTGGTGTCTTTCTGGGATTGCCAGATTCTGCCTTTATGTTAAATATTACATGCAAATCCTATAAGCAGATTTGAAACTTGGGATTTTAATTATCAAACTATAAGGAATTCAAGTTGAAATGCCATTTTACAGTCTTGAGTTTAGAAACCTAAGAAAAATTATACAGCCATTTGGCCATTTATTCAATTGGTAAACATGTTATTTCTTTTAGTATGATTATGTCTGCAAATGGCCATTCACAGTGAAAACTCCATAAAAAGATGTCCTTTAAATCTGGATCCCAAATTACTCTGACACCAAACACTCATTCTTTGTGTTGCTCATTGAAAGAATGTTGGGTTGGGCATCAAAAACATCTGAAAACAGCTTTGCAGAATATCCTTTTGTCAGAGATTCACAAGGCACTTTGATGTGTTGAAGTCAATGAAGAAATTTGTTCAATTTTATTTAACCCAATATGACTAAAATATATTTTACTCAGAAACTGTTTTTCTATAATGCTAATTTATATTCCAGAAAAGTAGTGTTCAAGCAACACTTTTCGGAACTCCTGTTCTTAATGATGTAACACAACCTGGGTGCAGTAACACGACTGATGATTCCCACTGTCCCTTTTTAAGACTTGCCTTTTCTATTGGATTATGATGTAGTCTGGTCTGACCTGTACCCAAGAAGTAGGAGTCAGTGACACTAGGTCACTTTCTGCAGTCAACCTGGTTAACTACAGTCATTTCAAGAGTAAACTCCACTAGTTTGTAAGGCTAAAACAGGAAACCTAATCTAGATACTAATTATGATAAGGCCAAAATCAAATTAATAATCAAAGATAGTGAGTGTATAACAAAAGAGCTCCTTAGCTGTGGGAGACAACTCCAGTGACTCTCTTTGAATCCAAAACAATTACTGTGACTTTGATTGTTTGGAGACTCATTTCCTTATACTGATATGTAAAAAGCTGGCCAGGGTACTTCCTTCTCTCTTCAACTGGCTCTAAGCATTGCAAATAATGCCAGCTGAGGTGCTAATATGCAAACTCTGTAGTCATAGGCAGTCCTGTTTCCCCTCATAGTGTTCTCCATACAATACAGGTAAGTACAGGATATGAACATGCAGATGTTAGAGCAAATAGCTCCAGGAATGTCAGCTGGGTAGAGCCTCAAGAGAAGAGGCTACAACTCCCCAGGGCACAAGAGTTTGCATATCAGAATGAAAAGTAGCCCCCCCAAAACAATTCCATTGCTACCTTAATTGTATTATTTAAATTGCTCCTGCATATCTTTATCTCTGCAATTTACAGAGATGCCATTCTTGCACCTGGCCAGCCAGCTCAAGTTACTCAC
Source organism: Dolichotis patagonum (assembly GCA_004027295.1). Classification (NCBI taxonomy): domain Eukaryota; kingdom Metazoa; phylum Chordata; class Mammalia; order Rodentia; family Caviidae; genus Dolichotis; species Dolichotis patagonum. Next base: position 3,153 of record PVJX010000201.1, on the reverse strand, counting down.
GAAATTCCCCCCAACATCCACTGTCACACATCCCTGAGCCACCCCACTTCTTCACAAGATAATAAATGCTGGGAGAGGCCTAGGATCAAGGCCTTTGTCTGCATGCCCTCAAGGTGACTGAGCTTAGGACCCCTTGGCTGCCCTTAACTTGGAATATGTCTTGGTGTTTTTACGCTCATAGTGGGTTTCATTGGTGGTGATACATTGGAATTAACTTGCTAGGATTCTGATGATGTCTCAGTGGGGTTACAAATATAACTTTTTGGATTGTGAGGAAACCTAGAGAGAGAATTACAATACTTGGATGACTGAACTCAATATTTGGTTTTATAATAATTAGCCTCTGGATAAGTCTGTGAATGTGTACATGATAGTCTTGAAGTTCCTGATTAGTGAGAGAGCAAGGAGCCTTAATTTCCCAGTATCCCTTAGCTTGATGAGCTCTTTACTATTGTAAACGTGCATCAGTCTGTTTACATCCAGAAACATACTCCAGTGAGGCACAAGCAAGTGATGGAGTCACCTTCAGAGTTCATTGCCACCAACTCATTTCAGGGTAAACTTTTCTCGGAGAAGAGCAATATCAACTATTACCAACGAGACAAATTTACTCTGCTTGAGACATACTTTTAAACAAGTAGCTATGTAATTAATATACAGAGAAGTTTTATAAAAAAAATTGCTTATAATAATAAGCATCTTAAAAATTTGATATGCAATTTTTAATCCTTTTACTAAAATTTGGGATATCTACTTTCAGAAGATCTTACTCTTCAAACTAAGCTATCAAATAATAAAGATAATTGCTTTCCTTATTATAAGGAGTAAGAAAACATGAACAATTTCAGTATAATAATCATCATAATGTAAAAAATCACTGTAAACCATTCATTTTCCTCATTTCTGGGAAAAAAACATCTGACACCCATAACTTAGGGGAGAGTTTTATTTTGGCTCACAGTTATAGTCCTAGTCAGCTGGCTTCAATCACAAAAGGAGCCGTGGAAGAGGACGGCAGAGGAAATCTGGGCAACCCAGGGCAGCCAAAGGCAAAAATAGAGAGGGGAGGAGCCCGGGAGGGAGAGAGCTGCAGGCTTATGGACCCTGCAGGTCGGTTCCCTATGACCCACCTCTTCTGACTAAGCTCTCCCCCCATAGTACTTTTAGCTATGGATTCATCACTGGAGGTGTCCACTGCTGAGTTTAGTGCTCCCATGATCCAGTCAAAAGACCCATCAAAAGCTGGACTCCTGAGGGACAGTCTAGATCTACACCACAAACTCTTGTCTTCTCTATCTGCACATCCACATGCATGTTTTGAGCAAACATCAATTTAGAAATTAAAATGACATGAAATAGGGCTGATTTTTTAAACTTGGTTTTAAGTATACCCTTTCTATGCTTAAATGATGAGGATTTATGTGGCTTGGATAATGGCCTGCCAAATGACCACTGTTTTCTAAAGCAGTCATTCAACAAACAGCCTGTACCTTTAATAAAATCTACAAGTGCAAAATTTAATATACTTTTCACTTGATGTATAACAAAGCTGCAGAAACGTTGTTTAGAGTTTTCCAGTGGAAGAAACAAAAATAAGGCAATTTTGAGAGTGACCCGAACTGTTTGGATTGAAAGTCTGCGCAGACCTGCATCTTGGCGCAACTGTTTGGGACTGGTAGGCCCACCCTTCATCCACAGGGAACTGCCCGGAGACCAGCATCTGTGACAGGTCTGTTTGGGCCCGTAGCCCCGCCCTTCACACCCAGGAAGTCTCCCAGAGACCAGGATCGTGGCCTGTCTCTTTGGGACCTGAACCTCTCGGACCCGCAGAGTGGCCCGGGCTGTTTGGATTGGGGATATTGTGGAGACTGGCATCTTGGCCAGGTCTGTTTGGGACCGGGAACCTTGCAGAAACCAGCATTTTGGCCTGACTCTTTGGGACCTGTAGGCCCACCCTTCACTCTCAGGGAACCGCCTGGAGACCTGCCTGGGACAAAGCACGGTGGCCTGGCCTGCCTGAGATTCCACAGGCTCCGGGGTGGCCACACCCAGCATTCGCCTTAAAAATTAGAGAGCCAGGAGCCCACAGAGGGGAGTTAGGACCCTGTGAGGAGGCCAAGAGACTGCGGGGGAGCCACTGCCCCTCCAGGAACTGAGGGTGTAACAGGTAATTCACCACATATGGAAAGAAAACTTTGGAACACCACTCAAAGTAAGGAAATATAGAAAAATGACAAAAGGAAAGACCAAAAGGCAGGCTCAAAGCCCTAGCCCTCCCCAAGAAAGCTTAGAAGCCATGTACATAAAAGAAAAAAGAAGCCATACACCTGAAATGTCTGAAATGATATCAAATGAAATAAATATGCAAATAGGGAAAGCTATGGAGAAATTCAAATCAGAAATACTTGCCCAGGTAAAAGAAGAATTGATAAAAATAGTGAAAGAAATAGTGAATGCATATAGTGAAAACACAGCTAAAAAATTAGAGGAACAAAGCAAACAGATAGAATCCCTGAAAGAACAACATAAGAAACAAACAGAATGCATAAAGCAGATTCAAAGAGATATACAGGAAATCAAAAATTCTATTGAAAGCTGTAAAAACTGCCTCAATGAAAGTGAAGATAGAATTTCAGACCTCAAAGATAAGATTGCAGCCAGTGAGCAGGAAAGACAAGATCTTTTAAAAAGAACAAAGAATCAGGAAATAACAATTCAACACCTGCAGGATGATGCAAAGAAAAATAAAATAAGATTAATAGGGATAAATGAAAAAGAAGGGGACAGCCCAAATGATATCAAGAGGATATTTACAGAAGTAATAGCTGAAAACTTCCCAAACATCAGAAGAGAAACTGACATCTGGATAAGTGAAGCATACAGAGCTCCAAACAGCCATAACCAAAATAAAACTACACCCAGACACATAATAATCACCATCCCAGAAATCCAAAATAAGAATAGAATACTAAAAACTGTTAGAGAGAAAAGACAGATCACCTATAAAGGAAAACCTATCAGAATCACGGCAGACTTCTCAACACAAACAATGAAATCAAGAAGAGCATGGAGTGAAGTCTTTCAGATCCTAAAGGAAAACCACTTCCAACCCAGACTGACATACCCTGCAAAACTGTGCTTCAAAATGGATGG
>PVJX010000200.1:0-334177 GCA_004027295.1 Dolichotis patagonum | reverse complement strand
GATATAATTGCATGTATGTTTAAGTGTGGAAGATAGATGACCATACTACTGTTTTTGTTAGATTGTTGAGCAGAAGTGTTGATAGTCTCACTGTTTGAATGCCTACTTTGTATGCTTTAATTTTGTAACTTGAACAACTATTTCCAAGATGACAGTATGTAACTTATCAACTAGTGATTTCTTAGTGGTTTTTTTTTTTTGTTGTTGTTGTTCTTTTCTTTTTTTCCTTTGGAATTCTGTATTGTTGCTGCCCATTTTTCTGTTTTGTTTGTTTGTTTTTTTTTTCTTTCTAAATAAAATTTAAAAAAAGAAAAAAAAAAGAGTTCCACTTGTTCTATCTTCCAGCAGATTTGGTGTTTCTGTTTTAATATTTAGATCTTTGATCCATTTTGATTTTAGATTATTTATTTATTTTTTTATTTTTAAATTTTATTTAAAGAGAAAACAAAACAAAGCAAAACAAAGCAAGACAAAAAAGGGTAGCAACAATACAAAGTTCCAAGGAAAAAAAGAAAAGAACAAAAAACACTAAGAAATTATTACCTGATAACTTACATACTGTCATCTTGGAAATAGTTGTTCAAGTTACAGTTAGTGCATGGAGAACGGTACGGGTCTAGTTTTCATCTTAGGCATGTGAAAAGCCAGTTTTTCCAGTACCATTTATTAAAGTCTGTCTTCCAGTGAATGTGGTTAGTCCTTTTGTCAAAGATAAGGTGACTGAGTATGTCTGCAGTTGTTTTTGTATCTTCTAATCTGTTGCACTGATCCTTGGGTCTGTTTTTTTTTGCCATCCATGCTGTCTTTATCACAGTAGCTTTGTAGTATAATTTCAAGTCAGGGATTGTGATGCCGCTTACCTTTCCTTTGTTGCCCAGAATTGCTTTTGCTATTCTAGGTCTCTTCTGGTTCCAAATGAATTTTAGGATTATTTTCTCTAATTCTGTGAGATATGCTGTTGGAATTTTGATTGGGATTGCATTAAATCTGTGTAACAATTTTGGAAGTATGACCATTTTCTCTATTGGTTCATCCTACCTAAGAGCAAGGGATCTCTTTCCATTTTCTGATATCTTCAATCTCTTTCAGAGTACTGTAGTTTTCAGTATAGAGGTCTTTTACTTCCTTTGTTAGATTGCTTCCTATGTATTTCATTGTTTTGGATGCTATTGTGAAAGGTGTTGTTTCCCTTAATTTCTGTCTCGATGAATTTGTAATTGTGTACAAGAAGGCTATTGATTTTTTTTTTTAAACTGGGGATTGAACCAACCACTGAGAAACCCCAGCCCAGGCTGTTGATTTTTGAGTGTTGATTTTGTATCCAGATACACTACTGAGTTTAGTTATTAAATCTAGAAGTCTTTTGGTAGTTTTTGGGTCTCTATGTAGAGCATCATGTCATCTGCAAATAATGATAATTTCATTTTTTCCTTTCCTCTCCTTTTATTTTGTTCTCTTGTCTAATTGCTCTGGCTAATGTTTCCAGAACTATATTGAATGAGAGAGGTAACAGTGGACGTCTTTGTGTTGTTCCTGATTTTAGTAAGATGTTGGCTATTGGGTTATTATAGATGGCTTTTATCAGAAGTGGTTGTGGCGTGGTGGCGCACTCCTGTAATCCCAGCACTCAGGAAGCTGAGACAGGAGGATCTTGCAAGTTTGAGACCAGCCTGGGCTACGAAGTGAGCCGAAGGCCAGCCTGAACTGCATAGTGATACCCTGTCTCAAAAAGACACGCACACACACACACACACACAAAACCCAAAAAACAAAAAACTGATTTCTCCCAGATTGACTTAAAGACCATATATTTCAGTTTTCTATAGGGTTTTTAATAATGAGTGAGTGTTGGGCTTTGTCAAATGCTTTTTCTGGATCTATTGAGCTGATCACATGGTTTTTGTCCTTGGCCACGAATATGATATATTACATTTATTGATCTGTGCATGTTGAACCATTCCTGCATCCTAGGATGACTCATAGTTGGTCGTGGTATATAACCTTCTTGATGATTTGCTTCATTTTGTTTGTTAGTATCTTATTGAGGAGTTTTGCATCTATGTTCATTAGGGAGATTAGTCTGTGGATCTTTTTGGTTGGATCCTTTTCCACTTTCGGTATCAGGATAATGCTTGCTTCCAGGAATGAATATGGGAGTGTTGCTTCCCCTTTAATTTCATTAAAGAGTTTGAGAAGCAGCAGCATTAAGTCTTCTCTAAATTTCTTGTAGAATTCAGCAGTGGATCTATCAGGATGTGCACTTTTCATTGTTGGTAGGGTTTTAATTACATCTTCAATTTCATTGGCTGACATTAGTTTATGTAGATTTTTTTTTTTTTTGGTCTTTTTGAGACAAGGTCTCACTGTGCAGTTCTGGCTGGCCTTGAGCTCACTTTGTAGCCCAGGCTGGTCTTGACCTTGCAATGATCCTCCTGCCTCAGCCTCCCAAGAGTTGGGATTACAAGTGTGCGCCACCATGCCTGGCTTTTTATTTAGAATTGTTATATGTTCTGTATTCAGCTTTGGTAATTCTTATGTGCCTAGGAATCTGTGCTTTTCTTTTTTTTCTCTCTTTTCTTTTCTTTTCTTTTCTTTTCTTTTCTTTTCTTTTCTTTTCTTTTCTTTTTCTTTCTACCAGGAATCAAACTACTCAGGACCTTGCATTTGCTAGGCAGGTGCTTATGCCTATTTTTTTTTTTCCTTTAGACAGTATCTCACCTTGTAGTTCAGTGTGGACTTGAGCTCACTGTGTAGCCTAGTCTGGCCTCAAATTCATGGCAATCCTCCTGCCTCAGCCTTTTGAGTACTGGGATTACAGGCCTGCACCATCATACCGTGGCCTCTTCTGTGTTATCCATCTTATTAGAATACAGGTTCTTGAAGTACGTATTTTTTTTCTTGAAGTAGGTATTTATTGTCTTCTGAATTTCTGCAGGATATGTTGTGATTTCACCCTTTTCATTGCTTATTGCATGAAAAGTTTTTCCTTTTTTTTTTTGACAAGGTTGACTAAGCCATTGTCAATTTTATTTAGTCTTTCAAAGAACCAACTCTTTGATGCATTGATTCTTCATATTGCTTTTTAGTCTCTATTGCTTTAATTTCTGCTCTGATCTTCAAATTGCCTCCCTCATAAGAACTTTGGGCTTGACTTGCTCTTTTTTTCCTAGAAGTGTGAAGTTGAACATTAAGTTGTTTATTTGAGCTTTCTTGTTTTTCTAATATGAGAATTCTCCACCATAACTTTCCCTCATAGGACTACTTTGGTTGTGTCTCTTAGATTCTAGTATGTTATATTGGCATTATCGTTTAATTGTAGAGACTGTCTAATTTCTTCTTTAATTTCATCTGTGATCCATTGATTGTACAGGAGGTGTTATTTAATTCCTATGTTTTTATGAAGTTCTTGTGGTTGCCATTGATTTCCAGTTTCACTGCACTATGTTCTGATAGGCATGGCATAATTTCAGTTCCTTTGCATTTACTTAAGTATGTTCTATGAGCTGGTATGTGCTCTATTTTGGAGATGGTCTCCTGTACTGCTGAGAAGAATGTGTAATCTGATGTGGATTTGAAACACTGTAGACATCTACTAAGTCTGTTTGTTTAAAAGTTTCAGTCAGTTCTGATATTTCTTTGTTGATTTTTTTTTTTCAAATTGATTTGTCTATTTGTGACAGTGGGGTATTGAGGTCCCCTATTATAATTGTCTCTGTTCATTATCCCAGTGGACTTCAGTTCTCACTTCAGATCCTTGCTGGGTCCTGGGAACCCACTTCGCGCCTCCTCTTCTTTCTCATGTTGCTATATTCCAGCCTCTGGACACCAAGTCTCCAAGAGGCTGTTTTCCTACTGTTTACCACTCTGCCGTCTTCCCAGAAGCCCTGCATGTCTTTTTTTACCCCCCCCCCGCATATCTTTAAAATTAGGCAGTTTTTTCTTTTTAGAAAAATTGGTTTCTAAGAATTCTTCACATATATTTTATGTAGAAGTCCCTTATCAGTGCATTAGGTCAGGTTTCTTCCCCCATTTTGTAGGGTGTCTTTTCACCTTTGTGGTAGTACCTTATATAGCACAGCAGTTTTTTGTTTGTTTTGAGACAGGATCTCACTATGTGCTTCAGTGTGGAGTGCTGGGATTACAGCCCAGCTCTTTTGTTGCTTTTGATTTTTTTTTTTTTTTAAAGGGCTGGAGAGTGCCCACAGATCTTGAACTACTGAACTGATGGAAGCCACCAGACCAGATGGTTAAGTAGGTACCATCGAAGGAACCAGTGAGCTAAAGCTAGCTTTCGTTGCTTTTGATTTTGATGCCATGTCTAAGAAGACTATGCCTAACCTAAGAAAATGAAAGTTTATTGCCATATTTCCTGCTGCGACTTTTGGCCATGATTTTTTCTTTTTCTTTTTTTTTTTTTTTTCGCGTCGAGGTCTGGCTATGTAGTTCAGCCCACCTTTGAACTCACTACGCAGCGCAGGCTGGCCTCAGACTCATAGGGATCCTCCTGTCTCAGGCTTCCAAGTTCTAGGATTACAGGCATGTGCCACCATGCCTGGCACCAAACCTTTTTTATGCTTCGAGACAGAATCTCTCCTAGTCACAGAGCTGGTACCGAAGCTTCGTGGCCAGGAGGTGCCCACTGGATTTGAGGGAAATGAGGAAGCCAGTGTGGCCCAAGGGAGGAGGACAAGAGGCACAGCACTGAGGAGTGTTTGCTCACTGGAAGGAGAGAAGAGATACTTTGGAGGTGGTGCTGGGCTTCTGGGAGCTTTGTTTTGCAACTGTGTCTCAGGTTGTTAGGGAGGAAGCTGCAATTTCAGTTTCTCTTCACTTTTTTTTGAGACAGTCTGGTTATATAGTTCAGACTGACCTTAAATTCATTGTATAGCCCTGGCTGGCATTTATCTTACGGCAATCCTCCTGCCTCAGTCTCCCAAATGCTGGATTATAGGAACGAGCCACTCTAGATTACTAGGGTGACAGCACACTTCCTCCCCTGGCATTCTGAGGACAGTTCTTTAACCCTTTCCTTTTAGTGATATGACACTGTTCTCTGAGGACTAAAAGCTACCCAGGAGAGTGTCCATTAGCAGGTTCAGAACAGCCATGAGGTGCAGTGTCTGAAGAGGCTCTGCGTGCTCTTTATAGTACCTGCTTGAACGGTGCTCAGACCTCAGGGGTGTGGGTGCCTGCACCCTGGGAGCTGGTCTCCACTTCCTAGGAACATAAGCCTTGCAGTATAAAAGGAAAAACTGCCCTACCACCGTGAATGCATTGGCTGCAACTGTTATAAGAGGCGCCGGTACCCCAGACTGAGGGAGAAAGGGTGGAAAATAGTGTGTTGGCCCAAGTGTGAGGCAGCTGGAGCTCCGGCTGGTGGCAGTGTGAATTGGCCCAGTCATTTTGGAAAACTGGAAACATTTACTCAGCTGAACATATGCAGGTCCTGTGATCCATCAGTTTCACTTTTGGCTGTGTTCTGTATCCACCAGAAGGCGTGCCTATGCCTACCAAGAGGCATGTGCTGGAGTGTCACAGCAGTGCTGTGTGTCACAGGCAGAGGGGGGAACCAGTGGCAGCAGAATGAAGGAGTAGTGATGGTCTGGCTGTGAGAGGCACAGGCTGCAGCTACATGCAGTGCCATTGGTGGATCCAGTAAGCACTGCTCAGTGGGGTTCAGATGGGTGGTGCTCAGTTCCACTCAAGGACTTTTAGTAAAACAGGCAGCACCCGCTGGCTGCCTGTGGGGTTGAGGTAGCAGTTACCCTTGGAGTGGCTGAAAGGTTTGTGTGCTGGGTGCTCCCAGTATCTGGGTGAGCTTGCAATGGTGTGCAGTGTGGCAGCCAACAGTTTGGCTATGTGTGGAGGACCCCAAGTTTGAACGCAGCCATGGCAATTTAGCAACTTAGACCTTGTCTCAAACCAAGAAGGGCCTTTGGATATAGCTCAGTGCAAAGGACTTAGGTTTGGTTCCGAGTACTGAGGAAAACAAAAGCATCAATGAGAAAAAGAAATATATTTGTAACACGTAACTAAACATATGTGACATTTGTACACCCGAGGGACACTCAGGAGTGTGAAGCACTATGAATGCTGTCCTGGTGGGGCAGTGTCTGCTCTAGTGTAGCCACTTCTTAAAACAGGGAAGGGCTGATGTGCATCTGTATCATTATACTGGTGGATGTGATTTTAATTTTTTAGAAAAATTATGGGAAAACATTTTTAGTTAAATCTTGATGGTTGATATATGGATTTTGATGCTTTCTGTTCATGTATGGAATGTTTCATAGCTAACACAAATGTCAACACATTTAAAAGGTACAGGGAGTGGAATGTGATGGTTCACCCTGGTAATCTTAGCTGTTTAGGAGGCTGAAGCAGGAGAATCACAAATTCAAGGCCTATCTGGGCAATTTAGCGAGACCTCCTCTTAACTTACTTTTTGGAGGTGGTATCAAGGATTGAACCCAGGACATTCACACTGAGCTCCCAAGCTCTTTTTATTTCTGAGACAAGATCTTGCTAACTTGCCCAGGCTGAGTTTGAATTTACCATCCTGTTGCCTTAACCTCCTAGATTACTAGGATTATAGGCATGTGTCACTATATACCTAGTTTCAAAATAAAATTTTAATTATGAGCTGGGGCTGTAACTAAGTGGTGGGGTGCTTGCCTACCATGTGTCAGGCCCTGGGTTCCTTCTCAGTACTGGTAAAAAAAAAAAAAAAAGAAAGAAAGGAAAAACAGCTAATGGGAAAAATGATGTTAATAGTGATTATTTGAGAAGCTAGGAATTTAGGTATTTTTTTGTTGTTACCATAGAAAATTTATTTAAAGAGAAGTGTGGTTCCTTAGACACACAGAAGCACGCTTGATATTTGAAAAACAGTCCATGTAGGTAATAGCCATATGCATGTGGGAAGTAATAGCAAAAGTTAATATAGATGTTTACGGATTATAGATTTGGAGTGATTTTCTTCAAAATACCGCAGTATTATATACAAACTAAGCTATTAAAGGAAAAATAAATTTGAGAGTTAATAAAATGAAAGCTATATAAAACATTTTTGGGGGCCAGGGCCAGAGCCTTGCCATATATGTCATCCTGGCTGGCCTTAAACCCCTAAGCTCAAGTGATCCTCTTGCCTCACCCTCCTGAGTGGCTGGGGCTACAGGTGCGCACCCTCACACTCAGCTCTGTGTAATGTGTGTACCTGCAGGCGGCCCAGTGCACATGGCTGGGGGCTGCCCTTTCAGGAGATCATGGGTAAAGTATGTGACTTACAGACAGATAGCTTGCTTCTTGCCTTTGAGGGGCATCCTGGTATTTCGCAGCCACAGAGCTGCAGATGTCTGTCTGTCTGTCTCTCTCTTTTTCTCCATCAAAAGTGTAATTCAGGCTGGCCTTGAACTTACTAAGTAGCCCAGGCTGGCCTCGGACCTTGTGATCCTCCTGCCTCAGGCTTCTGCATGCTGGGATTACAGGTGTGCACTACCATTGCCGGCCAGTGTCTCATTTCTGAGGCGTCAGCCACGATAAGGGTGAAACTTCTGCTTCCGTTTCCAAGAACAGCTTGTTAATTTTAGAAAATAGCTCGGAGAAGTTTTTACTCAAAGAACAGGTTTCATAAGCTGGAAAAGGGACATTTGTGTTGAAGTCAAGGACATTGACTGATCATTTTATTTCAGGAGAAAAGTTGTGGTCTGCATTGCCACCATTCACGGCCCGCTCTTTGCCTCTCTGGATGAGTAAATAAAAACCAGGCAGCCGCAACTAGGAGCACCTGGTTTCTGCTGTGCTTTGGGTCCTGAATTCCTTGTCTCTGCTCACCCTGCCACAGTGGTTCTCAGATGGGAGCCTCTGGGACAGCGGCAGTGGCAGCCTGGGGAGCTGTGGGGAATGCATGTTCTCAGGCCCCACCCTAGCCCTCTGATTGGGAACCTGGGAGAGGCAAAGTCTTTGTTTGAACAGGCCTCAGGCCTCCCAGTGTGGTGAGCAGAACCTTGTGACCCTTGCCTCTTGCCGGTTCTTGTTGTATTACATAGTGAGGTTGGTGGCCTTCTGTAGTGCTGGAGCATTGAGCTTGGAGGCCTCCAGAGGATGGTACTCTGGGAGGCCGAAGCAAGAGGCAACTTACTTTCTTTTATTTCTTGTATTTTTGAGACAAGGTCTTGCTATGTAGCTCAGGCTAACCTTGAAGTGGAGATCTTCCTGCCTCAACCTCCTGAGTGCTAGGACTACAGGCACTGCAGGACTGTGCCACCTCATTGAGTTAGCCTAAGGCAATTTAGTGATTTAGCAAGACTGTCTCACAATAAATTAAAAAGTGCTGCAGATGTAGCTCAGTATGAAGGCCTGTGGTTCAATCCCCAGTATTAGGAATGAAAAAAAAAAATTAAAAAGAAGATGCTTTTAAGTCTTCCCTGCCTTGAACTCATGGGAATCCTCCTGCCTCAGCCTCCCAAGGGCTGGGATTATAGGGGTGTGCCACCATACCTGGCCTCCTGGCCACTGTTAAGGACACTGGGGAGCTTTGCTTCCTGTTGAAATGCCACACGTCCTATACTTCCATGATGGAGGAAGTGTAAAAAAGTGTTAAAAAAAAAAGCCTGGAGGCCGGGGCTGTATGGAGTTGGGGTGTCTCAGTGCTGGGCTGGGCATAGCCCCTGGGTGGGGGCAGAGAGCGGGTGTAGCTGTGCACATTGAGGGCCTCCTTGTGCTTGTCCCTGGTGCACTGTGTGGGCATTCTGTGATGTCAGAGTTAGGTTAGCATTTACAAAAGGCTTCCTTAGATGAGGGAAGCCATGCTGTGAAGTGGTTTACTGGCAAACTATGTTTGCCTGCTGAGCTTTCCCGTTTGTCTAAAGACTCCATTGGAAGAGTGTTGGGAAGGAGACAGGGTGAGAGACTGTGTGTGAAGAGTCACTTTCTGATTTGTGGGTTATTAACTTGCAGAATCACAGAAGCTTGAAAATGAACACAGGATGTTTGCATTGACCTACATCTCCGGCCTTTTTTTTTTTTTTTTTTTTAATTTTGAGACAGGGTCTCATTAAGTCACTAAATTGCCCAGTCCTGGCTCCAACTTGCAACCTTCCTGCCTTATCCTCCCGAGGTGAAGATAAGGTGCTGGGCTTGCTGGCGTGCACCGCCACTCCTGACCGGAAGTATCTTAGTGCTCACTGGCTATTCCCTGGGTGTGTTGTGCGGGTCACACTGTGGGGCAGGGGGAGGACCTGGCCCCCACTGCTGTCCCCATCAGCACTTCTGCAGGTATCCAGGAGGAGCTGCCAGTGAGCCTCGAACACAGCTGTGGAAGGCGCTCATTTGGGGACAAGGCCAGGGAAGGACTGGCCACGGAAAACCTGTTGTATAGGGAATACTTTCAGAGCTTTAGTTGGTCAGTTTACAAAGTCTTTTTGGATTAGAGCATTAGTCTGGAAGGCAGACAGGGATAGTTATTGAATGTTTTCGTTTTGCTGGTTATTTTCAGCACTGCTATGTTTTGAATCCGAGGCTCTTCTGCCTGTGGGCCGAGAACCCCATTGTAAAGCCATTTTGTGCCAGAAGTTTTGGAGCAGGGAAGGAATGACTTTTGAGTGGCCCACAAGGGTCGTTACTGTGTTCAAGGCACCAGACTGGGTGGTAGAGCCACACTTATTTATGGCTATTTAATGAATTCTGAATGCTAAACTCAGATGTGGCCACTTGCCAGCCTACACAGCTGGGAAACAAGATCCCACCGGAGCTCTCCAGCCAGAGGCTGTTCTTCGTCCACACCTTTCAGTGGCCTGGCTGGTCTTTCTGTCCTAATCCGCTGTACCTCTCTGGGGGTGGGGTGGGTTAGTGTATGATTGTCTCCCAAGGATGGGGCCTCAGGGGGCTGTGTTCCTTGAGGGGGCCCAACTTGGCAGTGTTAAAGTTTATTACTCCCAAGGAATACAGCCCCCCCCCCAGGTTTCTGAACTTTCTACACTGTGTGGCTGTCACATTATAGAGTAGCTGCTGCAGGTGATCTTTTCCCCCTTCTTTCTCTTGATGAGAGTTTGTTTTGAAAATGTGGGCATCCTAGTTTAGTGAGCTGACCATTTGGAATCATAGCTTTCTCATGCTGGGTAACTTCTATAGGAGGTGAAGAAGATGTCGGATGGTAGTGTCTTTGCTTTAAAATGTGATTTTTTGAGTTCTGTCTTATAGATTCCCACAGGTTCAAAGTTCAAATTCTTCATGAGCATGCACTCATTTGGTAATCATTGCTGAGTTTACTGTTCTGATTTAGAAGATATTCTGATCTTAATCAGGAAAATCAGTGGGGCATTGTGGTCCATGCCTGCCATCCCAGCACTCTGGGAGGCTCAGGCAGGAAGATCTCAAATTGGAGACCAGCCTGGGCAATCTAGTGACTTGGTAAGTCTCTGTCTCAAAATGAAAAATAAAGAAGGGTTGAGGATGTAGGTTGGTGTGAAGGCCCTGGGTTCAGGGCTTAGTATTACGGCAGCGGGGGGGGGGGGAGAGACAATTAGGAAAATTATAAAAATTAATATATGTTTAATAGAGAAAACTTTGTTTTTTGTACCAGGGATCGAACTCATGACTGTGCGCTTGCAAGGCAGGCACTTTATGCCGCTGAGCTAAATCCCCAGCCGGAGAAAACTATTTATTAGTGTGTGTTTGTTTTGTTTTTTGATGGAAGGCTCTCTAGGTAGTCCCAGTGCCTCTGCCTTCTGAGTGCAGGGCTTGCAGGCACATAGCACCCCCACACCCCGTTCTTACTACCTCCTCTGCCCTTGTTTGTGTCACTGTGTTTTCCTCGTTGTCTTAATGGCTGCTCTGGGGGCCACAGTTCACACCTTGCTTTCTACCAGCCTGGTTGGGATCAGTGCTGGCTCCTTTCTGGAGTGTGCCAAGGCTTTGCCCCCGCCCCAGTCCCCTTCCTGTCGCCCTAACCAGTGCCTGAAGGAGATCTGGCTCGCAGACCTGCGGGTCAGCTGTGACCGTGTGGACCATTCCGTTTGGATGTGCGGCCTGTGGGGCTTCAGCATGTTTTGCTAGGGAACCCGTGGTATAGCAAAAGTGTTTCCCTCATGGCTAAGACACGAAAAAGAGGAGAGGTCTGAGCCCCACACTGTCCTGCAAGCTCTCCCGTGACTGTGACCTTAAGAACTCCTCCTCCCAAGGTGCCACATGCTGAACAGCCTTCCACACGTGGGGCCACGGGGACTTTCACATCCAAACCTGGCTTGCTTTCTCCTCCCCTTTTCCCTTCTTTGTGCTATCCAATCATAAATTCAGTCTGTTTGTTGTTTCCCCATCAAAACATTTATAATTATTGCTATATACTGCCGTCTTTTACATTAATGAGGAAAAAAAAAGCTACATACTTTTTCATTCTTTTTTTGAGGCATAGTTTTGAATTCAGTGTGGGTTTGAACTCATGGGGACTCTCCTTCCTCAGCCTCCTAGAGTCCTGGTGTTACATGCATGTGCCACCATGCCTGGGTTATAATTTGTTTTTGTTTTGTTTTTTGGATTTTTTGAGACAAAGTCTTACTATGTAGTTCAGGTTGGCTTTGAACTTGCAGCCATCCTCCTGCCTCAGCCTTGGAATTATAGGTGGGTACCGCTGTGCCTGGTTGTGTGATGATTTTGGATATTACTGAATTTAGTTATTAATTCTAGGAATCTTTCAGTGAATTTTTTTGGGTCTTCTATGTAGAGGATCATGTCTACAAATAATAATTTGATTTCTTCCTTTCTCTATGTGTGTGTATATATATATAATCTTTTATTTATTTCTCTTTCCTGATTGCTGTAGCTAATGTTTTGAGTACCGTATTGAACATGAGTGATGATAGTGAACTTATTTGTCTTGTTTCTGATTTTCCATTTTTCCCCATTTAATACAATGTTGGCAGTAGGTTTGTCATAAATGATCTTTATTTGATTTAGATACAGTCTTAACTATTTCTGTTTTCTTGAGAATGAAAAGCTTTTGTGTCTTTTGAGGTGATCGTGTGTTTTTTGTCCTTCTAGTCATGTGATTATCTTATTTTTTTCTTGGTGCTGAGACAAAATACCCAACACCGAAGGTTAAAGGAGGAAAGGTTTATTTAGCTCACAGTTTGTAGAGGTTTCAGTCCATAATGGGCTGGCTCCAAGGCAGGGTGGCATGGCAGACAGGTGTTGCAGAGGAGAAACAGTTTGTGGTGTGCAGAAGATAACAAAGCAACAAGGGACCTTAACAATGTCTTTCTGCCCCTTTTATATTGTATCCAGGCTACCGGGATTAGAGTGGTGCCAAACCCATCAGTAGACTGATTTAGTAATTACACAACCTTAATCCCAGCATCACACATCTGAAAAAGCCCCACCTATGACTACATGAGGCTCTGAGGGGACATCTACACCCAAACTGTAACACTGATGTACTACATTTATTAGTTTGCATATGTTGAACCATCCTTGCATCCCTGGGATGTTGTTCGCGATGGATGATCTTTTCAATGATTTGTTGCATTCTGTTTGCCAGGATCTTGTTGAGGATTTTCCCCACTATGTTTGTGCTGGCCTATAGCTCTCTTTTTTGGTTGGATCCTTGTCTGGTTTTGGAAATAGGGTGATGCTTGCTTCCAGGAATGACTTTGGGAGTATGCTACTCCTTCCCTTTCAAGTTCATTAAAGAATTTGAGAAGTGGTGGTACTAGATTTCCCCGGAAGTTCTTGTGGAATTCAGCAATGAATCCATGACAACCTAAGCTTTTCTTAGTAGATTTTATTATCGTTTCCATTTCATTGCCTATCATTGGGTTATTCAGGGTTTTTGTATCTTCAGGAACCTATGCATTTCTTCTGAATTCTTCAGTTTTTTTAGTACAAGTTTTCAAAGTAGTTGCTAATAATTTTCTGGCTGGGTGTGGTGGTAGATGCGTATAATCCCAGCAATTTGGGAGGCTGAGGCAGGAGGATCCCTGCAAATTTGAGACCATTGTGGACTACATGGTGAGATACTGTCTCAAAAACTAAAGAATAAAAATAAAATAATTTTTATTTAATCTTTTTATTTCTAACTGTGTTGATTTGGATTTTTTTCTGTCTTTTTTGGGGGAAGATTAGCTAAGGGTTTGTCTACTTTGTTCTTTCAGAGAACCCAGCTCTTTCACCTGGTGGTGGTGACACATGTCTGATACTCAGCACTCTGAGAGGCTGAGGCAGGAGGATGGCCTCAAGTTTAAGGCCAGCCTGGGCTACATAGCAAGAACCTGTCTCAAAAAACCTAAACAAACCAATACAAATAAAACTAAACCTACAAAGAACCAGCTCTGTAATTCATTGATTCTTTGTGATTTTTTTTTTTAGTCTCAACTTCATTCTGCTATGATTTTTATTCCTTCCTTGTACTAGCTTTGGATTTCAATTTTGTTTTTTTCTAGAACTTTGAGGTTCATCATTAGTTTATGTCTTTGGACTTACTCTGTTTTTTTGGAGTGGGCATTTGTTGGGAACTTAACATTTTAGCTATTAAATGCTTCTTCTCTAGATTTTTCTTTTATTTAGGGAGAAGGTTCTGGGAATGGAACACTCACACATACCAGACAAGTGCTTTAGCATGAGCTATACACCTTTATTATTGTTACTATTACTACTATTATTATTATTTTTGTGGAGATAGGGTGGTGTTATGTAGCTCAGGCTGGCCTTGAACTTGCTGTGATCCTCCTTCCTGGGATTACAGATCCCAGGAGTGCTGGGACTACAGATGTGTGCCACCACACCCTGCTAGTTTAAATTTTTTGAACACAGTTAAACTCTCTGTCTCTTAAATTCAATATTGGGGCTTCCTCAAAGACAGTTTCTGTTATTTTTTTCCTGCCTGCGTTTGACTGTGCTTGCTTGTTTCTTTGCATGTCTTATAAATTTTTGTAGAAAATTTATCATTTAAAATAATATAGTGTGTTCTGGGAATATAACCAGTATTGCAGTTACTGCTTAGCACTTACAAGGCCTGGTGTTCAATCTCCAGTACTGTAAATAATAATAATGATAAATATGGCAACTCCTGCAGACCTTGTCACCTGCACCCTGGGCATTGCTGCTGTTTGTTGTTGTTTTCACTGACTTTTCTCAGTTAATTCTATAATCTTCAGTAGTATTATATTCTCCTATATTTGTCCTCCCAGTTCTGGAGGGCTGGGGGTGGAACTGTGCCCATGGGAACCCACAGTACTCCTTAGCAGAAACCCTCCATTCCTGTCACCCAGCCCCAGGCAAGCAGTAATTTCTTCTTATTTTCATAGATTTGCCTTTTCTGGGTATTTCATATAGATGGCATCATCCTGTGCATGATCTTTATGTATGTATATGTGTGTTTGGGGCAGCATTGGAAATTGAACCTTGAATCCAGGGGCTTTTCACTTAGCTACATCCCCAAAATAAAATTTTTATTTTGAGTCAGGGTCTCAGAAAAATCACTAAGCTGCTCACATGTGTAATCCTTCTGTCTCAGCCTTCCAGCGTGCTGGACTTACAAATGTGCACCACCTCCCCTGGTTGTGCTTGATCTTTTATGATCCTTTTCCTTCTTTCTTTCACATTTTTCAGGTTCATCCATGTGGTAGCATGACGCTACTTGGTTCCTTTTCAGGCCGAGTAGCATGCCATTGGATGGATGAATCATGTTTTATTTATTTTGTCACTTGATTTTGTTTTTTTCTGCTTTCTGAGTGTTCTGAACACTGATCAAGTGAACACATGTGTACAGTCTTTTTTCTTTCTTTCTTTTTAGGCAAGGCCTCACTGTGTAGTGCAGGCTGACTTCTAACTTGCCTATGTAACCGTGGCTGGCCTCAGGTTGTTTTTGAAGGCAATAGCATCATTTCTACACCTGCCAACAAGTGTGAAGATTTTCCTTAGCCTTGCCATGTCTTGTTATTGTCTTAAAATTCTTCATTAGTACCATCCTAGTGGTGTTGTCCTGCTGCCACTGGATGCATGTTTTGCTGGTGGACAGATGGCACTGGACATCTTTGCCTGTGCTTCTTGACCCATGTACATTTTCAGAGGATTTAAGGTCCTTTTCCTATTGCAAAATTGGCTGTCTTTTTTTAAGGTGACTTGTAAGACTTATTTATCTTCTTGATATAAATCCCTGATGAGATGTATGACGTGCAGATGTTTTTGAGGTAAAACTTTTTCCGTTTTTTTGTGGTACAGGCTGGTGAATTCAGGGCTTTTGCACTGAGTACAGTCCCCGTCCATTATGTACTTTTTTTATTTTTAGTCACTAAGTTGTGCAGGCTGATCTTGGACTTGTGACTCTCGATGCAGCTTCCCAGAATGCTGGGGTTACAGGGTTCTGCTGTGAGTTCCTACCTTCAGATTTCATTATATCTTGTTTTCCCACATGTATTCTGTGCTTTAGGGAAAAGGTGCTCTGCTTTCCTCCCAGAGATGCTCGCTTGCTTGCTTGCTGCTCTCTCTTGCTTGCTTTTGCTCCTTCCTTCTTTCCTTTCTTTTTCTCTTCCTTCCTTTCACTCCCCTCACTTTTTTTTTTAAACAGGTTTTGCTGTATATCGTCCTTCAGTCTGGTCTTGAATTCACTATGTAGCCCCTACCTGCGTACATGGGTATACTGAGGAATACCCCTGCCTCGTGTGCAGAGGCATACACGTGCACATGTGCTGTATGAGCTGTGTGTGTGAACTGTTCTGCCACGGTGTCTTGTGGATTCAGATCCCAGCAGAAGCAGGTGCCTGTGGCCTTGCACTGGCCCTCCTGGAGAGACGGATGCACAGAGCATGACCGGAGGCCTCATGAGGCTTCAGTCTTGCAGCTTCCCTTCATTTTCTTAAGCCGTAAGGGCAGGTAATGCAGCCACCTTGTGCTCTGTGCAGTGGTGAGTCATTCGCACAGAACCAGTGCTTTAGAACACTGCCAGCGCCACGTGGAAGAGCTGCTCTAAGAACCGGTGGCACCAGGCGACCACTGTAGACCATCTGGGGAATGGAGAAGGGAAGCTCTCATGTGCTGTGCTCACAGCAGTGCTGACCAAAGTACTCCCTTTTCCCCTTCACTTTCATTTTACCTGTAAACAATGATTTTGTGATTGTTTTGTTAGTAGTAGTATGCATTGAGCCCAAGCCTTTTGCACTGAGTGACAGCTCTAATCACTTTTTTGAATTTTTATTTTGACACAAGGTCTTGCCAAGTCACCCAGGCTTGGTAAACTTATGATCTTCCTGCCTCAGCCTCCCTGAGTGCTGGGAATGCAGATGTTCATCACCATTATACCCAGCAAGAACATTTTTTCTATTTCAGTTTTTACCTGTACTGAAAGCCAAACTGACTTGTGCACTTCATTACCTTGTGTGCTTGTTTTATCTTTTTTTTTTTTTGGTACCAAGAATTGAACTCAGGGCCTCACACTTGTCACACGGGTGCTGTGCCACTACACTTCATCCCCCGCCCTGCTTGTTTTATCTTGTGGCAAGCCGGTAGTGGCAAGCCGGTAGGCAGCAAATCTCTCTGTGGTGTTTCCCTGCTTTGTGCTTTGTAAATGACGTGGGAGCGACGTCTCCATGAGGAGGCTGTGTTAATAGTTCTCGGTTTGTATTAATCCCAGCTGTAAGCATATAGGGAGTGGGTTTTTTTTTTTCCCTCTAGTGCTGGAGTTTTAACCCAGGGCCTTTGTGCTGAGCTACATCACTAGCCCTTTTTAAAGGGCAAAGTCTGGCACATGCCTGTAATCCTAGCACTTGGGAGGCTGACGCAGGAGGATCTTTGCAAGTTCGAGACCAGCCTGGGCTACAAAGTGAGCTCAAGGCCAGCCTGAACTGCAAAGTGAGACCCTGTCTCAAAAAGACCAAAAACAAAACAAAGCCCTGCAAGGTCCTGAGTTCAATTCCTGGTACCAATTTTTTTTTTTTTTTTTTTAAAGGCAGGATCTTGATGCTGAGTTGCCCAGCCTGGGCCCCAACTCACCATCCTTCGTCCTCACCTTCCCAGAGTGCTGGAACTTTTTTTTTCAGATTAACATGTCATTTGGTCTTTGAAGACAGTATGTGTTAATTAGAGACACTGGGATGTATAGAAATTACATTCCTTTGTTTGAACCTCTTCTTGGTTCTATCAAGAGTGTCTTTTTGTTTCAGTTTTCATTTTCTATTAGTACGTGTATAGTACATAATGATGACATTCCTTAGAAGACTCTTAATTCTCACATACATAATCTATAAATACTTCACATTGTCTGCTGACCCTCATGTTGAAGACTAGACTTCGTCAGGCGAAGGTGAAATGTGCAGGTGTACAGCAGGTGAAGGCTCCCAGGTAGTGGGTGAATTTTCCAGCAGGGGTTACACCTGTTAGCTCTGACTCTGTGGTTGGTGAGTGAGGGTCCCTGGCCAGATGGGGTCTGGCTGCAGGGGCTGGCATTCGTGTGCAGGTGTGGGGACACTCTTGAGTCCCAAGCAGCCACCTTTACCAGGCATGTGTCTTCTCTCCTCCAGGCTCGCCAGCACTTCCAGTCATCGAGTGGGGGGACCTGGACCCCAGGTCAATGCAGATGCCGCAGGGCAACCCGTTGCTGCTGCCCTTCACTCTGCAGGAGCTCCTGGCCAGGGACAGTGTGCAGGTGGAGCTCATCCCGGAGAAGAAGGGGCTCTTCCTGAAGCATGTGGAGTATGAGGTGTCCAGCCAGGTAGCGGTCGGCTGTGTACAGCTGTGGGGTGGGGGGCAGAGACTGGCCTGAGTGTGGGGAGGAGAGAGGGTCTGTGCCTCTGGCTCAGAGGTATGGCCCATGCCCTGGTGACACTGTCAGTTTGCAGCACAGACTTTGGGTGTCAGCATCTGAGTTTGGCCAGCACTAGCCCTGCCACATGGGCTAGTCCACCTCGCCTCCATTGTACGCTGAGATCCTGTGTCTTTGGAGTCTCTGTGTTTTTTTTGAGACAGAGTATTGCTATGTAGTTCACACTGAGTTTGAATTCACACTGTGTTGTCTAGGCTGGCCTTGAACTCACAGTGGTCCTCCTGCCTCAGCCTCCTGAGTGCTGGGATTATACGCATGTGCCACCATGCTTGGCTGTCTTTCTTTTGTACTACTGGGGATTGAATTTAGGGCCTTCACACTGAGCTATATCCCCCGCCCCTTTTTGAATTTTGAGATATGGGCTCAATAAATCACTAGGTTACCCAGGCTGGGCTTGTGATCCTCCTGCCTCTGCCTCCCAGAGTGCTGGGATTACAGGAGTGCAACATCATCTCTGGCTTCAGAGTGTGGTAGAGCCTATGCTTAAACCATTCTAAGGCTTGGGGTGCTGCTGCCAAGAGAAGGAGGTGGAGGTTGGGGGAGCTCACTCCAAGACCACCTCAGGGATGGCACAACTGTCAGGCGTCATATAGTTTTCACCTTCTCCTGACAGTTGGGGTCTGGGGCACAGGCTGGTGTGGGGTCCAAGATAGAGAGCACCAGCCTTTGCCCCAGGCCTGACTTCCCGAGGGTGGGAGGCTGCTGCTTTCCCTCTGAGCCGGCCTTTGTCCTTCCTAGCTCTGGATGCCCACTCCGTAAGTAGGTTGTTACCTGGTACGCATGTGTAGGAGGAGGGTAGGAGGAGGGCATTGTGCCTAGGCCCCCTGAGTGGACTCGCCCCCTGAGTGGACTCGCCACCTGCTGTCAGGCACCGGTGGGCAGCCTGCTGGGTGCAGGTTCATCTGTGTGTGCCCTGCTTGTTGAGAGTAAGTTCTGAACACAGGCAAGAGTGATGTGGGTGTGGCCGGGGTAGAGGTGGGTATGCTCACCTTAGTATTTTGTATCCTTGTTGATTCTTTGGGGTGGGCATTAGACTGAGGGCCCTCACAATAAGGTACATGCCTGCACTTTTTATTTTTTATATTGAAACATGGTCTCACTAAGTTGTTGAGTTGTCCAGGATGGGCTCAAACTTGGAATCTTCCTGCCTCAGCCTTCCAGTGTGGGGTTACAGGCATTCAGGCTCAGTTTGTGCTTGGACGGCTGCTCACATGTTTGGCAGTTGGGAGTGATACTGACTTTGTCATGAAGCAGAGAATGCACAACTGCTCTGCTGGCCTTGGAGGGAAGGGCAGGGCCCACCTGAGAGGAACAGCTCCCTGGGGAGTCTTGTCAGGACAGAGTCACCCAGACATTAGCAGTTGTGTGTTGGGAGTGAAGGGATTCTAAGAATCATCCTTCTGGTGAAGGCCTGGTGAGACGGGGTGAGGAACTGGGGGACAGGAAGTCACGTGGGTGCTGTGGAGTGGCGGGGAGAAGGGGAAGGGACGCTGAAAGGCTGTGATAACCAGGCTGAGCACTGACCCTCTCCTCACAGCGCTTCAAGACCTCCGTGTGCCGTCGGTACAATGACTTTGTGGTCTTCCACGAAATGCTGCTGCACAGGTTCCCGTACCGCATGGTGCCAGCTCTTCCGCCCAAGAGGGTGCTGGGAGGTAAGCAGGTTTGCAGGGCCCAGGTGTGGGCAGGGCTGAGCTGCCCACTGGGATGTCTCAGTGATGGACCCCAGTGCAGATGGGACATCGCTCTTGCCCTGACTCCTGAACAGAGCTGGTTGCAAGGCTGCAGTGCCTGTGAGCCCCTTGGCCATCATGAGGTCACTGCTGTGGCTGGGCCTCAGTCTTTCTTGGCCCAGTTGCCTACTGGCCGGACAACTGACTTGTAGGGAGGCCCTCTTTGTCCCAGTGTGAGAGAAGGAAGCTGGTCTCTTCAGGGACAGGACCAGACCCACCAGAACTCCCTAGAGGGTGGCCAGGACTGTTTGCTTGTGTGACCACAGTTGGTTTCTTGTGCTTTCACAAAGTGCTGAGACCACAAGCAGTGGGTGCTGAGCTGCACTGGGCAAACCGGAAGAGGACATGTGTAGACGTAAGTGGGAGTCCAAGCTCTGTCTTACAGGAGGTGAAACCTTGCAGTTGGCTGCCACACATTCCTTGTGGCCCTGGATTACACTGGGGAACGTGAGAGGTTGCAGGCAGCCTGCAGGCCCCTAGACTGGCTTGTTCCTCACAGGATTCCAGAGCACAGGGATCTTGCTGATTTTCTCTGCTGTGGCTCTTTTCTCTAAATCTGAATAAACTCTGAGGCAGGCCAGTGCCCAAAGCCAGCCAGCTTACTTTCTGCCATTTTCCAGCCATCCTGAAGCAGCTGTGTGCTTGAGGGAGCAAAACTTGAGAATTCTCTGTGGTCTAATTTCTGGCATTGTGAAATCTCTTACTATGGACATAACTATTCTTGCTGGCCACGGAGTAGGTCAGTGTCTGATAACAAGGTGTTTTTCCTGCCCCACCTGTGCCCTTTGGGACAGTACAAGGAATGCTCAGTGGTGAGAGCAGAGGCTGGATGGGGCGAAGTGAGGGTGCTCACACCCCACATTGTAGTCAGCAGGTTAATCACATGTACCCTTTTCAACCTAGGACCCAGAGTTTAAGTGCAGCCTCTACACAGCACAGCTGGTCTTGAGGAAGGAGATGGCTTCATCTGACTGTGTTTTCTCAATAACTTACAATATTTTAAAGACTGTTTCTGTTTGTGGTCAGACTTGAAGATCCTTAATGCATCAAAACATTTTTTTCCTGGAAGTGAAAATATTTCCCCTAAATAACAGCAGTTAATAATTAGATAAGTTACAGAGTGAAGTTTTAAGTGAATCAGAAACTTGAGTTGCGTTAATTTATCAGTCTGACCCATTTGTTGGTAGAGAAGTGCCAGAAAGGGATTATAGATGATTTCAATGTAGACGAGTGAGGAATCAGACTTGATTCCCAAAAGCCAGGCGTAGTTGTGGACACTTGTAGGCCAGCTATTTGGGAGGCTGAGGCAGAAGGATCACTTGCGCCTAGAAGTTTGGGTCTATCCTGAAAATACAGTGAAACCTTTCTCAAAACAAACAAACAAACAAACAAAAACCCAGATGAAACATGGATCCCAGTATTTTTTTGTGTGTTTGTATGGTACTTGGGATTGAACCTAGGAGTCTGTCCATGTTAGGCAAGCACTCTTAGCACTGACCTATGTCTCCAGGCCCTCTCTCCCTTTGAGACACTGGTTACCAAATCTCTAAATTGCTTAGGATGGACTGAACTGTAGATCTTGCTGCCTCAGCCTCCCAGAGTGCTGGGATTACAAGTGCATGCCACTGGGGCTGGCTCCTATTTATTTTTTTATTTTATTTTAAAGTCCTTTTTTATTTTGAGACAGGGTCTCATTAAGTTGCCCAGGGTGGCCTCACACTTGCAGTCCTTCTGCCTGCACCTCCTGAGGAGGCAGGATTACTGGTATTCTGCTGCCGTGCCTGGCCTGATAGTCTTGATTGAAATTGATCTCGGTTTTCTTTGGGAGTTCCTGAACCCTCTGATGATGGGCAGGGGCACCAAGGTGGGGCTGTGTTGCTCCTCTGTGTCCCCGGACTCTGTCATATGGGTGTGGCCTGTCCCGTGCCCCTGGCCAGCCACAGGATTGTGCTGACCTTGATGCCAAGGCGCTTGGGAGCCTGTGTGGAGGCTCTCAGTGAGGCCGACTGTGATGATGACCCAGTGCCCTTCTTCAGCTGACAGGGAATTCATCGAGGGCCGGAGGAGAGCCCTGAAGCGCTTCATCAACCTGGTGGCCAGGCACCCCCCATTCTCCGAAGATGCCACCCTCAAGCTGTTCCTCTCATTCAGTGGCCCAGTAAGTGTTCCTGTCCTGTAGCAGGTCCTGCATGGGCTGGGTTCTGAGGTTCCTGGGGTTTATTCTCCTCTTTGAGGCGTCTTTTTGCCTCTCCTCTGTCTTGATCCTCCTATTTGGATTCCTGGAAAGAGGTCCTTTCATTGTGATTGACGGTGCATGGCTTCCTTCCTTTCTAAGTGGCAGCTTGGCTATGATTTTTAAAGGCATCGTTGGTTCTGACTATGGAGGATTTTGTGTATGGTGTGGAATTATGTGCTCACTTTGGGAATTTAGAGTTGATATCTAGAAAGCAGATGGTTTGGAGTATCTCTGGATGAACTAGAGACTGCAAATGTGAATAAGTGTTTACTGAAAGAAGAAAAAGGCCCTTTTTGACTGAGAACCACTGAATAAACAGCTGAGCCACCTCAGCAGAGGTGGGATGTAGATCCTTGTCTGGGAAATGTCATCCTCACGCACATTTGCCAGGAGTAAGATCAGAGGTTCCTTTCTTCAAGCTGCTGTCCACAGCCCCGTGGGAGCCGAGAGCTGAAGCCAGGCTCCCGTTCCCAGTGTATGTTTGGGTTTGGGGGGGGGCAGTGCTGCCAGCCCTTTCAGGCAGGGAGGTTCTGGGATGGAGCTTTCTTGCTGCCAGGGTTGGGTACAGAAGGGGAGGCCCCAGTGAAAGGAACCACTGGGTCCTCCTGTTGTAGGGCCCCTTTCTTGGATGGGTACTGGGGCAGCTGTACACCACCCTTTACCAGGCTTACAGGGCAGGGGATCCAGAACATAAGCAGAGTCCACTGGGATCCCCCAGCATCTTGCCAGGCTGTAGGACAGGGATGCAGGATACAGGTGAGTCCACTGGGAGCTGCCTGCACCCCATTCCTTACAAGGCTGTAGGGTAGAAGACATAGGACACAGGTATAGTCCACTGGCAGCCAGCCACCCCCGCCCCTTACCCAGCTACAGGGCTGAGGATGCAAGACATGGGCAGAGTTTACCCCTTACTGGCTGCAGGGAGGGGACACAGGACCCAGGCAGAATCAGCCTGATGACTGCTTCCATTCCTCTGACCTCTGTAGGAAGTCCTCAGAGTTTCCTTGTGTGACACTCCAGATGCCTGTTAACCCATAGGAGAGACAGTCACTAGATGCTTGTGATCCTCTGCCTCAGCAGGGAATGTGGCCTTGTGACCTCAGGTTGCAGTAGAAGTCTCGATCACGAGTAGAGATGTGACAGGACCTAGGAGCTGCTTTGCTCCAGGCAGAGAACAAGGAGGTGGACTGCAGAGAGGGACTGACACCTCCATTCTGTGCCATTAAACTCAGCTGTCCCGTACCTTTCCATGGATAGGATGTTCCCTGTAACCTCCTTGGACCTCTGCCTACCGGCCTGCCTGCCCTTCCCCTGCCCCCCTCCCCTTTCCTCCCTTGCAGCTTCTTCCCTTCCTTTTCCTTCTGTCTTTACTTTTGAGACAGGGTCCGCCTATGTGGTGCAGACTGGCCTTGAACTTTCTTATGTACCACAGGTGATCTTCTTGCCTCAGCCTCCCGAGTGCTGGGATTATTGGCACCTGGAATCTTGTCTTTTTTTTTTTTGGTACTGGGGTTGGAGCTCATGACCTCGTGATTTTTTTTTTTTTTTCTGTTCTGTTCTTTTCTTTCTAAAGTGTCTCGCTATACAATTCAGGCTGGTTTTGAATACATAGCGCAAGCTAGCCTCAAACTTACAATGATCCTCTTGCCTCAGCCTCCCAGGTCCTGGGATTGCAGACATGCGACACCACACCTGGGTTTTCTGTCTTCCATTTCATTCCTCTCTCTGTTTCTTTCTCTGTCTCTCTAGATCTCTTTGTGGTACTAGGGGGTTGAACCTTGAACTCGTGCATTTGCATTGAGCTACATCCCTGGTTCTATTTTTATTTTTATTTTTATTTTTATTTTTGAGACAAGGTCTTGGTAAGTTGCTCAAGTACCCAGATTAGGCTCAAATTTGGGGTCCTTATGCCTCAGCCTCCACAGTGGTGGGATTATAGATGTAGGGTAGTAGTTCAGTTTTTGTTGTTGTTGTTAAAATGAGACAGTTGAGGTCGATTCTCAGGGCACGTCTGAGATTCTGGAATTCCTCAATCCTCTTTATACATTCAAGGTTGGCTTTGCTTAGGAGGCTTCTGTTCAGAATGCCGGGCTTCAAGATGAGGGGCTGCCCTTCTTCTGCCTGCCAGCTGCCCCGGGCCTTGGTTCCCTGGCTTGAAATTTGTCCACAGGAAGAAGTCTTGGGTTCCTCTTCCTGCTCTTTTTGGATCCTGAAGGGTCTGACAAATTGTGGTATCCCTCACTGTGGCAACAGTGCTGCCCCTTGCTTGTGGACGGAGTCTGTTATTGGGGAAAAGCCTTATTTTGGACCAGAGCTGGGCCCTTGGTAACGTGCCTGTCAGTAAGTCAGGCTTTCCTGTCGTTAACATTTAACTGAAGAAAATCTGAGAGACGCCAAAGGGATTCTGGAATTCTGAGGGCAAAGCAGACACAAGGAAGTGGCTCTCCCTTCAAAAGGGACACCACTGGCTTTTGCTGACACATCGGCCCTGTGATTGCCTGGTGTCAGCATTTGTGCCTTGGGAACAGAGTGTAACTGTGTCCTTCCTCTTGCAGGATGTGCAGAACAGGCTTAGGGAAGCAGCCCAGGGTGTTGGGGACGAATTCCTGAACTGTAAGCTGGCTACTAGGGCCAAGGTAGGTTACTGTTCTTGAGTATTTTTTCTCTTCTTAATCAGATACAGTAATTTCAACCCTGCATGGTGGTGTTGTGCCCCTGCTGTGCACCAGGAATCATGCGAGATCCACTGCCCGTTCTTGCTTGACCCTCTTTCAGTGGCCCTGAAACCAGGCCCAGCCTGTCTCACACCCAGGCCGCTGTGGTCTCTCCTGTCCTCTTACCCGGCAGGACTTCCTCCCCACTGACATCCAGACGCAGTTTGCCATGAGCCGGGAGCTCATTCGAAACCTGTACAACAGCTTCTACAAGCTTCGAGACCGGGCCGAGCGGATTGCATCCAGGGCCATCGACAATGCAGCTGATCTTCTCATATTCGGGAAGGAATTGAGGCAGGTGGCTCTTGGGTCTTTAGTGACAGAGTCTGCAGGTGGTGGTGGTCCATGGGCACACCAAGTTTCCTGAAGGAACGGCCGTCCTACCCAAGGGCAGGAAGTAGACTGGACAAGTGGGGCATCATATTCAGGAGGAAAAGCTGGGAATTTCAGCTGGGCCATGTGCATTCTTGCCTACCTTCTCACACTTTTCAGTCTTCCCTGTGTAGGGATTAGATGGTGACACGCATCATAACCTTGGAGGAGCCACCTGGGGTTGGCAGGGCTCCCTCTGTCTTCAGGGGCACAGGATGTTCTCTCCTCTGTCTCAGCTGCACCTGGGATGCGGCTCTGCATCCTGCCTTCCTCTCTGCTCTCTGTGTCCCCTGGCTGTCATTTAGGAGCTGAGGCTGAGGGCAGGACATGCCTGTGAGTGTTTCCTGCTCGTGTGCTTCACTTCCCACAGTGCCTTAGGGTCTGACACGACCCCCCTGCCTTCCTGGGCCACTCTGCACCTGAGCACCTGGGCCTCACTGAAGCAGGCTCTGAAGGGCCTATCTGTGGAGTTTGCAGTGCTGGCAGACAAAGCCGCGCAACAGGTGAGTGGTCTCATTCACGGCATCTGTCCCCTGTGCAGGACGTGCTGTCCCTCAGTGGGGGAGTGCCTCCTGCTTGTGTGCCCCACAGTTTTGAGCTCTGAGTGATCACCAGTCCCTGTGAGGAGGTTCTCCCTGTCCTCATCTGTCCTGGGCCACTCTGCATGAGCCAGGTGTGCTTGGGAGAGGGACAGAAGCATGCTGGGTTCTAGTCTCTTGAGTGTTGACTTTGGGGAGACTAGAAGGTAATTTTTCCCCTTTTGTGGTTCTGCAGATTGAACACAAGACCTTCGCATACTGAGCTACCTTTTTTAAAATGGTACCGGGGATTGAACTCATGACCTTGTGCTTGCCAGGCAGGTGCTTGTGCCACTGAGCTAAATCCCTGGCCCAAGCCCTTCTTATTTTTCAAGACAGGGACTTGCTGGATTGCCTGATGTGGAATCTGTCCTTGAAATTATAATTGTGGGCTTCAGGGCATAGTTTTGAGCAGCCAGATAGTTCTCATTGTGCAGAATAACATGGTAGCTGAACTCATCAGAGTAATAACTAAGCTCCCAGCACTCAAGAGGTTGTCTTCCTCCCAGTGACATCCAGAGCCTCCCTCTCCCTCCTCCTGCCATTGGACACCCAGAATCTCCCTCTTCCTGTCATTCTGACACCCACTTAACCTCCAGAAATGCTGCTGCTATTCAGCAGGATCTGTACTTGGAAATCTGCAAAGAATCTGGTAGTCGTTGGGGACTCATTTGAAGCTGTAGTAGTTACTGTCAAACTGAAAGAAAGGCTCATCTGGGGCTTTTATGTTATAAAGCTGCCACCTAATTTTGAGAGTATCAGCCTGTCTATTTTTGGGGACATAGTCTTTAAGCTGCTGGTAGATAGTTATAAATAAATTAATGTCCCTGCCCGGGTTGTGATGCTCTATTGTCTGTGTGCTGGATCCACCTGCTGGCCGTCTGGGGGCTTTGCTTGCTGGGGGTTGGGTGTGCAGATGCAGACATTGTGTTCACACAAAAGAGAGATTTTGATCTCTGCTGGTATGCTGAGTCCTTTTTCTTCTTCTTCTGTTCCTGGTGCCCATGTGTTCCCTTTAGAAACTGAGGTTAGGGTGGCATTGGTGCCTTATTTGTACTGGGTCTGTTCTTTCTCCAGCTCTGTGGGTGCCCCTTTTCCAAGGTGGAGAGGACCAAGGATGAGGAGCCAGAGTTTGCCTGGATAAGGCAGGATTCTTGGGGCAGGGATCTGTACTTTGTAGTGTCTGTGCTGTGACTTGGTTCTAGTTACTTTGGTGTCTGGGCCTCAGTTTCCCCATCAGTGAAATACAAGGGGGCTGGACTAGATCATTAAAACATTTTCCTTTAATTCGAACCTTTCTTCCAGGCTCATATATTAAACAAAAAGCAAATCATTCCTGTGGCAAGGCATCAGGCCCTGGCCACCTCTGTAGGGAGCCTCCAGCAGGGTGCTAAGATCCTTGGCTTCGCAGAGAATGATGTGAAAGTCCCACCCTCAGAGACTCTCCGGGCCTTTTCTCATTCTGTACTTCCAGCTTGATGAAGGAGATGAGGTCCAGGCTTCTGTTGTGGTGGGGAGTTTGTCATGTGAGGTTTTTTCCTAGCTCAGTAGCTCTTTGATATTTTGCAAATTCCTTTTTGAAATCTGATATCTGGAGAAGTTCTATTTCCTGAGCATTCCTCACTGTCTTTGATTGTAGTGAAGTAGAATTTTTACATGAAAGTAGAGCAGGACTTTGATCAGCTGGAATTCCAACCCCCCCCCCCCCCCCTGTACAGTGAAGGCATCCTGGGGCTATCTTTCTAATTCCGGCTTTACTTGTACTGGTCTTGTTCTCCTCATACCCATTAGGAGACGTAAATATACCAGCAAGTCAGGTGAGACTTGGAACAGGGGCTGATCTCTCTACAGTGATGGCACCATGAGCCTTTCTTTTTCTGTGTGCGATGGTAGGAATTGAACCTAGGGCCTTCACACTGAACTGTATCTGCAGCCTTTTTTTTTTAATTTTTAGACTGTGTCTCACCAAGTTTTCAGGCTGGGCTTGCCCTGCCTCAGCCTCTGGAGTGCCGTGATTACATGTGTATGCCACAGTGCTCAGCTATGGTGTACCTTTCTTAAGGCATGTATGTTGACGGCTTGCAGTCTTGTGTGCTAAACCACAGAGTTGGCCTTGGTGGCAGACATGAGCAGGAAGGACCCCAGGTTCCCTTTCCTACAGCTGCATTAGCTGATGTGTTTTCATGTTTGAAAAACCGTTAACACACCTCTTATTCCTTGGAGCTTGTTGGTTAGAATCTGGGGTTGCTGTAGAGGTGGGACTAAGTGGCAGGAACCTTCTGGCTCTGCAGATTGAGGCTTGCAGGGTGGGAGGGGTGTCCTGAGTCAGTGGAGGTGGCTGCAGTCTCATCTGGTGCTTGTGTTTCCACACACTTCACTTCTTGTCTCCTGCCTCCTTTTGCCCACCATCCCTTCACCTAGTGTGACATGCAGCTTCTGGGGGGACCTACTACTGCATATGCACTGGAAGGCCAGGGCAATGCACTGAGGACAAGTCAAGGAGCTGGGCTTTCCCTTCGTTAAGATGAGGGCCCCTCCAGCACTCAGGAGGCTGAGACAGGAGGATCGCTGTGAGTTCAAGGCCAGCCTGAGCGACAAAGTAAGTTCAAGGCTAGCCTGAACCATAGGAAACCCTGCCTCAAAAAAGACCCCCCCCCCAAAAAAAAAAGAAGGCCTCTGTACTGCAGGCTCACTGACACCTCTTAGTTACCTTCGCTATGCTGCCTGAGCCAGAGTGACAAACAGCCCATGTCTGCCCCTTTTCACTTCTGCTCTGGCCATCTACGTGTGGCTCTTTCTTGTCCCCCTCTTGTCCCCCATCAAGACACCAAACTGTCTCTGTTGATTTGACTCATACTTTTCCCATGAGCAGTGTCTGTCTCCCCTCATGCCCTGCCCAGACCCGCATTTTGTCCCTGGTAGTAAAGCACCAACTCCCTCCATGGTCTCCCTTTGGACAGACCCACAGCCTCCAGTGACATGCATGGATATACATGTGAGTGTGGGGTGAGATACTGGTCATGGGGGCTGAAGGAAGACATGAGAGGAGTGTAGGGGCAGCTGGAGCAGAGGGCGTGCTTCCCTGTCCCTGTCACAACTGTTGGGTTTCAAGATGTCTGTGCCTCCTGGTCTTGGGGCAGGAGCTGTCAAGCAGCAAGGGGGCCCTTTTGCAGCATGGGCTGGTAGCTCTTGGACAGGCCTTGCACAGCAGCGGGTGAGCTCCCTGGCAGTCTCCAGTCCTGGTGAGCCTGTGCTGTGTTGAATAACTCATCTTTGTTTCCTAGGGCAAACAAGAAGAGAATGATGTGGTGGAGAAGCTGAACCTTTTCCTGGATTTGCTTCAGGCCTATAAAGTGAGTCTGGGTTGTTCCATGGGCAGGGACAGAGCTTTTGAGAGTGACCCTGTGATCCTTCAAGGGTGTAGCTCCAAGAACCACAAAAAGTGGAGGGCCAGGGCTGTGCAGGGAAGATGGATCTTTCATGGCCTGCTGATGTCTCCTTGCAGCTGGCCTGCACCCCTGCAGCTTTCCCCTTGCTGAATATGTGGGGAGGTGGCTTGCCCTGGGCATGAGAAGCTGTGGATGTGTGTGTGCTGAAAGTCAGATTCTACTTCAGAATCTGGAGGCTTGGCCCAGCAGGGAGTTCACCCAGGAGCAGGTGGAGTTTCTAGGTTACCCTCAGCTCAAGGCAGGGCAGCCTTCTGAGCACAGCATCTGTGACAGGATGAATTGTGATAGATGGCTTGTGGAGCCAGGGATTCCTTCCCACGGAAGGACTCCTTACTGCTGTGCTCAAGGTGAGCCAGCCTAGTGCTTATGGAGAATGTTTTAGGAGGCATCTCATTCTGCTACCTCTGAATGAGGTGGTCGCACATGGCTTCTAAGCCTGGTGCTGACACCCTTGAGGTTTCTGATTGCGATTGTTTAGGAACCACCCTTTGATGCCAGTGAGTCTTCTCTTCAGGGCTACTCAGTCTTCTGCTGGCCAGACGCTTACTCTCTGGGGCTGAGTAGCATTTGCAGCCTGAGGTCTGGAACTGTCCTGGGCTCTGGAGTCCACGCCCCTTCTAACCTCGGCTCACTGTACATAGGGTTTTGCTTTGGGGCCTGGAGTGTTCTGTGCTGTGAGTCCCCACACAAACTAGCATGTGCTAGTGGATCTCAGCAGGGCCTGGCCCTGAATCAGAACCACTCTGCTCCTTGGCTGTTGCCTGAGTGAGGTATGAACAGAACCCCTGATTACAGCCATGTCCTGGCTTCCTCCTCCTCTTCTGGTAGAGCTTGATGCTTTCTCCAGTGGAAGGTGGGAGATCCTAAAGTTGGTGCAGTGAGAAGGGCTTCAGACTGTTCTTTGGTTCTGGGTCCCTCTGAGTAGGTGCAGTGGCAAATGCATGTTCTTCTCTGCAGGACCTGTGCGAGCGACATGAGAAGGGTGTGTTGCACAAGCACCAGCGTGCCTTGCACAAGTATGGGCTGATGAAGAGGCAGATGATGAGTGCTGCCGTGCAGAACTGCGAGCCCGAGTCTGTGGAGCAGCTCGAGTCCCGCATTGTGGAGGTGGGTGTGGGAGGGGTGGGACCCCAGGGACATGCTTCCCTCCCACTTGCTATGCTGTGGGTCTGGCCCTTGGTTCCTTGGAGTTTTGCTGTAGTGGCTACACAAAGACAGCTGAGCCTGGGCTCAGGCAGCCAGTGTATGTGGGCCTCGGGACTCCTCTTTCTGGCATCTGCTGGGCCAGGAGCACAGGGGTCTCTTCTCCTTGCAGCAAGAGAATGTGATCCAGACCATGGAGCTTCGTAACTACTTCTCCCTGTACTGCCTGCATCAGGAGACGCAGCTGGTCCACGTGTACCTTCCCCTCACCTCTCATATCCTTGGGGCCTTCGTGAACTCTCAGATTCAGGGACACAAGGAGGTGAGGCCCACCCTACCCCTCCCTGCCTGTGCCAGTTCCTTCCTGTTGCCAGCTGCCCTTCCCCAGTCCTGCAGCCCCTACAAGCCCATACAGCCCGAGACCTGGGAAAGTTATTTATGTCAGTCAGCAGAGCTGGGGCCTTAAAACACAGGTCTTGTTCAGATCTCCTGGTCTCACGTGGCTAGAATGACAATTCTGAAACTGTTCTCATACTTCTTAGTGGGAGGAGCAGAGAGAGCCCGGAAAGGAATAGTTTCTCCCCTTCCAGAAGGACTAGAGAAGTCAGAGAAGGCAAATGGTTGAGAGGAAAGATGCTGGGAGTCAGGTTTAATGGTTAGGAGTATGATCAACTGGATATGTCTCTGGACATCTGTGTTCAGCTTCCTCCAGTCTTAGAGAAGTGATGCTGTGAATTGTCCTGAGGGACAGTCTCTGGGTGTGAGTGATCTAGAGCTGATGACTCCAGGGTCTGATGCTCTGTTCACTCTTCTTAGCATGTGCCTGTTCATCTCCAGACAGCCTAGAATACTTGTGAACTGAGGCAATACTTAAAAAATTACTGATAGTCAGGCATGGTGGCACATGCCTGTAATCCTAGCACTCTGGGAGGATGAGGCAGGAGGATTGAAAAGTTTGAGCCTAACCTGGGAAGTTAGCAAGACCCTTCCTCAAAATAAAAAATAAAAAGAGCTAGAGATGTCACTCAGTGCCAGTGCTTTGGGTTCAATCTCCAGTACTGCCAAAAAAAAAATAAATTTTTTTTTCATTCTGTTCCTCTTTCCTGGCCCTCGAATAGCCCCCACAGCTCCTCTTTCTGATGGTCCCTGGCCTGGCTGTCTTCCTTTCCAAGTGATCAGTTATGCATTCTGCTGGCACTGGGAGCACAGCCACCTCCTAAAAAGATACTGTGTACAGCCACCTCCAGCCCCTTGAAGCAGGGGAGGAGGCCAGGCTCAGAGTTGATTCACCTTGTTCTCAAGCCCCTCTACATGAGTGTTGCAGTTTCTCCGGACCTCTATAGCTCAGTTTCTCTATGGAAAAATGGCTAAGAGTGGGACTTTGCCAGTTTCCTAAGATTGGCCTGAGCATCTGTGACTGGTGCTGGGCACAAGCTGATTCTAGTGACCTTGTCACCCATGATGCACAGAGAAGTAGGGCAGTGAGTAGAGACCTGGCCTCTCATACCTTGGCCAAGGCTTGGCCAAGCACCGTGGAAGGCTGAGGATTTAGCTCAGCAGTTTAAGTGCTTGCCTGGCAAGCATGAGGTCATGAGTTCAATCCCCAGTACCAAAAAGAAAAAAAAAAATCATAAATTTAGGGCTAGGGATTTAGCTCAGCAGTATAAGTGCCTGCCTTGCAAGCATGTAGTCGTGAGTTCCATCCCCAGTACCAAAAAAAAAAAAAAAAAAAAAAGTTACAGAGCCCCAGGGAGATCCAGGGACAATAAGTCACATGAACTCAGACCTACGGTTCAGAAAGTTCACCGCAGTGGTTGGGGGTGGGGTGATAGATGGAGGTCACCAAACCAGTTGGGAGTAATTAGGACTGACCAGTCAGCAGCCAGTCTAGCCCTGACATAGAACACAGAACCATCTGGGGATGTCTGCCAGATGTGGAATTGAGTTGCAGAGCCTGCCTCTGGGGAAAGGGCTCAGGGATCTATGCTGAGTAGGATGCCCAGTGGCAGGAGGGCTATTGTTCAAGGAAGTCAACTGATAAGTCAACTCAGCCCGAGGTAGAAGTTCTGCGTCATTGGAGTTCCTGGTACTTACAGTGCCTGGTAGTTTTCACAGCACCCTTAGACCAAGGGACATTTTTGCATTCTGTCCATTAACTCTCTCTGAATGTCACGGCCTCCACATATT
Source organism: Dolichotis patagonum (assembly GCA_004027295.1). Taxonomy (NCBI): domain Eukaryota; kingdom Metazoa; phylum Chordata; class Mammalia; order Rodentia; family Caviidae; genus Dolichotis; species Dolichotis patagonum. The sequence continues at coordinate 301,959 of PVJX010000200.1, read as the reverse complement.
CTTAGGAGCAGTGTTTCTGTCCCTGGTGAAATATGCCATAATGCTCTGTAGGTTTGCGGGGATGTGGGGAGGTGCCTTCAGGCAGCTTGGGAAATGCAGGCCTCACTGGAGCAGAAATAGTGGGCTGGAGAGGAAGCTGTGTTAGCTTTCCTGTCCCTGGATAAAGTACAGGACATCTGCACCTTAAAGGAGAAGTAGTTTAATTTGCTTATGGTTTCTATGCATGAAACCTCATGGCGGAAGGAAGAGGCAGAGGAAAGCTGCTTAGTTCATGGAGTCCAGAAGGCAGAGCAGGAGAACAGCACCAGAGAGGAAGGGGCCAGAGACCAGACTAGACCGAGACCCCAAGGTCACACCTCTGTGACCACCAGGCGCACCCAGAACTATGCTTCACCAGTCATAGGGCAAATCCTAAAGGCAGTCAAATTGACCCTCAACTTTAACCACCATGGAAGGACAGTAGAAAGGTCAGGAAGTCAAGGTGACATCTTGGGTGACCTGGTCCAGGCTTGGTCATCTGGGTGGCTGGTGGTATCAGCGCAGGACTGTGTGACTGGCGGTGGGAGGGCTGCATTCCAGCCAGGCATGTGGTCATGAATGGAATTGTGAGCAGTTATGGCTAGTGACTCACTAATCTCTTCTCCCAGCACTGAGACTGGATGTTACCAGTGTGGCTGGACCTCACTGGCACATCCCAGGGCCACAGGCTGTTCTTTTTCTGTCACAAGAGCCCTCCTATCACATAGGGGTCTCCACCCCCAGCTTATGGCCAGGCCTCCCTGATGCCCACCATGTTTAGATGTGAAAGTGCCTGCTAGGTCATTAGGTCCTGTCTTGTTTACTTGGTGGATGTGGCCTTGGGGTTTGACCTGCTAGGCCAGGCAGAAGGCCAGTTACAAAGCCGTGGAACGCAGTGCTGGGAGTGATCCCCACTCTTTCCTTCCTCTGAACCCAGAGATGCTTTACCACTCAGCGACACTCCTAGTCCCTTTTTAAATTTTTAAAAATTTGCCCATTTGATCCTCCTGTCTCAGCCTCACTGAGTGATGGCAATCTCATTTCTTAAAATTCTGTATGAATTAGATAATGGCCCTTTGGTCTTGCATGTGGGATCGGGGACAAGCCACCTGTGACCTCTGGATGGCCCCCCACTGAGGAACTGGATGGGCTGAAGTGCCCTCACTTCCAGTAGCTGTGGTCATGGTCCATGGGGGCTGGAAGGGTGACTCGCAGGCAGGTCCAGGTAAGCGAGGTGGTGCTTTTCTCACTGGGGGTCTTTCTCTTCTGCAGATGAGCAAGGTGTGGAATGACCTGAAGCCGAAGCTCAGCTGTCTCTTTTCTGGACCCCACAGTGCGCTAACTCCACCACGGTCCCCTACAGAGGACAGCCTGTGTCCCCGCTAGTGCCCAAGGCCACAGCAGAGCTCCCTGTGACTCACTAAAACCTCTTTCCAAATGGTGTGTCCCTGGCTGATTCCCTTTGGATGGCGGCTGCTGCCCCGTGGTACCTGGAGGGACTGAAGCAGAGGAGCTCATGTTGTCCAGGTCCATGGGAGCATAGCCAGCTGTCTCTGTCCCGTTCCTGGGTAGGAGGCTGCACCCCCAACCAGCTCTGTGGCCTGTAGGCCCAGTGGAGAAGTTGGAAATCTCTGGGATGGTTTTTTCCAGATGGCTAGAGTTTGGGGGGTGGGGTAAGGATTATTCCTACACTGCAGGTCATGCCTAGGGAGTGCTCAGGAGGGGACCCCCCAGATACCACAACAGTCCAGAGAGCTCTCACCTGGAGTAGGGGTGAGCCAAGTAGGGGAAAGGGCAGGCAGGACTGTCCCATGGGCAGGTAGCTGTCAGGCGAGTATATGGCCTGTCTCTGATGGGAAAGGTTGGACTATGGACTGGGGCCCCAGACACAGGTGGCTGGGCCACTGCTATGTGCACCAGAACAGAAGGCAAGGCAGGGAGGCTAGCTGATGCAGAAAGGCTCTGGTGCTGGGCCACGCTCCAGCGAGTGTCTGCAGAGACTGGGCTGGGGCTTGCCTCCAGGCCGCATGTCCCGAGCTGCCCTCTGCGCACACATCCTGCGCGCTCCTCGTCTTGAGTGTAAGATCAGGTGCACTAGGCTCTCTGGGGTGATGGTGTGGAGGCTCTGCCTGTCTGTCTGAGGCTGGAAGATGCTGTTTCTTTACTACTCTTGGTGGCCACTGTTGGAGGTTAGCCTGTGGGGGCGCTGAGGCTTAAGAGGTGGGCCAGGGGACAGGAGGGGACAGGAGGGGACAGATGTCGGGTAGGGAGACTGCTGGCTGGGCTTTGGAGGGCAGCATCACTGGGCTGAGCCTTAGCAACCATTTTCTTTATCTGGAGACTGCAGACCCCTCTTGTCTGCTTGCCCAGGGGAGGGTGTTTTAGGATGAGTGGAGCTGGTCTCCTGCTCTGTGGAGTCAGGTCTGAGTGATAGCTGCTCTCATTCCTTCCATACTGGACATGTAGGGTCTTTGTTGGGCCCCAGGTGTCATTGAGCCCTGTCCTCGATAGCCAGGGAAAGACTGGGAAGAGGCATGCAGTGTTTCCGAAGTTCTCTTATCTTGTGATTCCTGCCTGCTGCCCAGTGCCTTTCTCAGGGTGGAGGAAAGCCTTGCCGGCTCTGAACCCGTGGGCTGCAGAGTGAGTCAGGGCCACCTTGTTCTGGGAGATAGCTGTGTGGGATCCACTGGGAGGATGTGATGGCTGTGATTCAGTGCTGCTCCTGCCACGTGGATACGCAGACTCTGCCTGTGCCTCCTGCTACAGGGCTGCCAGAGGGCACACTGTCCCCTGTGGTTCAGGGTGGCTTGTGCCTACGTCATCCCTCCGCCATGTGGCCCTGAGCTGCTCTCCCAACTGTTCCTGGAGCCCTGACCCACGGCCTTTTGTCATGTTGCTGAGTGGAGGCCCGGTGGCCAGGGGCATATGTCTCCAGGTTGGGGAGGCACACACTTCTCACATGGACTGTTAGCAAAAGACATTCCTAGCATGCCTTCAGCATGTACTGTGTGTGTGTGTGTGTGTGAGTGTGTGTGTGTGTGTGTACGTGAGAGGGTGTGAGAAAGAGAGACAGAGAGAGAGACAGACAGACAGACAGACAGGTGGGGAATGAATCCAGTGCCTGATACATGCTAAGCAAAGCTTTACCACTGATCTACTCCCTCAGCCAATCTTTAAGAATTTTACTTTGATAGAGGGTCTTGCTATATTGCTCAGACTAGCCTCAAACTTTTGATTTTCCTGTCTCAGTCTCCTAAATAGCTGGAATTACATGTGTATGGCACCATGCCTGGCCAAAACAAACTTTATCCTTTAAAAACTGGCAAGGGACCAGGGGTGAGAGAGCGATATGAGATTGTGTACCTGGTGGCCTCTCACAGCAGTGGCATGGGGAGGAGGGCAGTCTGCATGCCCTGCGGTGACTCCTGTGCCCTAGAAGTAGGTGTGGACAGAAGCTTCCTTCCTTGTTGTCTGCCATCTCCTACCCCTAGGTGCTTTAGGAAGGGACCTGCGGGAACTGTGGGCTGCTAGTGCAGCACCCCAGACCCAGGCTGGCAGTGTCTTCTTAGCTTTGACTCTAGGAAACCTGCTCCTAGCTCCAGGGTGAAGCTCTCATGGTGGCAGGGGACCAGGGGTCCCAACTCCCTTTCTGCTCTCCTAGTGCCAAGCCTGTGTATCCAACTATGGCCTGGCCCGATGGAAGGATGTTGGGCACCATCCTCACAAGAGACGAGGCGTGGTATGCAGTGTCCTGTTATCCTGTGAGGAAGGCTGAGGGGGTGCTTAGCTGTGGTCTTGGCTGATGGCCCTGTGGCCAGAGGGAGGTGACTGCCTGCGGGAAGTGCTGGGCATATTTCTGTCAGGCCTGCCAAGCTCTGGTGGTGTGTAGCTGGGCTTGAGGCCATGAAGAAAGGATTGCTGTGGGCCTGTAGGACCCATAGCTGAAATCGACACTGTTCCTAGTGTTTAAGCCCTTTTCTTGTGTGGCCCAAGCTAGTTGTTCTGTAAGAAGCACTTTCCATGGCTGCAGGAATCAGTTACTGCCACACCCAATAAACTGGAACTGTTTACACACGACCTGTGTTCTGTAGTTTTATCCACAAACCCCTGTGAAGTTGTTAAATGTGTCTGAAAGTTGGGCCAAGCTGTAGGTTCTTTGTATAATGGATGTTTTCCTCTTCTCCTTCTTTCTGGTGGCTCCCCCAGAGAAGGAAAAGGCAGTGAAGGGAATAAGCCTGGGACGTGTTAAACCTGGGCTTTGACCCTGAGCCCTTCACCGTGCCTCAGTGTCCCCTACTGTGAAAGGGGAAGAATCACAAAAAGGGGGTGGTGGCAAGAGGGTAACATGCAGCACTAGGCAGAGATCTGGCCTTCCTTGTCCCCTGTCCCCTCCCTGCTCCCATCTGTCCAGCAGGGCAGGTCAGCCCAGCACAGCCAGTGGCTTCCTGTGGGCAGGGGTGGTTGGGCTGTGCTAATACCTGGTGAGACCATTAAAAAAGCAAAGACCTTTATTTCCCTTTCTGTCCAATCATCTTCCAAAAGAGAAGACATAGCCCTGACTGTGGCGTTCTGAGCCCAGCTGGACCGACAATCTGTGGCTGCCCAGCAGCCAGACCCAGCCGGGACCAGCGGCTCACGCTAGACGTCGTCCACCTCATGCAGTGAGTAGTCCAGGATGGTGTCCTGGCCCTGGAATTTAAAGTACCCCTGGAACTTCTTCTTCTGAAGCAGGAGTGGGAACCAGTAGCTGTCATCAGGCCACATGTCACCAAAGGGGATCTGGTCCAGCTGGAACCACTGAGGGCGCATTTCTGTATCAAGAGGCATAAAGATAGCAGGCTAGTGCTTGCTGCAGATGGAACTGGCCTCTGGGAGGTGGCAACAATCTTGGAGGACAGCTGGAGCTGACCGTTTTCCTTATTTCTCGGAGCAGGAAAATGGTGTGCTCTGTGGCCCCAGTTAAGAGGCTCAGCCTGTGCCTACTGCCTGTGCGATGGGCCAGGCAAGGGACCAGGCGCTCCTCCCCCACTGGTGCTGAACAGGGCCCGAGACTCACCATCACTCTCCCTGGGCGTCCCCTGCACGCTGTCAGTACGGAAGATGTACACATCCATCAGCTCAGGGACACCCACGAACTCGAATGTGATGTGGCCCACCTTCTGCAGCGTGTCCACAGTCAGGCCACTTTCCTCCTGCAGCTCCCTGCAGGCACAGAGGGATGCAAAGAGACCTCAGCTAAAGCACAGCGCCTGTGCCCAGAAGTACATGTGGGCTGCAGATCCCAGGAGGACGCCATCCAGAAGGCCTTAGCAGGTCTCAACCTGTCCCAACTGCAGAATTAATTTCAGCTTTTAAAAGCTCCGAGGCAGAGGCAGGAGGATCGCTGGAGTCTAGGAGTTGCTAGCCAGGGCAACACGGCAAGATTCTTGACTCCAAAGAAAGGGGGTGGGGTTGGAATTTAGCTTGGCGACTCTGGGGAGGGGTTAGGAGATGGTGAGGAGCAGTGTATGTCTGCAGTGTCACAAGTAAGGGAAGGTCCTGTTCCTTTAGACTCGGCCCCTGCTGTCTTCTGTAGTAGACATTCAGTCTCCTGCAAACTTGTGTGTGCCAGATCCCCCACGCTTGCTCTAGAGCCTGGGTCCCATGCTCTGTGCCCAAGCAGTGCCCTTCAGGCCTGGTGCCCTGACCATGACAACCTCAGATCTTGAGGGTGTCTCCTAAAGGAGGGGCTTATTTCTGACTTAGGTTCTGCCATTGAACCAGCTCTTCTGAATGCTGATCTGCTCTTCTGAACACCTTTTGGGCATCTCCCTCCACACACCCCTCATTCTTCTGGGGACACCGGCAACTCGTGGAGCTGTCAGGGATCTAGCAGTGGATCGAGCCCTCCTATTGCACTGCGCACAGGACCAGCTTGCTTTGCCTAAGTATCTCATGCTGCTGCTCATTTAAATCTTTAAAATTACATATTCATCATAGACAGTTGAGGAAACAAAACACCCACGTACCCATTAGCCACGGAGAACTCCTGGTGTCATTTCAGTAATCTTCCTTTGAGTCTTTCATTTCTTTGGACATCCCTTAATGAAAAGGCAGATGCACTGTACCTCAAAATTTGCACTTACTGAGAGGTGTGTGGAACAAGTCTTCTCCCACACCCCTGCCCTGCCTGCCTCTGACTGGTTTCTGAACTGCTAAGTATTTTTTATGAGGCAGGGTCTTGCTATGTAGTTCAGGCTGGCCTTGAGCTCCATAGAGATCCTCCTGCTTCAGCCTCTCATGTCCTGGGATTACAGACATGCACCACCATGCCTGGCTTTGAACTGTTGAATCTTTTTTTTTTTTTTTTGAACTGTTGAATCTTATGGAAAAAAAATATTCAACTTCTGGTCCTCATTAAAAGCATAGTGCTGAGCTTTTAAGATTTGCACACCTTAAAAAAAAAAATTTGCACACCTTACAATGCCACCTCCACACCTCGGTGCACATGGTGTCCATGCTCCTTGGGAGCCACTTGCTGTGTGCTTGGGACTTTGGGGAATTGGGGGGGTCCTCTCCTGCTGTCAGGTGCCTTGCTTCAGCACTGCCTTAAATGAGCTTGTTTCTTTCTTTTTTTTTTTTTTTTTGGTACCGGGGATCAAACTCATGACCTTGCGCTTGCCAGGCAGGCGCTTAAGCCACTGAGCTAAATCCCCGGCCCAATGAGCTTGTTTCTATAAAGCAACACATCTGACCATTCCTAGGTATATATAAGAAGATCTTTCCCAGCTTTGATCTCGAGTTATTTTAGGAAGAAAACTTTCTTTCTGCCTGTAGTCAGGATGCTACTTTGTTTATATGCAAAACACTATTTACACATTAGGTTAAATGGTTCTCAGCTTGCTCTCTGCTGTGGTATCAGATGCACAGCCTGGAAATCGGTACATTCATTGAGATGGTTAATTAAAGTTGGACCTGACCTAAAAAATGAGTTTCACTTAGGGTGGGTGTGCAGTGGCTCCCCAATTAAACACACTGCAAGTGCTCAGCAGGGCCTCCCCCGCCTGTCTGGCAGCAGGCTGGCAGATTTTGCTTTAAACATGGTCTCCTACAGATACAATGTTTTGACTGATTTTGGTTAATCCTCTCGCAGTACGCGGCAGTCTATGCAATATCAATAATGTCCTCAGTGATGGAGCTAAAGCTCCATTTCACAGGCTGGGATAATTAGACAGATGAAGACGACTCTGTTACAGTTTTACTAAAGTGGCTGTATCTGTGATACACGTGGCAGATGGAAAACAGGATGAGCAATAAATTAAGCGTAAATATAGAGCAGAAAGCACCCTCCACAGTGCAGGAGGCAGGGGTAGGAAGCCTGGGACTTGGCGTTAGCTCTTCTCTCAACTGGGCTCTGTGTTCCTGTTGCTGGTATGTGGTGCTAACTAGAAAATAACGTTCACACTATAAACTTAAAACCCAGTCCTGAGGTCTGATGCACTTGTCCCACAAACTCTAGGTCCCTAAGTGCCTGCCTGCCCCTTAGGCAGAGGCGGGATCCCCACGTGTACCCAGTGGTTTCCCTCACTATGTGGGAGATGGGCACTTAAATCTGCCCTGCTGCTGAGGCGTGGTGCCCTCTGGAAGCCTTGGATGGACTGGGCTGAGCACTGCAGGGGCAGGGCCCCTCCATACCAAGATTCCTGGAAGAGGCTCTCCTGTGGGGCAGGGACAGGGCTCCTCCATACCAAGATTCCTGGGAGAGGCTCTCCTGTGGGGCAGCTCTGCTCTGATCAGATGTGCACATAGGCCAGCTAATCCCAAGGAGTCAGGGATCCCTAATCTCAGCCTGTCTGGCTGCAGCACCCTGTTACCCATGTATTTTGCCAGCCGCATTCCCTCTCATACCCCAGAGGCAGGGGCAGGGTGGTCTTTTGTCAAAGGTTGTTCCTTACCCTGACTGCTTCCTATACTGCACTTTAGGCTGGTGTTTGCAAGTGCCCAGAGAGAAGTTTCTCAGGGCTGACTACAGCCTTTTAGGAGTGTAAGTGGCACCACAATGTCCACAGGGCCAAGCATGGTGTGGCCCTGGGTGCTGAACTCACCTTAGTGCAAGGACAAGGCCGTCCCTGCCTTAGGAGAGTGTGTGAAGCATGGAAACCAGTCCTGCCCCATGGCTGGCTACCTAGGTAGGGAAGGAAGCTGGGGTAGTAGGGACAGTGAGTGGGTTCTGAGCAACCCACAGGTACATGTGAATCCCCCAGGACCATGAGACTTTCACAGTAAGGCTGCAGAGATGTGGACTATCCATATAGCCACGAAGTGTAAGCCATTCTGCCAGCTGCAACAAGATCAGGACAAACATCACTGTGTCCTCAGCCCAGACTCCATATGACCACTGGCACCTAGTCAGCTTTGCGGAGTCCCTGCATCAGTTGCCCTGCTATCTACCATCTGTGGAAGGCTTGCCCTTTGCAGGAGCTGGGCATGGTGCAAGGAAGTCTACGTGGTTTTACTCATCCGTGACAAAGGTGGCAGAGCACAAGGAAACACGTTCTTCAGTGAGCGCTGTGCCAATTAGATATCTGCACAAAAGCCTGGCCTGAAGTGCCTGGTATATGGTCCTGCTGCCCCGTTATGTGTGGAAGTTCAATTCTACATGGTTGTAGACCTACATTTCTGTTTAGGAGACACTTAAGAGAGCATCTTCTTAAGCTTGGGATATGCAGGCCACTTCATTAATTGTCAAAAATGTTAACCATCAAGAAAAAAAAAGTGTATGTGGGATTAAAATTAAAAATGTTTACTAAAACATGAATTAAAAGGCAATCTGTGAAAAAAAAAAAGGCAAGCTGCGGAGTAGAAAATATTTGCAATGAAGCCAGTTATATCTAAAATGCATAATGGACCATGATTTGGTAAGGAAAAGGAACCGGGTTAAAAAGGCAGAAAGTGCCACTGTACAACCAGGCCTGCACTGGGCTGCAGACACTGAGCAGACAACCAGCTTTTCTACTCTTTCATCAGGGCAAACATGCGCAGACCACAATGATGGTGCTGTGTCCACCAGTGTGGCTGAGATGAGAAAGGCTGCTGAGGATTCAGAAGAACCAGGACATGGAACTCCTGGGGGGAGCTCAAGTCAGCACTGCTGCCTTGCAGACAGCTCAGCAGCATATCCTGCAGTCCCCTGCAGCTGCAGGTTCCCTCCTCCCTATGGACCCACCTAACACACATGCTGCACGCCCTGCACCAGCTACAAACTGCCAGTAACTCAAAGACAGATGGGGTATGTCTTGTGCCAGAGTCTTGTACAGCGAGGAGGAATAAACATGGCCACGTGCACATGTAACACTAGGAAGAAGCCACACACAGGGTCCCTCGTGTACCTGGCACTTCAGGCCAGGTCCAGATCCTCAGCTGTGACAGGCCATGGCCACCTGTCCTGTTATTAGATGTGCATGTTGATTAGATGGGAACTCCTTAAAATTCACAGAAAAGACTGAAACTTTGTATATGTGTGTTACACTGCAGGAAACATTTGACTTAGAGTTCCGGCCTCAGAGAGTGCTTCTGGGGGAGAGTATGAAGGCCGAGGTGGGGTGTGCCTTCCCAGGTGAGAATCTGGGAAGAGTGGATGGGCAACAGCCCCAGGGAGCAGGATGGAGCAGAGGACTCCATAAACTGATGACCTAGCCATGGCCCTGCAAGAGGCTCAGTGGATGACAGGTAGTAATTTTTTTTTTTTTTGTACTGGGAATCAAACTTGGCCTCATGCTTGCAAGGCAGGCGCTGTGCCACTGAGGTACATCCCCTGCCCCAGGTGGCAATTTTAAGAGCACTGGAACCTGTTAAAGGATTTCACATGAATGTGTACAAGTGCTGGGCTCGGAGGGGGAGGGCCCAGACAGTATAGCATTGGCCTATCAGCCAGTAGAGCACGGGCCACAGAAGAAAGGCAAGAGCAACGGCTCAGGTGAGCAGGTGGTCTGGAAATGGAGGAGGCACGGCCAGGATGGATGCCGGTTCCGTCTGAGAAGGCTCCCCTTTTGTACCATGCATATCTCCTTCCCTGCTTCATACCTGGTCAGAGGGACAACTATCATCCTGTGTAGCCCAGAGGGTTCGGACCAATGGCTTCTCATGTTTATTTCAATCCAGAAATGAATGATATTTGCAAGAGGGCAGGAGGACATAGTCCTGATCCTGAGACAGTTCATAGCAAACACATCATGGCTACTGAGGGGAACCTGGGAGTTACACTTGTCACCAGAAGGACAGGCGGCTGGAACTGGGCCACCTGGTCCAGGCCCTGCAGCCTCCCTGTTGACCCTCAGCTGCTTCCACACTTCTCCACACAGCCACTGTGCATTGGCATCTGTGCTGCTGAGAAGGGCACGACCCTGTCAGGACCCTGTAGAGCTCCCCCTGTGCCCAGTTCTCTGCCCTCTGGACATCCAGACCCCTGGGTGTGGGCAGACCTCTCTCCTACTCACCTCTCCTGAGCCAGCCAGCACTGCACAGGTGGGCTATGACCAGGTCCTCCCTCTGTCCTGAGCCCAATACAGAGTATAGGGTTCCACAAATTCATGACCTAACCATAGTCTTGGCTAAAGATGGGAAACTAGGCCTTGAGTCACCTGTCCATGTCCACTTTCATTTCTGAACACATTCTAGCAAGTCACAGGCTGGGTGCCCACTCACCACATGGGTCTTCCCCCACACTGCGCCACCTTGGCACAGGGCTGGCTGCAGAGCCTGAAATCTGCCAAAATGAGACCCAATGTGTGCTCAGCCTGGGCTCTTCATATTGAGGCCTGTGACTCTCATACCCTATGAAATCAACCAGCAATTAAATAAGAGTGGGAGAAGACCCTTCCATGTAATAAGGGGCTCATTATTTTATCTGCACATGTACCTCCAAGAATGTACCACCAGAAGACATTATATATATATATATATATATATATATATATATATATATATATATATATAACTGTAGGTGGAATTAAAAAAAAAAAAAAAAGCAAGCAAGCCTCTAGGCTGCAGTGTCCCAGCCTCCCTCCTCCCCAGGAGCCTTTCTCTGTTTCTGGGATTTTGTTCTCTTTCAGGGAGAGTAGCTTTAAGGTTGACACAACTGGAACAACCATAATAAGAACTATTTTTGTGCAGGGCTTTGCAGTGCTTTCACTGACCTTATTTATCCCTACAAGCTTGTGAGGAGCAAGAAGGGGAAAGAGGTTGATGTCTGGAGGACAGTGATCTTGGGCAAGCTGTCCAACCTTTCTGGGCTTCAGCTCCTTCCCATGGGAAGCTGGCTGTGGAATTGAGACTGTGTGTGCGGAAGGTTTAGATTAAGTGTGACCATGAGCTTTCCAAAAAGTGAGGAAATCAAATTGCTGTTGAGGTCTGTAGCTACATGAGGAAGCCGGCACTGTGCAACTGAAGCTGTAACGCACAGCGGCATGCCACACACATCCTGGACACAGCCACCACTGTGTGGCAGCAGCTAACATGTTCAATACTTCTGTAGGTCAGGTAGGACCAAGTCCTCTGCATGCATTTTCTCATTTATCTTCATAACACTTCTAAGAGGTAGGTTGGCAAGGTTATTATTCACCTTTTGCAGATGAAGATACAGAGGCTCAGCCAGATGTGATGGAGCAGCCCTGAATTCCTAGCATTCTAGGAGGCTGAGGCAGGAGGATTCAAAGTTCAAGGTCAGCCTGGAAAAACTTAATAACTTAGACCCAGTCTCAAATATAAATAAGTGATTAAAAAAGGGTTTAAAAAGTGATTAAAAAAGTACAAAGTCCCTGTGTTCAAGCCACAGTGTGTGTGTGGAGGGAGAGGCTGAAGGCTTAAGTATAGGCTCCAAGCCACACAGCTCTAAGCGGTGAAGTTCGGATGTGGCTTTACACCCATGCTCATGCCCTGCCAGGTGAGCTCTGTGGCCAGACCCCCACCCCTTTTCTCACCTTTTGGCCCCATCCTCGATGGTCTCTCCTTCTTGCACCTTGCCCCCAAAGCCGTTCCAGCGGCCAGCTCCGAAGCCCCGCTTCTTCATGCCCAGCAGCACGCGCTGAGGCTGCAGCACCAGCACCAAGGAGTAGAGCCTGGAGGCACCCATGGCTCCCTGGGACTCTGTGAGCAAGCGAAAGGGCAGGGTCAGCCTCAAGGGGAGCATGGGCAGCTGTGGGTGCAGCATGTGTGCAGGATGGTGGCCTCGTGGGAAGATGATGCACTCTGGGAGATGGAAATTACCTAGTGGTTATTTCCTAGGCCTGTGACACGCAGCTTGGTTGGCAGCAGGTGCAAAACTACCCTTCAACCAATTATGTTCTGGGCCAGACAAGCCCACCACCAGCACCTAGCAGCACCAGGGCCAGGCCTAATCCAGCAGCAGAAGCGTCTCAACTTCCTTTCCCACTTGTTGGTGGTCTTGGCTATATAGGACAGTGCAACCCTCCCAAGGCTGACTTGTTGCTTCTGTATCTACCTTAGAACCCCCAAGCCTGTATGCCACAAACAGGGCAGGCTAGTCCCTGGACAGCCATGCAGTTTACCCACTGATTTTTGTAGCCTTGTTTTTTTCATTCACAGGGGCTCCTTGTAGTTCATTGGGACCTGACTTTGCAGTAACAGACATCGAGTTTTAGGAGATGCCCAGCTCCAGATGGGTAGCTCTGCTTTCCTGTACAGGAAGGCCTATCTCACTCTGTTCTTATTGTTGGGGGGAGGGGGAGGAACCTTCCTGCTCCCACAGGTGTTCATGGTTCAGAGGAAGACTGAGTGCATGTGCGTGCATTTGTGGTGCCTTTGCCAGGCCCCGCTGGAGATAGGACCCTGCAGAAACTTGGGTCCTATGGGACCAAGTTTTGGCCTGAGGAACCACACCTGTCCAGAGCGAGATTCTGAACCAGGGATCCTTCTTGGAGGTTATAGTGTCTAAGAAAAGGGACCCGAGGCTGAGGCCTGCAGTGGGGTTGTCAGGCAGGAGACGTGGTTGGGGCTGGGCTTCCCTTGAGGCTTCTATCTGTCCTGATAGTGACCTGATAGTCTGTACCTGAGGCCCAGACTTCCCAACTCCAATCCTGTTGCTGTTAGCAATAGTCCCTTACTAACTACTAACTACATATAGCTGCTTTTCTGTATTTCTAAAAGTGTGGTTCCAGGGATCCCTCGGATACCAAAATCTGAAGATGCTCCTGTTATTAGCAGACAAGAGTATGCCTGAGGGATGCGGTGTGAGGGGAGGGTTGGTGTCCAAAATAGCATGCATTACCAGATAATTAAAGAAAAGCTTCAATATATAATACATTTATGATCATTTGTTAAGGTTTCCAACTTAAAGCAAGCCCACAGAGCACAATATCTTAAAGTTATGTAATATGTACATTCCTTCTGATACTTGGCCATCTAACTCCAGAACAAGGCATACTGCATTCCTGGCTGTCATAGCCCACAGTTATCTGAAAGGGAAATGTTCTTTAAAGAACTTCCTGTCTTGGACCTGGTTTAAATTAACAATTTGTCTCTTGTAAATTTCTTACATGCTTAAAGCCCCTGAGGAAACACAAGAAGACATTTTGTAATTTTTAAGTAACTTGTAAGTGAAAAGGCAGGAAGCATCCTGATTACCCCAGTTCCCTAGGTCCCAAGAGTAACTCCTGGGTACATAAAAATGTATCCAAACTCTTATTCAGTGTAGATGTCTCCCTGGGACTGCTCCTCTTCTTGCTAGAACCCGGCAAATATCTCTTTATGTACTTTACAAAAAATCTTATTTTTCTGCACTGCCTATGTGGTCTTGTCTGAATTCTTGCATCAAGAGCACAAAGAACTGAGGGCCAAGGAAGTGATGGGTCAGTTCCTTAAGGTACCAGAACCCTGCTTTCTGGTAACAATATCCCTTAAGTAAAATCCTGTAACATTTGCACATAACCTATGCACATCCTCTTGTATACTTTAGCTAATACAATGTGAATATCATGTAAACAGTTATGCTGTATCATTTAGGGAATGATAAAAATCTTATCATCACAGATAAATTATTTTTGAGATTTTTTTTTTATATACACGTTAAATTGATGCTGAACCCAAGGATACAGGGGGCCAATGCATTTTCAAGTTATCCTCCATAACAGACCCAACACTGACAGAAGTGAAGGTTTACTTTCCCCAATTTTAGAGAAGACTGCAGCTCAGAGTCTGAGTTTGACCCAAGGTTGTAAGGCAGGGCCAGTCACTAAACCTGGGTGTACAGGATGCCAATGTCTAATACGTCTACAGATTATGGGTAAATCAGAGGGTCCTCAAGGAAGTCCCTGATGCCTAGGGTTGAGTGCTGGCAACCCTGCTCCTTAACCACGCGGCCTCGTAAATAGAGGCTGTTAAGAGGGATGAAGGCAATGCAACTGTGTGGCAGTGCTCAGCCATGCATGCAGTGGGCACTTGGTAAATGCTGGTTTTCCAACAGCTGTGCCTAGTATTGGGTCCCATACACCGGTTCTCCATTCGCGACCCCCACCCCCACTCTCACCCTCAGCCAGCCTCTGGCCCAGCTCTCCCTGACCACTGATTGACCCTATTATCTTTTCCCTGGTACTCCTCCGACCTCCGCGCTTGGAATGCTACTCGGGTCTCCCTCCAATCCCATCTCTCTTCCCGGGGTCTCGCCGGATCTCCTCTGGTACTTCTTGGTCTCTCCAGACCTCCTGTCTCCCCGCTCCCCCTCTTTCCTAGTCTCGAGCCAACAGTCCACGCGCCATCCATACCCGTACGCAGTTTCCCGGGCTGTAAGGGGCGGGCCTTGAAGCGGAAGTGAGAAGGGACTTCCGGTGAGACAGGGACTTCCGGTGGCGCGCGGAGGGCGGGAGCTGAGACTCATGGCTGGGTGAGTTGGACGCTTGGTGCTTGCTTTCGGGGAAGCGGGTGAAGTTGAGTCTCCGTTTCATTCGACGAGGAGGTGCTGGCCCACTCTGGCCCGGGGTTTGGGACGTGAAGCCGAGCGATGATTCCCGGACACAGCCTACCCTCGGGGATCACAGGGCCTGTGAAGGGAGGTAACTGAGGCAGAACGTTGACTTGAGGTTTTCTTGTAGTCTTGTAGAACACAGTGAGAATTTGTTTTGTCTTTTGTTAGAGGGTCTCGCTATGCAGCTCAGGCTGACCTTGAACTCACTGTGTAACCCAAACTCCTCTCGAATTTAACGGCGATTCTCCTGCCTCAGCCTCCTGAGTGCTGGGATTACAGGCGTGCATCACCACGCCCAGCAGTGAGAATTTCTGCCAGAGGTGGAATTAATGGCAGTACTGTCATTCATGTCAGTACTGTTAACCAATACTGGGAAAGCGCTGATCATTATAAATGAGGTGATGTTTGATTTTCCTTTTGAAGAAACCTTCAGGGGGAGAAAAAGCCCTTCCTTGAAAGCAGAAACCTGTACACCAGCTGCTTGGCTGTTGTAATGAAGCAACGTGGACCAGGTGCCTTAAACACAGACATTTCTTTCTCACATTCTGGAGGCTTGAAGGCACAGATCAGGGTGTGGACAGGGCTGGCCTGTCCTGAGGTCTCTCTCCTCGGTTTCTGGATGCCATCTTCTCCCTGTGTCTTCATGTGGCCATCCTTCCGAGTCTGTGTCCTAATCTTAGAAAGGACACCAGTTGGACTGGATTAGGGCCCACCCCAATGACCACATTTTACCTTAATTATCTGCTTGAAGACCTTATCTGTAACTACAGCTATATTCCTGGGAAACATGAGTTTGAGAGGGCCAGAGTTCAGCAGGACACTGTCAAACCACCTCCTCTCTTTGGACCTCAGTATCTCTAAAAAGGAGTGGGTTGGGCTAGAGACCCCTGGTGTTGTGACCTCATCAATGTGACTCCAGCCTGCTTGCACCCTGTCCTCTCACTAGGTTTTGGAAACTGCTGTGTGCCCTCCGGCGTGAGAGGTTCCACACTGCTGCACAGCACTTCAAGGACCGGACAGGCACTGAGCACCTGTGGCTGATGCGGCATTTAAAGGACCCCTATGTGAAGGCTGCCAAGGTGGAATGTTACCGCTGTCGGAGCGCCTTCAAGCTCCTGGAGATCAACAAGAAGCATGGGATTCTACGACCTGGCTTCCGGGTGTTGGACTGTGGGGCAGCTCCTGGGGCTTGGAGTCAGGTGGCAGTGCCGAGGGTCAATGCCACAGGCACAGGTAGAGCCTCCACAGTACCATTAGCACCTTCTGATCACCGTGAGGCTGAGGGGATGCTAGGGAGTTGCCTTCTCTTGGGAATATGGAGAAGTTGAGTCACTCTCAGAAGTACCTATTTCTGAGGTGATGGTTTAGGAGTAATTATAAAAACAACACTGACCTTTTCAAAATGAAAGACGGACTGGGCATATGACTTTGTGGTAGGAGCTTGCTAAGGGTGCACAAGGCCCTGGCTTTGATCCCCAGCTCCACATATTCACAAAGGCAAAATAGAAATTCATAATGAAAAAGTCTCACTTCGGGGGCTGGGGACTTAGCTCAGCAGCCTAAGCACTTGCCTTGCAAGCACACGGTCGTGAGTTCGATACCTGGTACCGATAAAAAAAAAATCTCACTGGGCATGGTGGTGCGAGCATGTAATCCTACTACTTGGGAGGCTGAGGCAGGAAGATCACTGCAAGTTTGTGGCCAGCCTGAGACCCTGTCTCAAAAAAAAAAATCAACTCATACCACCTAGTATAGCACTAATACGTATTCTTCCAGTTTTTTTTTTTTTTCATTTTATACTTATGTTTTTAGCTATTTTGGTCTTAATGAGCTGCTTTTTTCTTTGATGATATATATCCACATCTTTCCATGACAGTATAGCTGAGTCAATCCTGGAGGCTTCCCAGTCCTTTCCTTGATGTCCCAGGGTTTCATAGTGGACCTGTTGGGGCTGCTGCCTCTCACGCCTCAGGAAAGGCTTCCTGGCCTGGAAACTGGATTCCCAACTCTGGGGCAACCTCAACTTGCATTTAATATTTTACAGTTTTAAATAAGGTAGTCTATATAACACAGTTCCTTTGATTAAGTAAGAGCCACATAGTGGCACATGCCTATAATCCCAGCACAGGGAGGCAGAAACAGGAGGATGGAAAGTTTGAGCCAAACTTGGGCAATTAGCAATTTAGAGAGCTTCCTATTCATTGTTACAGTGGTATTGATTCCTCTAATTGCTCCACAGAGGTAGGAAAATGACCTAGTTTAACTGTTAGGAAGAAGTGACAGAACCCAGCAACACATGGGTAACCTAAGCTTTCCTTTCCAGAGTTGCAGAAATGCAGCCAAATTCTTTTACTTTCAGTGGAAGTCTTCAATACAAGATTCAATACATTAGTAAAAGTAAAAAAGGTCAAGAACATAAAATGAGATGGGAGATATTCTACTTTTCTGGGTTGAAAATTGGGAGTGGTCACTTATGAAAAGTGAGGTGGTGTTAAAAATTCCAGTTTTTTTTTCTTTTTTTCTAGAAATAAAATACGAATCTTGCCTTCTTCCTGAACAACCTCTTTTTTCGGGTGGGGTACTTAGTACCAAGAACCTTCACACTAAGCTACAGTCACAATTGCTTTTTAAATTTTTTATTTTGAGATAGTTTTGCTAAGTTGCCAAGGCTGAGCTGGAACTTGGGATCCTCTTGCCTCAGCCTACCAAAGGGACTACAGTATTCTATGCCTCAGCTCCAAATAGCTCTTTTATTAAACAAACAATTTGGAAATGTGACTGTACCCTGAACTATTAAACCTGAGGCTCAGGTTCACCATCAGAGCTGAGGTTCTCCTCGGTGGAAGAAACTGATGGGCGCTGGCAAAGGCCAGCTTCAGGTGCAGTTATAAGCAGGAAGTCTTGTTTCAAAGTTAGGCATTTTTTTGTAACTTGTCCCTTAATTGTGGGCAAGCTATCAGTTTTTGTGCTTCATTCTGCGTCTGTTCATTTCCCATCTCTGGACTTCTGAGTTTCTGCATTGAAAAGAATTGGATTAAGCTGGAGGATGGATTCAGGGATTTGATCCCAGTGAGTCATTTTCTCTGTTTTTGTTCTTATGTAAAAGACTGCTCAGAAGAATGCTACAGAGAGGGAACCTCAGGTAACAAAATGACAATGGAATGGGAACTTGAAGTCCTAGCTGTGGCCCCAGCTCACCTGTCACTCAGGATTATTAGAATAACAACTTCTGTTTTGGACCTTAGTGTCCTTAGCTGACTGCCCTTCCCGTACCACAGGTCCTCATAAGATGATTAGATAGTAGAAAAAGACCTGAGGCATACATAGTTGCACATTGGCCCTCTTAATCAGCCCTGACATTATTCCATCAGTTTGTGTGGTACAATTTTGTGGGAGAATTTACATTTACTGTTTCTTTCATAGATCCCAGCTCTCCTGTTGGCTTTGTGCTTGGGGTAGATCTTCTTCACATCCACCCTTTGGAAGGAGCAACTTTTCTGTGCCCTGCTGATGTGACTGACCCTAAAACTTTACAGAGAATCATGGAACTGCTTCCTGGTGGGAAGGCAGACGTGATTCTCAGTGACATGGCACCCAATGCCACCGGGATCCGGGACCTTGATCATGACAGGCTCATCAGCATGTGTCTGACCCTCCTGGACATGGCTCCAAACATTCTGCATCCTGGTGGAACACTGCTTTGTAAAATTTGGGCTGGAAGTCGGAGCCATTGGTTACAGAAGAGACTGACTGAGGAGTTCCAGAACACAAGAACTATAAAACCTGAGGCCAGCAGGAAAGAGTCATCAGAGGTCTACTTCCTGGCTACCCAGTACCGCAGAAGGAAGGGCTCTGTGAAGCAGTGAACTTTCCTGCCATTCTTACAGATCCTCTGTGCTAACTCCCTGTCACTCTCATGGGTACTGGGGTCCTTTTGAACTGCGAGAAGAGCTTGGATATTCTCTTGAGTAGCTGAGATTAGTGCTCAGTCTGAGAGATGAGCAGGACCACGGGGAGCTCATTTGGTTTTCAAAATGGAAAATATACGACAAAATATCTAAGGGAGATGAAAGATTTAAATTTAAAACACCAGCGTTTCATATCATGATTTTGCTGTTGAGACAGGGTTTCACTATGCAGTTCAGGTTGGCCTTGTGCTCACTCTGAGCCCAGGATGGTCTTGAACTTGAAATGATCCTCCTGCTTCAGTCTTCCGAGTGCTGATATTACAGGTGTGTGTCACCATATATATCATGATTTTTGAGGAGAAAGTTATCAGAAAAATAGGCAGAGATTGAAGGATGTAAAGAGGCAGATGGAAGGGAGGATTAAACAGACTGAGGTGGTGATGAACATTCCCCCATGGGCCTTTATGTAGCTCTTCAGCTTACAGAACAGTGATAGTGAACCTTGTACAGCTTTCAGTGATGCAAACAGCACACTGGGGCATGCGTACCATAGATTCACCACCACTGTTGAAGATTAGCATGTTACACCGGAATTGGTGTTCCTCTGTTTTCAGAACGCAGTATATAGGTTTGACGTTATTGTAGCTAAACGGCATAAAGTAAAAAACTGCAGTTTTCATCTGAGAATTAATCACCATCTCTCTGGTGAATAATCTGGAAATACAGCCATTCTCCCAGCACTGCGAGTTCCCAGAGCTTTTAGAGGAGACATTTGGTATGAATGCATGCATGGGGTATGTGTGTGTGTGTGCTGTGCTCTGATTTGCTGAGAGTATGTATTTGTAATACTCCAGTCTTCCAAGACCATAAAGGTAACTGCAAGAACAAGCAGTGATGTAGTGTGTTCATTTATTTTCTTTCACTCTTTCAGGAAAGCAAAGCTTTATCCAAGAATATAGATTGCATTACATCAAAGGATCCTCATGCTTTTAAGTTTTTCATTAATTGCCTGGTTTCTTTAAAGCCATTTCCTGGAGGTGCCCTCATCCCTCAGGAGTCTGTTAGCTGTAAGAATGATTCCACACTGAGAACCAGTAGGAAAGATAGGCTACTCCGGGGTGTTGGCCAGGGTCCTAGGAAATCACCAATCCCTAAAGTGAACTGTGGGTCAGATACTTTTACTTTCATTTAGTTTTGTGTTGCAATAAGGAAGTTAAGCCCCAGTCTGCAGTCTGTCTGCCAGGCCTTTCCTCCCCCTTCCCATTTCATTAGTGGGGCACAAACTTGATGGTCTCGTCTTCTGGAAAATACTGAAAATTCAACGCAGACCTTTGGGAATGACACCGACTAAGCCTGGGCTAGGTGGTGGAAGGAGAAGGGTGTAAATCATAAAATCACTGTTTGGGGAAAAGTTCCGCCGTCAAGTGTGGAAAAACATTTCCGTAACTCTAGGGTGATCTTATTTTCCTACATTGGATGCGGCTCTGGCAAGGGCCCTGCAGTCTGTTCTGAGGACGTGGCGAGCTCTAGGAAAGCAAATACTTTGTATTTCAGGAGTAAATTATAAAGTTATATTCAGTGGACGCTGGTAAGATTTTGAGAAGCATCAAGTGTGCATAGAAATTTGTCCCTAGGAGGCCACTGTGGGGCGGTGCTATTCCACACACTACGGTGCGAGCCGGGCGGAGGTTGTGGAAGTACGTCCCGTAGGGCGGCGGTGGGAGCTGACCGACCGTGCCGAGGTTCGGCCTTTGATTTCCAGTCCTTTCTCTGGGGCCTTCCTGGAATGGTCGACTCGGGGTATGGACGCAGAAACCGTGGGTTAGAAATAGCGGTGCGTAGACTCGGTTCTTTATAATCGGCTTCCATTGGGTCTCGCGAGAGTGCTACGGAGACTCTCGCGATAAGTGGGTGCGGGCGGAGCGGAGAGAGATCCGAGCGGCGGCGGCAACTGCTAGCGCGGACCTAGGTGAGCGGCTAGGGGCGGGGTGCATGGTCCCAGGAGCGGGTTCCCGAGGGCGGGGTACAAGGGCAGCCCCTTCGCTAGTTCGGGCGTCTCTAGGACCCCGCGCTGGCTTCTCGCTGCCCGGAGTTCGTGGCGCACCTCCTGCCTCTGCTGTCTTGCCGCTCAAGACTCCTCCTGACCTGTGTTCGCTTGCTTTTAGGCTAGATCCCCACTCGTCACCCTCCTGGCCCGGGTCTGCACAAGGACACTCTGGAGACCCGTGACCTGTCTTTGCCCCCTCTAGGCACGGCCCCCAATCCCTGTTCCTCCTGACAGGGGTCTGCACGGAGACACCTGGAGATCCAAGACCTTGTCTCTTTAGGTATGGTCTCCATCTCTGCTCTTTTTGGCCTGGTTCTGCATGGTCTCCCCCCGAAGACTCTCAGACTTGTTCTTGTCCGTTCGGGCACTGTACCATTCCCTTCCAGCTGGCTGAGGTCTGCATGGTCCCTCACTCTTGAGACCCAGACTTGTCCTTTCCGGGTACCACCCCCACCCCGTTTCTGCTGGCTGAGCTCTGCATGGTGCCCAACCCTGGAGATCCTCAGACCTGTCCTCACCCCCTTTAGGCACTGTCCTCATGCCTGCTTCTCCTTGTTGGGATCCGCAAGGCTCCCCACCTTGGAGACTTCCTTGATCTGCCCTGGCCAGTGGTAGTGGTTTGAAGCTCCCGCCTCTCTGTGGCAGGAGGCCTAAATTGAATGGGTGGATCCAACTAATGTTTGGTGGAGTGGTGGAGGCCGCTGTCCAAGGGTGACTGCGTACTCCACTGTCCCCCAGAGCTGGCCAGGGCTGCCTGTGCTGGTATGGCAGGTGCGGTTGTTGCTGTTGCTTCTGTATTCAGTGGAGGAACTGTGTAGAGAGAGCCACTAATGGGGTTTGTAGAGGGTGCATGCATATATTTGGACAAGGCAAGCGCAGGATGTTCAGGTGGTAAGATTCTTGATCACTTTTTAGGTTTCTGCTCCATCCTTTGCTTGCTTGCTTTCTTCTTTTCTTTTCTTTTTTTCTTTTTCTTTTTTTTTTTTAGAGAAAGAGTCTTACTATGCAGCTCTGGATGACCTTGAATTCACTATAGCCTAGGTTGGCCTTGAAGTCTCTGGTGATCTTTCTGCCTCAGCCTCCTGAATGCTGGGATTACAAGAGTGTACCACCATGCCCGACAATCATCCTCTTACTGAGGACAGTATGCTCCTGACTCCCAGCTGAGGAATTCTCCAGAGCAGTTGAGGTTTTGTGGCCAGCTGGCTGGGAGGTCTGAGTCTCCATAGAGAGTATAGCCTGATGGTGTGCCTATGGGACAACCTGGTTCTAGGAAGTTGAAAATGAAGTATTCGCTTCCTCTTTATACCTTTCTTTCTTTCTCTTTGTTCTTTTTTGCTGTGCTGGGGATTGAACACAGGACTTTACATATGCTAGGCAAGTGCTGTACTCTGGAGCTGCACCCCCAGCCCATACATGCAGTGTTTTTTCATCTACTGTGTTAGTGGGTCAGTTCTCAGAGGTTGGCATCTGGAGAGGGGGAGGGAAAGTACAGTCCTGGTCTGATCTTGGCAGTGGGAAGATTTGGTCTTGGGGTGTAGAACTCTGCTGCATCCCACCCTGCAGGCCTGGTCTGTCAGGCTCGCAGCACTGGGCGAGCCTGTTCGCCTCCTTCTCACCCACTTTCTCTAAGGGATGTGTATGAGGGGGTACTTGACAAGGGTCTTGTTAAATGGGAAACTCAGAAAAAGGAAGCAAAGATTCTTAACTTTTTTTTCAAGATAGGAACTTGTTCTGTTTCCTAGACTGGCCTTGAACTCAAGATCTTTCTGCCTCAGCCTCTCTAGCAGCTGGGATTACAGGTATGTGCCAGCCACCAACTCACCTTTTTTTTCCCCTCTTTGATGGTTTGTGTGTGTTTCAGTCTTTTTTTTTTTTTTTTTTTTTTGGCCTTTTTTGAGTCAAGATCTTGCTATGTAGTTCAGGCTGGACTTAGGCTCACTTTGTAGCCCAGATTGGTCTTGAATTTGCAACGATTTTTCTGCCTCAGCCTCCTGAGTGCTGGGATTACAGGCATGGACCATTACACCTGGCTTGACTTTTTTTTTTAATTTAAAGGGAAATCAGTGTGTTGCCTAAAGGCAATCAACTAGAATTGCCTCTTCCTAAGGGGAGCACATGCTTTTTGGCTCTAAATGTACATGGCATGTTTCACCGGTCATAGGTGTGTTGTGTGTGTGTGTGTGTGTGTGTGTGTGTGACTATAATAAGCACTGGTGTTGGAGATGCAGAGATCTCTGTAGCTGCTGGCCATAGACCTTTCATATATGGGCTTGTGGAACACAGGCAACCTTCAGAGCCACTAACACCTGGTTTGGATCTCCTCTGTGCCTTTCTGAAGTCTGTTTGGTCTTCTGTATAATCTGTGTAAGGACACCAAATTTATCAAGCTGTTATGAAGACTGAGCTGTTGTTCTAACTGTATAAGCAGAGTGCTGGTGAAATTGGCCTGCAATTGTATACCACCTACAGTTTGAAAAATCAGGGCATTGACTGTGGTCCTCCCAACAACTTTGCAAAGTGGGTTATCACTGAGGCAGGTTTCAAATGAGGAAACTGAGGATCAGGAAGTATGAGTGTTAGCTAAATGTGGATACTTCTTTCTGGTGCCTGGTTGAAAGGAGTGGTGACTTACTGACATTGTAATCATAATTGGCATCCCTTGGCCACTGTTACCCTTACAACACTGGTGTAGGCTTTCTTTCCTGTACAGTCCCAGAGGGCAGATGTGCTCCTGCTGAGCACCCCTTTGGGTAGCTTCCTGTCCCTGTGGGTTGTCAGACGAGCCTTGTGACAGTAGCTTGGTGGCTGAGGGTTGGCAGTATGCTTTTATGCCTCATTTTCTGTCTGGTAAATTGGTGGTATGGGCTCTGAGGTAACTCTGAAGAACATGGTTGTGGGGTCTGGTAGGGTGTTGGGGCAAGTGGACTGTGTAGAGGCACTGCAGATGGTGGCGCCTGATGGCATGTGGGGATGCTGACTCTGACCCTTCTTTTTGTCTCCCAGGAAGAAGACAGCCATGGAAGATCTGGGGGAGAACACCACCGTCTTGTCCACCCTGCGGTCCTTAAACAACTTCATTTCCCAGCGAGTGGAGGGAGAGTCTGGCCTGGATACGTCCACTTTTTCCCCGAGTTCTCTGCAAATGCAGTACCAGCAGAGCGTACAGGTGAGTGATGGTGCTGAGCCGGGTGGTCTCAGGCTCAGGCAGGGCCTGTTCAAGTTCTGGGGTTAAGGTTGGTCAGCGTGAGCTCACCCTGGAGGCCAGCTAGCTTCCAGATCTTACTGTGGGCATTCACCATTTTGGGGTGATAATCTGAAATGTAGGCCCTGCCTTTGCTAAAGACCTGCCTGCTTAGCACCCCACGAGTAGGTGTGCTCACACTTAAGGACTCATGGACACTAATGATAGGGTCTGAAAGTTTCTTCACTTAATTGAGGATAAAACGCAAACTCCCTGGGAGCACAAGCACCAGAATTGTCCATCCAGGGTGCTGTCCTCTCAAAGATGTGACATAGGGAAACACAGGCACCAAGCAGCGGAACTGGGTATGTTACCTTTTTAGCTTGTGGAAGGCTATGTGCAGATCTTGGGGTGATTTTTGCAGTTAACTCTGATTGTAGTCGTATTTCACTTCACCTAAAGTTCTTGTGAATACTGTGGATCCAGTTGCAAAGGACTCAGGTCTTCTTGAGAGCCATGGGTTTAGTCCCACTTGGGGCTGGAATATCTGAGCCCCCAAGGAGAGAGTGGTATTTCAGCCTCACCTTTCCTTTCGCTGCACCAGTGGCTGTAGTAGACTTTTCGCTGGTTTCCCTGTCCACACCCTGCATGTGCTCTGAGGCATTCTGTGATGATGGCCTGTGTCAGCTGAACCAGCCACTTCCTGTCACTCCCAGAGTCCCGCTGAGGCCTGTGCACTGCTTGACTAAAGGGTCTGGGTTTGTACATGTTGGTTTGCTGAGTGATGGAGTTCCTGTTAGAGCACAAGGTTGCTCACTGCCCTGTCTTGGCAAGGTCTGTTCTTTATTCTGAGGTTAGGCTTTTATATTTCAATTTATTAACACTCATGGCTTCTCCCTACTAAATGCCAGTGGCAGACACATACTATTCATCTGTTACATTTACAAGTGTCTCCAGACAGTGCCCTGAGTCCCCTTGGGGCAAGGTTGTCCCCTGTGGGAAACCATCCCTCTAGCCCAATGGTTCTCTGACTTTCAAATACAGTTAAATGTGGCTGGAGGCAATGCTGACTCAGTAAATGTGGGTGCAGCCTGAGGTTCTGCATGTGTTAAATCCCCTGGAGACACTGCAGCTGGCTGGCAATGGCTCTGGCTCACTGGGAGTTACTGATGCAACTATTTGACACATTTTCTGAGACCCTCTGAGATTCACGTTACCTGTGTTTATCTACTCCACTGACTAAGCTGATTTCTAAGATGGTGTCCCAATACCAGGCCCCTGGTAGACACTAACCTTCTATGCCTTTTCTCCATTACTCAGTCCAGCATTAACTAGGTGTTGTTGCAGATATAATGGGATTTTACAGATATAATTAAGGTCTTGCCAGGCATGGTAGCTTTCAGTACTCTGGAAGATTGAAAGCTTGAGCCCACCTGTGTGATTTAGTGACTTAGCGAGACCTTGTCTCAAACAAATGAAAAAGGGCTGGGGTTGTAGCTCAGTGAAAAGGCACTGAGTTTAATTCTAAAAGGATGAAAAAGTAGTCCCAGAGTGAGGCTGACTTAGTGACAGGGCCTTTTTTTTTTTTTTTTTTTATCGGTACCAGGGATTGAACTCATGACCTCGTGCTTGCAAGACAGGCGCTTATGCCGCTGAGCTAAATCCCCAGCCCCGTGACAGGGCCATTTAAGAGTCTGGGTCTGAGCTGGGTGTGGTGGCACATGCCTGTATTCTCTGCACTTGGGAGGCTGAGATAGAAGGGTCCCAAGAGTTCAAAGCCAGCCTGGGCTACATTCTGAGTGCAGAGCCAGCCGTGAACTACAAAGTGAGATTCTGTCTTAAAAAAAAAAAGT
This sequence comes from Dolichotis patagonum, assembly GCA_004027295.1. Classification (NCBI taxonomy): domain Eukaryota; kingdom Metazoa; phylum Chordata; class Mammalia; order Rodentia; family Caviidae; genus Dolichotis; species Dolichotis patagonum. The sequence goes on along the minus strand of PVJX010000200.1, from coordinate 275,993 downwards.
CTGGGTTTGGATTTCAGAGATAGAGAAGTCTACAGCAGAGAGTTTGGATTCAGAGCAGGAGAGGTGGGAGATGGGATATTTGCGGCCCTAAACACACTGGCTGTTCCTGGTGCTGATGGCAGCACCAGAGGTGGACTTTGGTTCTCTACCTGACCGCTTCCCAGAGGGTCCTGAGTTGCAGAGAACATGTCCTGGCAGAGTGTACGTAAGGTTTTTATTCTTGAGTGACCTGACCACAGAACCCCTGTGTGGCCTTCGAATTGACAAAACTGTCACCACATTAATAGGTGGTGTTTGTTGCAGATTGTTACACAGCTATAGAAAACTCATATTCCCTGTTTCCTAGAGCAGGTTCACATGCTGTCGTCTTAAAATACCCCTTTCCCTTTTCATCCTTTCTTGCCGTTTACTTGTTGCCTCCCACCTGTTTCTCACTTGGGTCCCAGCCTGGTGCGGGCCCTTGGGGAGTGGCGCTTGGGAGTATGTTGAGCCACTCACCTCTCACCTTGCTTAACACAGCTTCTGAGCATCCTGTTTCTCTTCTGGTTTGACCTCAGTTGGAGGAAAGAGCTGAGCAGATCCGCTCTAAGTCCTACCTCATCCAGGTGGAGCGGGAGAAGATGCAGATGGAGTTGAGTCACAAGCGGGCACGTGTGGAGCTGGAGAAGGCAGCCAGCACTAGTGCCAGGAACTACGAGGTAGGTCCAAGTGGGGTGGGCCTGGCTACCAGCCCTGGGAGACAGGGGGTTGTGCACTCTGCTTAGCAGGACCTAACCAGTGGGGCCCCAAGGGCCTCTGCATCCTGGTGCCAGGGCTTTCCTCAGAGACCACCTACAGCTGTGGGTCCGGAGGTCAGCTGTATTGGGAGGGTTGCAAAAGGGAGCCCCTTGGTGCATTTGATGCTTGGTGAGGCCATAGTGTGTCAGACTCGCTTCCTCTGGGTCTCTGTTTTCTCTTGCCTCGGAGTGAATTGGAATGGAGATCTGGCAGAAATGCCAGGTGGTGCAATGTGACCACAGATTGGAAAAGTCACTGGGCTATGTGAGGGTCTCAGTGTCTGTGCTGTGTCTTACTAGGGTGCATACAGATCCTCAGCCACATGCCTCTACTTGGTGGCTGCTGGTTTGCTGGGGACGTCCCAGGACAGCTGAGAAAGCACAGCCCCATGACTCGGGGGAAGGGGAGTCCTTGCTTTGTTTTGATTAACAGCTCTCCGCCAGGGTTTTCAGTAAGTGCTGATCAGTTTTGGAAATGCTGCCAAGATCCAGGCAGAGTATCAGACCAGGAAGTCTCCTGGCATCCCTACAGGCCTGCTTTTGCCATACTTGCATATTCACACACTTCCTGAGCTCCTGTTCAGGTAGCTGAAGTCTTCCAGGGTGTGATGCTAATTGGGTTCATTTCTGGCTGTGATGTGTTATGTGAGCTCTGCGAGCCAAGAATTTGAAGTGCTTTCTTTTAGGGCTACGGATGTTGCAGCAGTGCTGATGGTGTAGCCCAGGCTCTCAGGCAAAGGAAGGGCTCCGGGCTACTGCAGCTTCTCTGAGAAGAGTTCCTTAAAGGCAGGCTCTGCTGTTGCCCTGGTCTCTAGTGCTCAGAACCAGTGGTGGTACCTTGCAGGAGCTGTGGGAATGTTTGAAGGAGTGAGGGTTTGCTAAGGGGTCTGTGGGTCTCTTCTCTGTAGAACAGGAGCAGAGATGTCTGAGCTTGGACCTGACCTGGCCAGGCTTGAGCTGCCTTTCCTTCTGTGCTCCCACACACTGCCCACTGGGGCCCAGGTGCCATTGGATTATTCCTAGAACTGTGGGCCTCTATGTCAGTTTTTCAGGAACTGCCAGTTTGGTAGTGGGTGCCTAGGACTGGACAGGTGGTCTCTCACCTGGAAGCACCATTAGGTGATAAGACTTAGGGGCTGAGGTATGAGGACCTGCCTAAACTCACCATCTGTGCTCAGGACTGTTGATACCAACAGTTACAAGTGGTCTGGCTCCAGTAGTACTGCCCAGCCTTGTTCAGGAAGAGTGCTTTGTTATTTCAAGGTACTGGTGACCAAACCCAGGATGTTGTGCATGCTAAGCATGTGCGTGTCTCTGAACCTCACCCTGGTCCCTTGTTCTGCTTTGCAGAACAGTCCTTGGCTGTTTTGAGGCTGCACATGCAGTCTCTGTCCCCCTGAGTCCCTTTGAGGTATGCATCAGCCTTCCCTCTGGGAGACCATGGCCCCATCTGTGCTTTTATTTAACCCTTCCTGTTTTGGGTTGGAGTGTCCTGAACAAGGGTGCATGAGACATTCTGAGTAGGACTGGCTGTAGAAGTAAGAGGGAGCTTGTGCAGGAAGCTTCTTGCTTGGAGCAGGGCGAGAGGTTACCAGGGTGCTGAACTCTAGGTTCAGTACTCACTGCTTTTTCAGCCTGGGGTTTGACTCCTCCTTTGCGGTCTCTTCTCTGTGGGTAATGGGGAACCCTTTGGTTTCCCATGGATTGTTAGGGCCAGGAGGTCTGAGCTGAAGTTTTAGTTCTGTCCAGCATGAGCTGCATGGACTCCCTGAGGTTAATGACCTGTGGTGGCTTTGAGATTTTTTTTTTATGGGTACCAGGGGTTGAATTCACGACTGCCTGCCTGCTTGCAAGGCAGGTGCTTATGCCATTGAGCTAAATCCCCAGCCCCATGACCTGTGGTGGCTTTGAAGCTGTGACTGAGAGGATGCACATTCTTGCAGATCTGGCCCAGTGTGGACAGAGAATGTGGACATTCTACTCATTTGATGATGGCTTCAGTGGATTAAACAAGATCTGCTGGTACTGCAAAAGCTTGGCTGTTCTCCAAGGTCGATTCTGAATTTTAGATTTTCCATGCTCCATCTCTTCTTACAAAGATGATCGCTATGAGCAGACAGTTGCCATGAGCAGTCAGTGCAGTAAACACGTGGTGTGATCCACGCCAAGTGCCCTCCCGGGGCCCTGATTTCTCATAGCGGGAGTGGCCTTGCTATCATGGCAGGGGCACTGCCATTGACCTAGGCCTGCCCTGATTTGGGTTTTGGGCCTGCTTGTTTCTTCTGGGGAATCTGAGTAGCCTGTCTAAGTGAGGAGTAGAGTGTCCCTGCCCTGGGCACTCCACTTGGGGTTACATCTCCATCTGGCTAAGTTCTCTTCTTTCTCCACAGCGTGAAGTTGACCGTAATCAGGAGCTCCTGGCGCGCCTCCGGCAGTTTCAGGACCGGGAGGCTGAGGTGGAGGAGAAGATGCGGGAGCAACTGGAGCGCCACAGACAGTGCAAACAGAGCCTGGACTCTGCCAGCCAGCAGTTGCGGGAGCAGGAGGACAACCTGGCCATAGCCAGCGAGGTGAGCACAGGCTCGTGCTGCAGTGAGGGTCCTCCCACTCTGTGGGTCCTCTTCGTGCTTTATCTGTTATCCAAGGAGAGAAAATGAGTGCATTCCCAGCTGCACCATGGTGGCATCATGACATTTTCAGTTTCAAGTTATACTTCCTGCTTGTTCATCTACAGTTTTTGTATAGTTGCAACCATAGTAAAAAGGCTAGTTTTCCATTCTTTAGTTTGTACTTAAGAAATCAAGCAATCTTTGGTCTTTGTAATTAGGGATTTTGCCATTTTTGAGTGTTTGTTTCTCGTATTTGCTCTCACGTGTCTCTGGCAGATAGTGTCTTGGGTGCAGCCTGTTGGTATGTGTCACAGTGTTTTGTGTGGACAGAACCTAGAAGCAGAGTGATAGGAGGCTGAGGCAGCTCTGAGTGTTGCAGGGTTGACTGGTGTAGCTTTCCCTGTCCTGGTTGGTGGGATGCTTGGGCAGTATTTTCTTTTTTCCTAGAAGATGTAAGTCAGTGCCTCTAGATTTGCATGTCTTTGATATCAGCAAAGTCTGTTACCATTTCCTGGCATCGAGGAATGCCTTTGAACCTGGGCACATTGAATTGCAGTCCATGAGAAGGCTCTGAGTGTTTCCGAGATAGCCCAAGCATTGGTGCTGGTGGGTACTCGGCTCCTCTGACCGTCCTGTCCCATTTCTGCAATGTTCAAGATCACAGGTGGCAAGAGGAACTGGATGAGCACTGCCCCTGGGTGAGGGCTGTGTGGCATTATCGGTATTCCATCTCTGGGTTACGTTCTCCTGGTAGATCCTCCAGGTGGCTGCAGGGTGTTTTTAGCATGGCAGTGCCAGGGAGCATGCTTTGGTGGTTCCTGCATCTATCTGCTGCCGTGATTGCTGGCAAGAGAGGACACTAGCCCGGCTTCCAGAGAAGCTGGCTCCTGCCCTGCATGTTTGCCTGTGCTCTGGGTCCCAGGCCTATGTTCTGGATAATGCCACCATTCCATGCCAGAGAGGAGCCACACACAGCCTCAGGGGAAAGCAGAAGAGGTGGCCCCGTCTGGACCACTTGGTGTGAAGTAGCACCTCCTCAGAAAGGTCCTCCTGGTTACTCAGTCCATAGTCACAGGCCTCTGCCCTGGACTTCACGCTTCTGTCATGCTCCTGATTTATAATGCTCCTTACTCTACAGTTCTCCTGTTCACCTGTTCGCTTGAATGTTTGACCTCCCCCATATCTGTCCTTCATTAGGACGGCTGTCTCTGGCTGGCCTTGGTATCTGGTGTGTGTTTATTAAGTTCATTAGGACTTCTCAGGGAAGGGTTTGTTTTTGATTCCTTCATTCTTTTTTGAGTGCCAGACTAGTGTTCCCTGTTGTTCTAATTGAGTTGTGCAGATTGCTGGAGTGGGGGGTGCCTATATCTGACTCCCCAGACGCCATGTGGTAAATAGTACAGTGCATTTCAGTGGGTCCTGGGTTGGTGCACCTTCTTTGGAGCAGGGAACCGAGTGTGGCATCTGTGGCCTCTGTGTTTGCAAAAGGTGCTACTTGGGCAGATGCCTCAGCCCCCTAGTCACCTGGATGGTGCACCAGCATCTTTCCTGTGGTGAGTTTGCTGGAACCACTGTCTTGCCCTCTGTGTGTAGGTTTCATGGGGTTGATGCTAAAACATTTCCCTGGTTAATTTTTGTGACACTGGGCTAGGGATGTGGCTCAGTGTAGAACTCTTGCTTTGCATGCACAAGACCCTGGGTTCAATCCCCAGCACCACAAGAAAAAAAAAAATTCTGTGACACTATGAAGTGGACTTGGCCAGTGTACTCTTTCCCTAGGAGAGCTTCAGGGGGAGGGTGCCAGATGAGTGTGGTGATAGGACAGGAGCAATTCCTTTATGTGACTATCAGTGTGTTAGTGGACTTGGTCTCCTGTCCTGGAGGCTTCTGGATGGGCACTACTGGCTTTGCCTTGGGGATACCTCCTACTGTGAGCACATAGCCACCCAACAGCTTCCAGCCCATCTGGCTGGCCTGGGGTTCTGTGTCCTCACTGACTGCTGGCATGGTGGTCGGACTGATATGGGCAAGGCAGGGGGTCTAGGCTGGCAGCATAATGACTACACTGGGTAGATGTAGACCCTGTGGGCATGTTACCAGGCATGAAGGCTAACTGGTATCAGGCCTGAGAAGCACTCGTTCTAGCTTTTAGTTTGAGAGCCCCCCCAGTGGGACCAGCTTTCCTAGGCGCTGCTGTGACCTGCATCTGTCTGTCGTCTCCTGTGGAGCATGAAGCAGGGCCTTGCAATGGGATGGCTTCTGTCTCTGCTACCCAGATGCACCTTCCTCAAGAGAGGGGTTCTGTCCTTCCCCAAGCAGCAGATGGGAGGTGACAGGCTCTTCTTCTTATTCTTTTTTTTTTTTTTTTTTGTGATAACAGGAATTGAACTTACAACCTCAGGCTTGCCAGGCAGGCGCTATGCTGCTGAGCTATATTCCTGACCCAGGCTCTTCTTTCTGCCCCTTATCTCCTGTGAAGGCCAGGCCTGGCTCTGTGTAGGCCTGACCTCTGCATACTGTCTCTGTTTTCAGACAATTGGCACCTTGAAGGGACGAGTCTCAGAGCTGCAGTGGAGCTTGATGGACCAGGAGGTGCAAGTGAAGCGGCTGGAGTCTGAGAAGCAGGAGCTCCAGGAGCAGCTTGACCTGCAGCACAGGTGAGAGGTGTGGACCTGCAGGAGGGTCAGATACTGAGTCACTTAGGCCGAAACAGTGAGTGCCAGAATAGGGGGCATCTGAAATGTTCTTGAGTTGGAACGGGGGTGGGGCAGCAGCCTTCCAGAGAAGGTGTTTCTCTGAGCTGGATTTTGAAGTGTGTGCAGGACGACCCTGGAGGTATATGGGCTGTGGATGGGAAAGGTTGTTCCAGGTGTAGGAGACACAGTAGGCAAGGCAGGGATGTGTGAGGTGCTAGCTGGGGGTATGAAGTTCCCTCGAGATGAGGTGACCCTTTTCGTCACAAGTACTGTTGGAGATATGTCTGCTCCCGGGGAAGAAGAGCAGTCAGGTTTAAGTAGCCCCGTTCCAACTTCACCAGGGCTGGCGGGCATGTGAGCAGCGTGGTGCCCAGAAAGCTGCAGGCTGCTGCGGGGCTAGGCATCCCACTGTACCCCCTCCCAGGAGTTCAAGGCCTCAGAGCCAGTGCAAGCTGCTCTAGGAGTTGGGCACCTCTGTACCATGTAGGCGTGGGTCCATGCAGGGACTCAGGCTGATCTGTTCCTAAACCTAATATACTCTTACAGAAAATGGCAGGAAGCAAATCAGAAAATTCAGGAGCTCCAGGCCAGCCAAGAAGCCAAAGCAGACCAGGAACAGAAGATTAAGGTGGGTCACTCTGCGTCAGGCTCTGGACACGCATCCTGTAGATATGAAGAGGTCGTAGGGTAGTCTCTGCCCTCCTGCCACCCACAGACCTTTCTGAGCCAGTGGTGTTTCAGTGACATTTGTGGGTGTTAGCTGGTTGTCTCCTGCATGACAGGCACCGTGTTAGGTGCCAGGGAGGCCGTGGTTATTGGGATAGACACTTTTGCTTGTAGAAGGTCACATTCTAGTGGCAGATGCACAAGAATAAAAGTAGATGTTGAAAGTGGTATGAAGCGGGCTGGAGAGGTAGAAACCCAACTTCTGGGGGTTTTGACCAGAGCGTGCCTGAGCTGAGTTTGTGTGATGCAAGGTCAGGCCTTGCTTCTTCACTGTGGGTGACACTTCTGGAGAAACGGTGTCTTGAGTTCCCTTCCATGGCTTTCTGTTGCCTTCAGAGTAACATCCAGGCTCTGTGGGAGGCCTGTGCTGCCAGCTGTCTGTGGTCCTCCCACAGCAGGTGCCTGGGCAGGTCTCAAGCGTTTGGGCTTTGCTTCTATTCTCCTGGGCTGCCAGTTCAGCCAGCATCCTGGCTTCCTTCTCCTTGCACCTCATCCTACCTTCTGCAGCCCTGGGCTTCTGAACAGCCTGATTTGTCTTTAGTGTCACTTGGTCCCTGTCATTTGACCTGTTCCCTAGACAGTACTGAGCTCCATGGGAGCTTATTTATTGCCTAGGTCCTAGTTGCATACGCTGCTTGTTCTGTGACTTGTCACAGAAGCCAGTGCTGTACTGATGAGTCCCAAGGTGGCAGACTGAAGGAAAGTCTGTCCTCACAGTTGGAGCACACTTGCTTGTGACAGGTGCTGCAGGAGGCAGATGTCTCACTGAGAATGTCGGGGCAGTTGTGTGGCAGACTTCTGTTTCCTGAGGCTGAGGGCGGAGTGATGGTGTGGATGCACGAGGCAGGCAGGCTGCTTCTGAAGCACCCGGCAAGGACCGGCCCACCTAGTCAGTGGGGGAAGCCTTCCTGCGGGAGGGACCTCTGCTGATGTTGGCAGCAGCGAGTCCCTACGCTTTTCACTCCCTGTCATTCTGCCCTTCCGGAGTGGCCTGTAGGGGAACCTCCTGGCTTGTGCCTTTTGCCCTGAATTCTCTGTGTCCCTGCCTGCCTGTGTTAGGACCTGGAGCAGAAACTGTGCCTGCAGGAACAGGATGCCGCCGTGGTGAGGAACATGAAGTCTGAACTGCTGCGGCTGCCCAGGGTGGAGCGGGAGCTGAAGCGGCTGCGGGAGGAGAACGCGCACCTGCGGTGAGGGGCCAAGGACTTGGGGAGCAGTGGAGGGAGGGTTTATGGGGCAGGTGCCTACATTCCTGCCCTCTAGTTCAACGTCAGCCTACGTGGCTGCTGGAGTGACTGTTTTTGACACTGCAGGGAGATGAGGGACACCAATGGGCTGCTCATGGAGGAGCTGGAAGGGCTGCAGCGACGGCTGGGCCGCCAGGAGAAGATGCAGGAAGCTTTGGTCGGCCTGGAGCTGGAGAAGGAGGTGAGGGTCCTGGTGAGTGGGCTGAGCCTGCAGGGCTGTCCTCTGCCCTCCCAGAGGACCCTGGGCATCTGTCACACATGACAGCTTGTCTCCTGTGCTGTGGCTGCGGATGTGCTGTTGTGTTGGGTGAAAAGATGAAACAGCAAAGAAATTACTGTGGGTGGCAGGGGCATGAGCTTGCTGATCTGCTGGCTGCAATGGGGGAGGACCCTGCTTTGTCCAGGTGGGCTGTGCACTCGCAGGGAGGTGAGGGGGCTGTCTAAGTGTTGCTGGTTGTGTGGATGAAGGAAGAAGCCCTAAGCCAAGCGATGCGGGCACTTCTAGAACCTGGAAAAGCAGGAGACGGCCTATCGGGAACCTCCAAGAGGAACCAGTCCTGGTCACACCTCAGTTTTAGCCCAGTGAAACCTGGTTTGGGTTTCTGAATTAAAGTGCTATAAGAGAATTAGTGTGGAGGCCACTGAGTTTGTGCAGAAAATCTGTGCAGATGGTGGGTCAGGGAGGAAATGACAGGTGATGCCTGTGAGGCAGACATGGAGGAGACCTGTGCTTGCTGTCTTCTCCCTGTGTCTGCCCTTGTGACTCACTGGTGGCACTGTGTGGGAAGAGGCCCATGCTGGGTAGCACTGGAGTCACCTCTAGGCAGAGAAGCTCCCTCTGTTGCCTGGTGTCCAATGGGTTTGTGCCAGAGCTTAGGTCTGCTGGCTCCTTGGGTCTTTGCCCTTCATGCCGCTTCCTCCTGGTCACTCTTGCCCTCCTTTCCTGGTTTGTCTGCCATGCACCAGGCCACCATTCTGTATCCTGTCCCAATCTGGAGGAGAGTAAATGTAAGTCTGCATTTTATCCCTGTCCACTGCCTCCATTACGTTAACCAGCTCCTGAGCTGCCCCTTGGGTCCTGTGCATCCCAGTCCTGTTCAGAGGTGCAGGAGAGGTGAGGGTCCATTGGGGCGCAGAGCTCCCTAAGTAGTCCGGGTGGTGGCTTGCTGTCGGTGTGTCACTACCTGAGACTGGCTTCTGGGGTGGGGATGACAGGCTGGAGAGATGTTCCCATGCCAATTACTTGTCTCTGTTTGTCTTGACATAGTTTTAAGAAATTTAAGAAATTACTTAAGACTGGAGGCTGTGGAGCCACGCCTAGTTCAGAGTCCTGCCATGGATGCTCCATGGCTGTGTGGTGCTGGGCCTGTTCTTACCTGCACTTGGTCTCTGTACACGCGAGGAATGCCGCCAGTATCTGCCTTGTGTGTGGTGTTTAGAGCAGAGCCTGGTACGTAGCGCACATGCCACAGCATTTGCCGCGGGAATGTTGTCAGCCAGGCCCCTCCAACACCTCGATAGGCCTTGGAAATGTTTGGCTGAACCATCGATAATAACACTCTGCAGGGCACCAGGAGGACATGACAGGAGGCCAGATCAAAAGTATGTAGATCTTAGCCAGGCTTGATGGTGCACCCTTGTGATCTTGGGTCTTGGGAGGCTGAGGCAGGAGGATTGCTGTGAGTTCAAGGTCAACTGAACTACATAGTAAGACCCAGTCTCAAAAACAAAAATGAAAACAAAAAACAAAGAAAAGAAAAGAAAGATAAAGCATGTTCTTGCTCTCAGATTGCTTCAGATGAGAAGGCCGTGAGGCTCAGCTTCTGGGGCTTGGGTTGTCTTGGAGCAGTGTGTGAGTGATGCTGCACCACTTCGTTCTTCAGGCTGACCACCCTGGCGATGCAGCCCTAGGGCCTCTAGTCCTAACCTGCTTTGGGGTGTGTGTATGTGGGGGTGGGGATTTGGCTGTAAGATTGAGTTTCTCCCTAGGACTTGGCATCCACTGCCCAGGGTGTCACATTCCTTGTAGCTGGCTGGTTCCTGCAAGGAATTTATGGACCGAGCGGGGTGAGGCGTAAGTTCACCTGGGAGCAGTCAGGCTGCCTCAGAGCAGATGAGGAGCAATTGTCTGTCTAAGCTTAGGGATGTGGCAGACTTTCTGATACATCGGGGGACTTACGCTGTCATCATCCACTTGCTTGAATGTCACTTGACCCACACTGACGAGGACGTGGCTTCGATTGTCTTTCCAGAGGCTGCTGGCAAAGCTGCAGAGCTGGGAGATGCTGGACCAGACCACGGGTTTGAACCTCAGGTGGGTGCAGCTGTCCCTGTCCCCACGGGCTGCTGGTGTCCACACCAGTCCTCAGGCGAGTGGGTGGGTGGCCTCTCTTCCTTGCTTAGTATCCTCTTGGTCATGCTTGTTTGCGGCTGGCAGTGTGTGTGTGTGTGGGGCTATTGTCTCACACTACCCAGGTTTAATGAGACGCTGGAGCTGTGGGAGGGAAATGGAACTGTATGGCTCTTCTGTGCTGAAGCCTTTTACCACCTCTGCTGAAAACCAGACTACTTACAGCAGCGAGGGGGCGGCTGTCTGGTGCCCTGCATTGTCAGGCATGTTAGAGGATTCTGTATGCTGAGGAAGTAATTGCTTTTGGGAAGAATCATTCCTCCTAGGTGATTGTAATCACCAGGGATGAACTGAGATTTAGGATTCAGAAAAAAACCCCATCGTAGCAGAGGATTCTTGTCCCACTTGGGCACCTGTAGCATTTTCTTGCAGGCAGTCTGTCCTTGCCAGTGAGTGGGTACAGAGTGGGCCACAGATCAGCTGCTGGGCAGCCTACCTCTGGGTGCTAGGCATTGTATTCTGACAAAGGATGGGGTGTTCCCATTGCTGATTCCATCTGTCCACTGTTCATCTTCAGCAGTGCATCACCTATGGTCCGCCCATTACCTGCTGTGACCTGCTGTGGTCATTGCAGACTATTATCCCCTTATGGTTGTCCCATCTGTTCCCTGTCCCAAGGAGAGTGCAGCCTGGTCTCTTGGATGGGCCATCAGAGCCTGGGCATAGGCCTGTGGGGTTTAGGGAGCTTTTGTTTTATTTGCTCATGGGACATTCAGACTTTCGGCTTTCCAATTATCTTCCTGATGCTCTGTAAAATGAGGCCAGGATGGAGACTTTCTTAATGAGCTGAGCCATTGTGTCCTGTCATTACACTGTCCGTTGCCGTCTCTGGAACCTGCCAGCTTTTGAGCAGCAGTGTTGGCGTTACTTCTTTGTCACTTAACAGTGCCTCTCAATTTTCTCTCTGCCTTGCTGAGTTGTGGAGTGCAGACAAGGCTGTTCTTCCATCTGAAGCCCACGGGCTGCCCAGCAGGGCCTGTTACTGTGGCTTCCTCCTCTTCTCTGGGCTCGGCAGCTGCCTGAGGGCCCCTCCAGCTCCCAGGGCTACTACTCTGATCAGCCAGAAAGACCATGTGACTTCTTTCCTTTGAGGGAGGTTAGAGGACCCTCATGCCCAGTTGGACCAGCCCTGTGGGAACACTGCCCTGCCACATGCCTGGTGTCTGAAGCATGGCACTAAGTGTCAGCCAGGCAGGTGGAGCTGGCTGAGTGGTACAGACTTCTGTGGCTTTGTGGAACTGTCCAGCTTCTACCTTTGAGCCCATGTCAGCACCTGAGAGTTCTGTTGTGAGCATGGCTGACATGAGGGCAAGCTGGTCCTTGACTGCTTGCCACGTGCTGTGTTCTCTCTGCTATCCCAGGCCAGATTGTGATAGAGCGAGTGGTACCTATCCTTGTTGCCAGTCTCGGGCTGGATGGCAGAGAGGTTTGGAGGGTCTCACGGTGCTCTGAGACCTCCCTGGGAGAGTGGATCTGAGCCTGCCCCCACCATGGGTGACAAGACCCTCCTCATGCAACTGCAGTCCATTGGCCCATCTTCTTTCTCATGGCTTCTTATTGTAATCCCAAATCCCGAGTTCAGTCATCCAAGTATTGTAATCCTCTTTTTAGTTTCTCTCACAATCCAAAAGGTTATATTTGTAATCCCATTGAGACGTTATTGGAATGCCGGCAAGTTAATTTTAATCTACCACCACCAAAGCAACCCACGGTGAGAGTAAGACACCAAGACATATTCCAAGTTAAGGGCAGCCAAGGGGTCCTAAATCCCCGTGAGGCTGTGTGGACAAAGGCCCCAATCCTAGGCCTCTCCCAGAATTTATTATCTTGTGAAGAAGAGGGGTGGCTCAGGGATGAGTGACAGTGAGGATGGCTGGAATTACGAGAGTAACGAGCTAGCTGGCCAGGTGAGAGAAAGAGATACACAGAAGGATCAATTTACATAATCTAGTTAAGGTAGCAACAGAATTGTTTTGGGAGGCTGTGGTTTCAGTTTTCGATATGCAAACTCTTGTGCCCTGGGGAGTCACAGCCTCTTTACCTTGAGGCTGGTACCCAGTTGACATTCCTGGAGCTAATGACTCTGACATCTTGCTGTGCTCATATCCTGTGCATATCCTGTACAGAGAACACTGTGTGAGGAAACAGGACTGTCTGTTGACTTTAGAGATTACATACTAGTACCTTGGCTAGCCTTATTTGCAATTCTTAGAGCCAATTGAGGAAAGAAGGAAATACCCTAGCCAGCTCTCTACATATCAGTATAAAGAAATAAGTCTCCAAATAATCAAAATCGCAGTAATTGTTTGGCATTCAAGGGGAGTCCCTAGAGTTGTCTCCCACAGCTTCTCATGCTTGTAAAGATGAGCAAGATCCCATCCTTAGCAGGTGCCTCATAATCTGTCCTTTCAGGAAGGCAGAGGGTGCTATCCTCCTATGGGTGGCTCTCTTGGTCCCTGAGCTTTTTCTGCCTGGTAGTTTCTGTGTGGGGGAGGTTTTCCTTCTCAGGCTTCCTCTGTCTTCCTGGACCTTCTTGGGTTGTTGTGGGCGCTCTACGCCCCAGCATCACTGCCTCATAGTCTCTGTGCATACCCAGGTGGGTGTCAGTACCTCCTCTCTTGTGATCGTTTGTTACATAATAGTCCATGAGATGCAGACACATGGTATTAAACATGGTCCTTCATCAGAATCACCTGGAATTTTGAGGGCTAGTGTTTCAGCATGTGCTTAGCCTGTGTGAGACTCTGGGTTCAATCCTCAACAGCAAGGAAAAAAGAAAAGAAAAGAAAAGAAAAGAAAAGAAAAGAAAAAAGAAAAGAGAAGGAAGGGAGGAAGGAAGGAAGGAAGGAAGGAAGGAAGGAAGAAAGAAAGAAAGAAAGAAAGAAAGAAAGAAAGAAAGAAAGAATAATTCTCCACATGAAGCCAGGAATGGTAGAGTACACTTTTAGTTCTAGCTACTCAGGAGGCTGAGGCAGAAGGATTGCTTGAACCTAAGAGTTTGAGGCCAGCTCGGGCAACATAGTGATTGACTGTCTTAAAAAAAAAATTCACCTGGAGTTTGGAGAAAATGTGGGTTTCTGTGCTGATCTCGGACCCAGTGGGCTGATGTCTCTGAGGGCTGAACTTAAATGTTGGGGTGACCTTGAAGGCAGCCAGTGTGAGGGTTTTGGTTTGCTTTTTCTTGCTGTTTTAGGGGGCATTTTGGGCGGTGACTAGAGCTGAGCAGAAAGAGGGTCTCAGGGAGGCCCATGCTTGGTGAGATGGAAAGTGGTTTTCAAACTGGGCAGAAGGGAGAAGGAGGTTTTGCCCAGTGTTGGGTAGGTTGTCCTCTGAAGAAGGAACTGCACATGTACGTATTCATTGTTCACTCACGGACACCTGTGACTTTGCTACCAGGTCAGACACCACTCCATGACAGCCTCTGGGGACCTGAGATGGGCAGCCCACTTTCCCTACCAGGTCCCAAGAGGTAGATGCTTGGGTTCCCTGGAGTGTTGCAGCTTCCTTTGCACTTTAGGCTGGGGTCTTGACATCATTTGGGGCACATCCAACTTGGGTTCTGTGGGTTCCCAGAATGGCTACCACTAGGTGGCACCACTCCCCCTGGTGATCATCTTCAGGGAGCCCGTCCTTGTCTTACTACCCTCACCGACACCAGGGATCTGGCTGACCAGAGTGGGAGGGGTCTCTGGCCCTAGGTTCTGCCTGTCTTTGGGCGCAAACAGCCTCTTTTTCGTGTCCCATGCCTGTTCTGTCCTTGACCAGCCTCTTTGGGCATCTCCCCAGTTCTGTGTTCTTCTGGTGTTTACAGCAGTAGTCTTAGCTGGGCTCTCCTCTGAGAACAGGGCTTGACTTCCCTGAGAGTCTCAGGGGTACTGGGGCCTCAGCTCTGGGTTGGCAACAGTGCTCTGTCCACCACCAAGCTCCCCACATGTGACAGTGGCTGCCTGTCCCCAGCTTGGGATTTGTGTGTTTAAGAGACCAGAGACAGAGGAGAATGAGCAGGTTGGCTGGGGTGGATTAGCCAGGGTAACCACAGGAAGACTGGGCCAAGCTTCCTTGACTATCAGGCCAAGGTGTGCTTGGTGTGTGGGGTCACATGGGCAGGGGCAAATGGACCTGTTTAACCTGATGTGACCAGAACATGGGGTCATGTGGGCCAGTGGACACTTAGATCCTTCCATTCTCCTGTGATCAGCTGGGGGTGGACAGGTTTGTCCACTGTGATGTTACTGGTAGAGAGGGTCATGTAGACCAGCAGCAGATATGACTTCATGATGTGGGATGTGACTGAGAGGGAGGAATGTTAGCTGTGTGCGTGGTGCTGTGGCCTGGGGTAGGCATGGACCACTGGTGCTGGGGGTGTGTGGCTTTGGGAGTTGACTGGGGCAACATGAGGAACCCTGTCTTGCAGGAGCATTGTCTCTGGACAATGAGTTAAAAAGTGTGGGAAATGGATGACTAGGGCAGACAGCAGCCTGGGCAGGACTGCCTGGGGGACTAGACAGTGTGAGGACAGGCAGGATAGAGTGGGGGTGAGGAAGGAGCAAGAGTAGAGTTCACTGCGGGAATACAAGGTGCTGCTCTTTAGAAAATCAACAGTTTTGGTAGAATAAAGTTAGGGTTGTACATCTCAGGAGACCAACAGAAGAAGCCTTTGAGAAAAACTTGCCACTCATAATTAAAGATTCTCAGCAAGTGAGGAAAAGAGGGGGAATCCCCAAGACAAGTACAGTGACTTTAATATGGGTGGGAAAAGATGGAACCATGTCTTCTCACGATGCCAGCTTACTTTATAGGTGGAAGGACTGACCTCTGTCCCAACCCTGGGGACCAGGAAGCCCCAGGCTCCTCATTACTCTGTTCATGCAGTAGGTGGTGAGGCTGCCTTCTGCCCCAATCCTGGTTACCAGACGAGGTCATGTGTCCTCACCATTTCCTCCACACAGATGACAGGGATGACCTCTGCCCCAGCCCTGGAGACCTGGCAAGGCTATATGTCCTCTCCATCCCACTCATATTGTACTGGACGTCCCCACCTGTGTAAGCACATAAGAAAAGGTTGGGGTTGTCAGAAAGAATAAAACTGTCTCTACTGGGAAGCAATGTAATTTCTCCCAAGGTGTCAGTAAACATCTAGCTGGACTAATCAGTAAAGTTAACAGGGTCACAGGATATAGGAACGGTATCCAAAAGTGATTATATTTCTGTGTTCTAGCAATAAACCATTGGAAGTACATAGTGTTTACAATGGCATCAGAAACACCGAATGCTAAGGGATAAATTTAACAAAATATTTAAGATCTGTTCTCTGAAACCCAAAGATGCAGCTGACAGTAATTAAAGATGACCTAATAATATAGGAAAATGGAGAGAAACTGTAAGAGGAAAAAATAAACTCTCCCTTCAGCTCTCCACTACTCACTCAGCATAGCACTCTGACACCAGATGTGGGTTTTTTCCACACAGCAAGCAATTCTCCTGCGGACGCCAGCTGAGTGTCTTACAATTCAGTTCAGACACTGTCTACTTGGAGTTGGAGTCAGCTCCCATGGGGTGAGGGCTGGGACCCAAAGATGGATCTGACATGCCAGTCACAAGTCCTCAGCTACACTGCTGACCACCTGCCTCTGGATTGGGCTCCCAGAACCCTGCCCTTGGGTTACATTAGTTTGTAGAGTGCTTCACAAAACTCAGAAAGACACTATTACACTTTATTCACCTATTTTTTGGAAAGTATATTATGAAAAATCCAGATGTGCAGCCAGATAGCTCTATCTATGGAGATAGAGCTACATGTGACAAGACTCGGTGGGGTTGTGGTGCTCCCAATGCCTTCCTGGTGGCACCCTCCAGGAGCCTCTGTCTAAAACCTCTTAAGAACCCTGTCTTGGGCTGGGGATTTAGCTCAGCGGCATAAGCATCTGCCTTGCAAGTGCATGATCGTGAGTTCGGTCCCCCATACCAAAAAACATAAAAATAAAAATAAAAATAAAAATAAAAAAATTTAAAAATTAAAAAATAAAAACAACCCTGTCTTTTCGGGGTTTACAGGGGATTCCTCACACAGGCATGGTTGGTTACATCATTGGTCATTGGTGGTCAACTCAGCTTCTTTCCAGAGGCTGAAAGCCTCACCCTTATGACCTGCCTTGGTCTTTGTGGTAACCAGCCCCGTCCTGAAGCCATCAGGGGCTCTCAGTCACCAGGCCTCTTGTTAGCAGACAAAGCACTTACCACTCGGAAGATTGCAAGGGTTTTAGGAACTGTTAAGTCTGGAGACAGAATAACCAAATATGGTTCATGGTATCATAGAGATACGATGTTTATATAATACAGGATTCAATATTGTTAAGATGGTAGTGTGCTCGAATTAATCCATATAGTCAACACAGTTTCAAAGTCAGCAGGGTTTTTGGTAGGGCTCAACAAACCAATATCTAAAGTTTGTATTGAAACATACAGGACCTAGAATTGCTGTAATAATCTTGAAAAAGAAAAAGATGGCTTACACTGGGGAGTTTTAAGATAAGGTACCAAGTGTATTCAGACAGTGGATAGACAGGTAAGTCATTAGAATAGAAGTTCAGAAATACTTGAAAAATATGGTTGATTTGTTTTTTCAAAAGTATCAAGGTGATTCAGTGGGAAAAAGATAATATAAGATATGGTGGTAAAATAACAGGATATCAGTATGGAAAAGGTATGAGCCCTAACATGTCAGACACAGAGTATTACTCAAAATGGGCATAAACCTGTATGTAAAAGTTAGAACTTCTGGAAGCTTTGGTGTGGCAAAGAGTTCTTAGGACACACAGGGCATGAATTATGCATCAAGCAACTCAATAAATTAAAGTTCATTAAAATTAAAACCTTTTTCTCTCAAAAGACACAAGGAAGTGAAATGTGGACCATAGATCTAGAGAAAATGTATGTAGTGGCCAGGTGTGGCATACACCTATAATCTTAGCATTTGGGAGGCTGAATCAGGAGGACTGCCACTAGTTCAAGCCACCCCGGGCTATATAGCAAAGCCTTGTCTCAAAAACTAAAAAAAAAATTTTTTTATGGCAATATGCGTATCTGACTGAAGACTTGTTTCCAGAATATATCAAGAGGGCCAGGGATTTAGCTCAGTGGCTCGAGCACTTGCTTGGTAAGTGCAAGGTCGTGAGTTTGAGTCCCGGTACAAAAAAAAAAAGGACCAAAACCCCTCAGAATATATCAAGAATTCTCATAAGTCAATAAGGTGACCAGATTAAAAAGGACAGAAGACTTTGAAGAGACAGTGTCATATGGAAAGATACATGCATGTTAAATAAGGACATGAAAAGACAATCTGCAGCATCAGGCACTAGGGAAATAAAATTAAGCTCAGGGAAATACCACTACAAACCCAATAAAATGGCTAAAATTAAAAGCACTGACCCTGCCAACTGTTGGCAGAGATTGGGAACAACCACTTCTTGCTGTTGGGAAATGGTCTGGCGGCGTTTCGTACACTTTAGAGCCAGCGATTCTACTCCTAGATGTTTAACCTCAGAAGTGAAGGTGTGGCCTCACAAAGACTTGCTCAGAATGCTTGCAGGGACTCTGTGTGTGCTAAGCAAAGAGACGAAACGGCTCCAGTGTCTGCAGGTGTGTGGAGGGTTGAGCAGACCGTGGTGTCAGCATGATGGAGTACTGCCTGGCAGTGAGGAGCAGGCAGGTGCCCAGTGTCTCTCTTGCTGAGTGAGAAAGCCAAGCTTGAGACTGTACTGTAGGGGGCTGGGAATTTAGCTCAGCGGCATAAGCACCTGCCTTGCAAACGCATGGTTGTGAGTTCGATCCCTGGCACTGATTAAAAAAAAAAAAAGACACTGTACTGTAGACTCTACTTACTAGGCAATGTAAAAAAAGGCAACACTGAGCTGTAGAGGTAAAAGCAGGTCAGATTTCTCGGGTTCAGAGCTGGTCTCTGCTTGGTGGCATGCTGGGTACTCATCAGCAGAGTCCATTTGTGTGTATCAGAATTTACGACCCAGCAACTTGGCATTGAGCATGTTAGAGTGGGTGTAAAATATACCTGATAAAGCTGCATGAATGGCGCAAAGCCCCTATAGGTGGCTTGGACTGGACTGGGAGAGGATGAGGTTTTGGTAAAGGGCTCATCTCTTGATTTTGTCCAAGGCCATGGGAAGCTGGCATCTCCTGGGAGGCCTTTGATGCCCTGGCACAGGCTGCTATTTGCAAGGTCTTTGGGAGTAGAACACTAGTTCTGTGCAGATGGCATCCTGTAGCACCACGTGAGGCCCAGTGTAGGCTGCAGAAGGTCAAGAGATTTCACATGGCCGATTAAAAACAAAGCAAGCAACCAGGTATGGCGGTGCACACCTGTAATCTCAGCACTCTGGGTGACTGAAGCAGGAGGAGGGCAAATTTGAGTCCAGCATGGGTAACTTAGTGACTTAGAACTTGTCTCAGAGTAAATATAAAAAGGACTGGGGATGTCATTCAGTGGTAAAGCACTCCTGGATTTGATGCTCAGCACAACAGAACAAAAGCCAAGCACATAGTGGACTAGGGCAGATGAAATGAGAAATGGCTTTCACTGCCCGCCCCACCAGGTGTGCTCCCCCAGGGCGATTGGCCTGTGTTACAGCTTCCTCACCTGGAACAGTGTGTTCTGGTTATGTCAGGGATGCCATTCACAGGTAGTGGAACTGATGGTTCCCCAGTCTGTCTTTCCAGGAGAGGCCTGCTAAGTTTCCTGAGTGTCTTTCTAGAAGTGTGTGCACATGTAAGCTCTTTTAGGTGAAGCTCTTTATTATGCATTTTTTCCCACTTAATTTTTGACAGTGTTTCTGCACCAGCAGAGATAGCTCTGTTGAATTATTTGAAGAGCCGTGCAGTCCACCATGTGGATGGTCATTGACTTCCTTCAGTTCCCTGTTCAGGGGTGGTCAGGTGGTTGGCATTTTTTCCCCCTCAATAAGCGGTGGTGTGTTGGCTGAATAAATTCTTAAAAGCAGAATTGTTAGTTCAAAAGATATATGCATTCAAAATCGATAGCTAGTGCCAAATTGCCCTTCAAAAAAGCTGTACTTCTGTACATTTCAATCGTGGTTATGTAGTGTCATTGCTTAATTGGGGTAGTGTGCTTTCGAAGGTTCTAGCAGAGATTCAGAGCCAATCACAGCCAAGTAGGAAGAGCCCCTTCTGTGGCTTGGCTTTTCAAAATTTTTATTTAGCAATTCATATTGAGGGGAGAGCTTATTAAATAGCCATGCAGTGAATGTCGGGTCCCTCTGTAGTTGAGCCTCTGGTCTATGGAGGGAATAATTTGCCTGTGGCTGAAAAGCCTCTGTTGTTTGGCCCCTGTCCTTATCCCCTTGTGCCTTGGCTTGGCCTTGTTTCAGATCCTGCTGGTGGGCATTATACCTGTCAGCGTGCCTGCTGGTGTCCAAGCAGGGTTGTGGAGGATGCTGATGCAGAAGACGGAAAGGCAAGCTGTTTGTGCCCACCTCAAACTGCTGACCTGTCACCTGGCATCAGAGTTGGGGACCTGCAAGTGCTGACCTGGATGTTTTCCCAAAAGCATTTATAGGCTGGCCAGATGACAAGTTTTGGGGACAAGCTTCCCAGATATGGGAGGCCAATTAGGAGGACAATGAGGGGAGAGTGTGGTTTGCTTCTGAGAAAGGAGCTAATTGAGCAGCCAGGATGCGGTTATTACCTTGGTTTCTTCGTTCAGGGTTGTAATTAGCTGAGTGTCGGGTGATCAGTGCCAAGAGCTCGTTGATGCTTGGGAAGGCTTCAAGTGACAGGTGAGCTGTCAGGTGTCTGAGCCATTGTCCTCAGTCTCGGTGTTCTTCAGGGAGTAGAGAAACAGGAAGATGTGTTTGAGCTCTGGGTCCATGTGGCCCTTCTTCTGGCCTTTGTGCGAGCTCCTTTTGGTTCTTTCCCCACAAACTGCTCCTGTGGTCTGAACTGGGCTCAGGAGCCCCACCTGTAGTGAGGGCTGGCACATGGGATTCCAGGAGCTGGTTGATACCTCCTCCCAGGCTCAGGTCTTTAAATATCAGCCCATTCTGTGGTGGTGCAGGCCCTGGCTGCTTTCTGCTTGGAAGTTGGGTTGGCTTTCTTTAGGCACCATCCTTTCAGTCTTAAGATTTGGGACTTGTCCTCTTAGTTCTCAGTGTGTGGCATGCAGTAGGCATTCACTAAATATTGGGGAGCAATGGAAAGAATGGTGGGCAGTCGCTGCAACTGCTGTGCTCTGGGCAGAGGCTCTGGGCTGGCCTGTCTGTTACAAGGCCTTGGGGTTACAGGGCTGCTGACCCATTATCTCCTGGAGACTGTGCTGCACTGTTTTTTTTTTTTTTTTTTTTTGGTACCGGGAATTGAACTCAGGACCTTGAGCTTGCCAGACAGATGCTTTGCCAGTGAGCTATTTCCCCGGCTCCTGTGCTGCACTCTGAACAGGCTGCGAGGCAGCAGGGGTTAGAACGTGCAAAAGGAACGACTTCCAGGAGAGACTCCACATGTGCCCAGACAGCTGCAGCCCAGCAGGACAGCCTGGGCAGAAAGGCTGTACTGTAGCTTCCCACTTGGCTCTCAAAGCACTTTTGGGGCTTTCCTCCAAACCCTGTAGACTGGGCTCTTCTCCCATGCCTTTTAGATTGATTTAGCAGAATCTGAAGCTAGATAACAAAAGTGCTTACTAGGTTCCTGGAACCCAGACTGAGGAGAGGCCTGGGTGGCACACACAGGGAGCCCTGTGCGGGGGTCTGACTGAATATGGTTGGGGTGGGCTGGCCCTGTGGGTAGCATACAGGGCCCCCCTCCCCCCACCTTGCAGGAGGAAGGCAGCCTCAGCTTCCTACCTGGTAGCCATGAGGGATGGCTGGACTAGGTGACCCAGGATCACATGCTGCTTGTGTCATTGTCTTTCCTCCCTCATTTGTGTCAGAAACCAGAAGTCCAGCCCTTGCCAGCCCATGCGTCTGGCCTCCCCCAGCTGGCCTCCCCTGTTGCTCTCCCCAGGCCAGCCTGCCTGGCTTTGGTTCTTGGGGCAGAGCATGTGCTCTGTGGCTGTTGAACCTTCTAGAACCCTGGTTGTGCCCCTCATACCTGAGCACTGTACTGCCTTTCCCTGGTGCTGGCTGCCGGGGAAGTGAGCTCTGGTCCTCTCAGACAGGCAAAGGTGTGGTGGGGCTGGTGTGGGCAGTGCTCAGTGTCCACTTGGTGGCCATAGGTGGAGAGCTGGGACCCTGCAGTGATGGATTTTCAGGTAGAGCCCTTGTGCAGGGCTGCATCAAGGATAAAGGTTTATATTAATAACTGAAGCAGCATTATTATTTAGCCAATGGGCACAGGCACAGGGTTGTCTGAGGCTTGGGACCTTGGTGGTCTTGCCCTTCTTCACCCTTTGTGATGCTTCTGCTGTTATCTGGGTTTCGAGTCCCGAGCCTCCAACACCATGTACATCTGAGCATCCTGAAGTAGAAAGCCCAGGCCTTCTTTCAGGTCTCCCTTTGCACAGTCTCTGTGGCTCTGATCTGCTCCTGGGTGATGTGGGGAGGGTATTCAGGCCTGGCCAACAAACCTGTCTTAGACTGCCATGCGCAGCCACTGCCAAGCATCAGGGCCCAGTGGTGATCAGGATCAGGTGTGGCCATGGCAGCTTTGAGGAGGAGGAGGAAGGTTGAGGTAGAGGAAAGAAGGTATCTAAGCATAGGGGGCAGTGAACCAGTGCAGGGCATGTGTTGGGGAGGGAGTGGGTGGGCATGGCCTGGAGCTCAAAGACCCTCTCAGTCCCCAAAGCTGCTGGTTGGTGACCCTCCAGGCTGTGTCTCTGTGAGCCCTGGGCTTTCTTTGTAGCCTTGTGAGCTCTGTTCTCAGTGCTCATAGCACAGTGTTCTGTCTTTATCATGGTGTTACTAGATGCTGGTTGAAGAATTTTGAGTTCTTTCTGGACATGTAATTCTAGTATTCAGGAGGCTGAGGCAGGAGAATCCTTGCAAGTTCAAGGCCACCCTGGGCTATATAGTGAGACCTTGTCGCAAAAACACAGAACAAAACACAAAACACAAAAAAGAACTCCACATTCCTGAGTATGTAAAGCATGTTATGCATCAGGTCCTTTTCATAGCCTGGAGCCTCCGTATATAGACAGCCCACTTTACTCTGTCACTAATAAATATCAGAGCTAGCCAGCTTGGGCAGGGAGAAGGTTTATCTTGGCTTATAGTTATAGAGGTTGCAAGCCCTGTTGCTTTGGGCTTGTGGTGAGAGTGTGTGGTAGAACAAAACTGCTTACCTTATTTCCAGGAAGCAAAAGAGAGGAAAAGGAAAAGAAAAAGAGCAGGCTCCCTAATTTCCTTCCAGGACATGCACCCACTGGGCCTCACCACTTCCTAATAGCATCCTGCTGTGAACATTGCGGATCCAGCCCATAGCACTATTGTCCTCAGGTCTTGCATTGGGTTCCTCTTGTGGCCTAGATGTGTCCCTGTGCAGGCAGTTCATCTCCATCTTCCATTTTGGGCCAGGAGAGTCCATTCTCAAATTTACCCCCTTCTGATTCACTACTGTGTTGGTAAAGGGTACACTAAGGTGCACTCTTTTTTCTTGTTTGGTAGCTCTAGGAATCCAACACAGCTGTGCACATGCTAGGCAAGTGCTCTACCACTAAACCACATGCCCAGTTCTAGAGGCTTAATGTTTGAGGCATCAAGATAGAGGTACCCAGAGAAAAATGTTTGTGCCACCCTTCCTTCCTGCCCTGTCCTCTCGGTTGGTCCATAATGATAGGCCCTTTGCTCCAGTGGTACAGACAATGTTGAGTCTGAACTGAGCAGAATTGTCAACTGAGCCCCAAGGCAGGGCCTAGCAGAGATGGCAGGATGTGACGGAGAGCAGGAGGCTGGCCTGGTTGGTCCCAGCAGACCCTCTTGTGTCTTGTGTTCTTTCTCTTCCTTTTTGCTACCTGTGGTACATAAATTGGTCCCTATTCTGTAGAGCAAACTAGTTTAAGAGGAGTCAACCGGTGGCTGTATAACTCTCTCATCCCCCAATCCATAGAGGTCAGACCCATAGTATATGCACTGGTTGCTGTGTTTAAGGCCAGTGTGTGATGTGACTGGTGCTTAGGAGATGCCCCCTATAGTCTCAGGCACTATGGGCATGGATCTGGGAAGGTACAGCATACAGTAGATGTAGGTCCTGCACCCAGTGAAGCTGGATGTGTGCAGGTGGGTGGGGATTAGGTAGGAATTTTACTGCCCAGAGCTGCAGCTGAAGAGGCTGTCTTATAGGACTGGGGACTCAGCATCAGGGTGCCAGGAGTTCCAGCCAAGCAGTTTGGTGTTGGTGCCATAGGGCATCTCCTCCTGCTTTTGGTTGGGTGGTATATCACTGGGGCAGTAAGTAAGAAGCAAAAGATTGTGAATCTAGTAGTTGGAATTTCAGGGGTATTCGTGCAGCAGACTGATTGTGAAATGATGGGGAAAATCGTCAGTGTGAAAGTGCTGTTTCTGTAGCCGTTACTGAGTGCTCTATCACTGCAGGGTAGACAGGATGGTGGGGTCCTGAGTCATAGGCATCCATCATCTGCAGAACATGCACTGTGGCATAGGTCATGATGGCAGTTGTCAGGATGTCATGGGAGCCTGGCCTTAAATGAAGTGTGGTGTTTGTAAATGCCATACAGGCAGCTCTTGTTAAAACCTGGGATAAATGGCGCCTATGTATTGCAGAGCAAACACTACGCAGCTCATTGTTTCATCTGTATGTGATGGTGGGTTAAACTCAAGGCTGAAAACCTAGAGAACGTGCTGTTTTAGTGAAATGATTGAACTTTGCTGACACAGATCTTTTCTTAGGTGTTCTGGGGGAGGAGTCTCCATTTGGGAGAAATCGAGGTCAGATCGATGTGATTTGAGCCACAGACTGCTCAGGCTAGACAGGGCTGCTCTGGACCAGCCCGCCACCCTGCTACGCAGATGCTGATGGAGCGGGTGCCCCGTCACCTGTCACGTGCCATGGTGTATCTGTCTGTTGGCTTCCTGTGGCCCATGTGTCTTCCTGTGGCTGTGGCTTTGGAACGTGAGAGACACATGCTTGTGCTTGTCGGCTGTACATGCGACACATGCTCCAGGGCCTGAGGACAGTGACCATGTGAACCTGTGGCTCTGGGGCCCACTGTGACTGTCAAGAGGAGAAGCTGCATGGATGGTGTCTGTCTTGAAGCCTGGAGAGGAAGCCCCAAGTTTGTGCCCAGCATTGTGGACACTCAGCAGAGCACTTGCTGATGCTGACAGGGCTTCAGTTGCTCTCAGAGTCCCTGGAAGGTGTTGTATGTTCTGCTTTCTGGGGTCGACAGAGTTTCTGTGCGGCCTGCACTCTTAGTCTCCTCCTGGCCTGACAGCAGACCAGGTGCCCTGGCAGTGATTTTCCTTGTTTGTGGGGATGTGCACTTGGCCCCTACCTCGTCAGAGGCAAAGGCAGGCTCTTGGAGGAGAGGACCAGAGAGCCTACCCGGGCCTCTGTGGCTCCCCCAACCCTACCCCTCCAGTGCTAATAACCCTCTGGACCCTAGGACTAGCAGGGGGCTGGGTGCTGCTGCTCCCTCCTAGTCTTCCTGCCTGGCTCAGGAAGCAGGGCATTTGCTGGGCTGGGCACTGAATGGGAGCAGAGGGTGGCAGATGTAGGCTCCTAGCAGCAAGAGGGGTCAGGTCCAGTGAGAAAGCATCGCTGAGATGCACAGGGAATGGTTGAGACCCTGCCAGAAGTTTGTGTGTCTAGGTTAGTTGGCCCATGTGGTAATTTTAGCTCAGGCCTCCTCCTACAGCATAGATCTGTATCCTGTTAGGATGGTCTGGGTTTGAAGGGACAGGCTTGGTGTCAGTGCACGCAAATGGGAGGATGCAAGTCCTACCTGAGGTAGGAGGAGCTTCCTGAAGTTCCCTAGGATAGGGGTTACTACCTCAGCCTTCTACTTTCCCTGACAGAGCCCACATCCCACTGTTGGTCCTGCTTCCCCAGTCTAGTCACCTGGAAGCTTATGTGACAGGACAAGCCTTGGGCACAACCAGCTGTCTAGTGTCCCCCATCTGGGAAGGACAGGCAATTGAACACTTCTTTCAGGATGCTCTGGGAAAACAAAATCCAGTGCTTTTGCAGTGTTTTGCTCAGTGATGTGAGAAGTTGTGTTAATCAGGATCACCAGGGAGTTGGGAAGGACATTTCTTTAATCAGGAAGGATGTTTTGGAATAAATGGTGGCAGAGATCTGCATTTGCAGCTGGGTTTTGTATTAAGGAGCTGCACGTACCAGACCTTTACCAACCTGCATTGTGGATGCAAGTTAGATGCTTGACATACCTGACATACTTGATTAAGACCTTGCCAGTCTTACCACACTACAGATGTGGTGGTACACATCTGTAATACCAGTACTGAGAGAGGCTGAGGCAATAGGATCACGAATTTGAGGCTAGCCTGGGCAATTTAGCAAGATCCTGTCTTAAAATAAAAACTAAAAGGAGAAGAGCAAAGTCAGCACCTCCTGAGAATCGGCCATGCTGGGACTGGGAGGAGACCACCAAGAAGCCAACTAGCCAGCCTGTCTGGTAAGCAGCACAAACTGCGCGGGCTCCAGGAAGAGAAAAGTCAGAACAGTGGCCTTCTGTGAGCCCACTGGCCACGGGCTGAGAATCACCCCCCACATCCCCCACGTACCAGCTGGTTCGGATGACAGGCTGAGTTGATAGCAAGTAAGGTACAAAAGCAACTAAATGCTTGTATTGTTTGGTTGATTTTGCAGGCCTGGGGCCAGCGGTCTGAGCAACTATTGGGAGGATGACAGTATGCAATATAGCAAATTTGGGGGATTTCCTTCCGTCTTGCTTTTGAAATCCAATATTGTTCTCACTGTTTTGTGTTGTTCTGATTGTTTTGCTTTATTCAGTGTTCTGTTTTGATTGGTTTTATTCTGTTTTGTTTTGGTGTGATATTGCTATACCTGATAGAATGGGCAACTATTGTGAAGATAACAAAATATGCTGGGGTAGCTACTGTTGTTTTCCTAGTATCCTGCTTTGAAGTTCTGTGCCAGTTTTGCTGCTTTGTTTTGATTGGCTTTGTTCTGTTTTGTTTTGTTGGATTTTATTATCTTAAAAAAAAAACTAAAAGGATCTGGGGTATAGCTCAGTGCAAAGGTCCTGGGTTCAACCCACAGACCCCCCCACCCCCAAACCTTCATGAGGAAGAGACGACAGGTAAAAGACAGGTGTCTGCGTGTTGCAGTGCGTGTCTCTGGGGCAGAACATGTCTTTGTATGGTGGTAGCAAGGTTTGCCCTCAGGTTGGCAGCAGGGGTTGCACCATGCTGTCCCATGCCGTTTCCTTCCTTTGTGAGACCATGGGTAGGACTGGCCTGTGCTGGATGCTGGAGATGCAGGTCCAGATTTGCTTCTCAGCAGACATACGTTGGGCGAGTGGGCACCCTGGGAAGGTGAGTGATCTGGGCAGGCTAAGTGCCTTAGGTGACTTACATGTTTAGGAAAGGTCATGTGATTCCACATGACCTGACCACAGTTCAGAGGGTTGTGGCAAAAGCTGAGGAACCAGGCGGGTGTCTGATCTGAGAGGTGGTGTGGGTCCTGTGGGATGTTTGGACTTCATCCTGCAGGGAGCAGCAGGGAACCAGGGCAGGTTTTCCTCAGGGCATGATGGTCTCTGTCCTCCCTGGCTTTCCTGGGGGACCTTGCTGTGTGGTGGGATCTACTCTGGATGCTCCTGGGGTGTCTGACTCATGCCCATGCAACAGTCCCATGGGTTAGGGAGGGCAGGTAGTATTGTCACTGTCAGCTGTAACCTCGTCAGAAGGAACAGTGGTGTTGGGTTGGCGTGAGAATTGAAGAGTTGAGGTACTGTGTTCTCTGGCTCAAGGCCTGGGCTTCTGAAGGAGTTTGGAATCTTCCCTGTCTGTCCTGTGTCCCATCCTGAACATGGTTTCTGTGGATAGAACCATGATTGTGGAAAACTTACTTGTATTCTTGTTCGTTGTGTTTCTTTGGTTCCTGCCATCTGCCAGACCTTGCACAAGCTCAGAGGATGTGGTGTTGAGGACCACGTGGTCCCTGTCCCTGTAGCAATAGAAATGGACACTCTCAACAGTGAGAACGAAGGCACGTCTCTTCAGGCCTGTGACCTGGAGGAAGATGCCGGAGACCCCACATGGTTGGGGACAGGCTTGATGTGTCCTTGCTGGGTGTGATGGTACTGAGGGGATACAGATGCCGGTGTTTCTGTGATCTGGAAGCAGGTATCTTACAGAGAACCTAGGTCTGCTGATTGAAAGACAGCCATTGTTTTGAGAGGCAGAATGGCACTGCTCATGGTTGTGATTGCACTAGAGAACTGCAGTGTACCCATTCTGAATTTGGTCTTACTGACTCTTTCTCACAGCTGGGTGCCTGGGCACGATCTGCTCTGATACTTGCATTTGACAGGGCAGGGACAGAGGCTCTGAGAGGACTGACTGGCCCAAGGTCATCCCAGCAAGTCTGTCACACATCCTTGCTGGGTTGGTTGGCTAGTCTAGGAGCATGGTGGGCTCTGCCCTCAGTAACCTCCATCCATCTGGCTCCCCACATGACGCGTGCAGCTGGGCCTGCGTCTTTGTGGGCTGATCAGCCTGGTGCTGGCACATTCAGGCTCCTGCTGGGGGGTGGCACCCATTCCATCAGCTTGAGCAGAACTCAGCACATGTGTGGCAGGAAACCCGCCAGACAAAGGCGGCTCTCGCAGCCCTGGGGGTTCAGTGCACCTTGGCAGAAAGGGGCTGCCAGCTTTTGCACAGAGCCACATGCCCTGGCAGGACCTGGTCTTTCTCTCGAGCACAGAGGCTGCAAGGTAGACTGAGTCAGTGCTGGGAGAGGAAGCATTTAACTTCCCAGGCACCAGGACGATGCTGTCTTGTTCACGGAGGCGGCTGAAGGAGAAGATTAGCAATTAATTTTTTATTATGCGCAAACTCCTCTTCAGTTCTGTGGAACCAAACAGCCCTCCCACTGTGAGGAAGGGCGGGCTTCCACCGCAGTTCATTTCTCAGCACACTGCTGTCTGTCTGCCTTTGAACTGATAGGAGTTGTTTACAAGCCTGTGTGGAAGACATTTAGACACGCAGTTCTCTGTATTCCCATTGGCTGTTTCTGGCTTTTACTTTTTCTGTATTGCTAGAGTTTATTGCACTTGGGTCTCGAGAGTATTTTGCCTTTTATTGAGATTGCAGTTACAAAATGCAGGTATCAACCATCTTTTAGAATAGACAAGTTGTAGAATGATGGTTTTAGTTTCCTTTAAATCAAAGCTCTTTTTTTTTTTCTTTTTACTTATGTGGAAAATTATATTTGAGAAGAGAGTCAGTGGTAGTTTCTGCTGGCCATACTTTTCGGGCATTTTTATTGTTTACTGTGGCTTAGCTGCAGTGTCACAGCCATCCCAGTAGGGGTCACTACTGAAGTACCCTCAAGTTATGGCAGCTTCTTTCCATAAGAAAATTGATGATGGCAGATGTACTTTTATTTCATTCATTTAATGGACTTGGTTTTCTTTTTGCACTTTCATAGCTATGCAGTTAGTACTTGAGTGGGGTGGATGGATGGAGGTAGCCAGTTGCTTCTGTAAAGACCTGGATGGTTAGCTGTGAGGGCCATTTGGTCTCTGTCACTCAGCTCCACCTTTGGTGCACAGAATGGGGCCACCAGCCTGAGACTGAGCAGTTTTGCCTCGGAGGTGGTACTTTTCACACTAAAGTGAGGGGACGTGGGACAAAACAGGACCTGTTGGTTCTCCTAGTATGAAAGCTACTATATGTGAGTGAGTGGGTGTGGCTGTTACTTTCAAGACAGATTGGCCAGAAAGCTGGGGCTTGTTGACCCTCTTCGGAACATGGGGGTGGCCGTTTAGTTTAAAAGCCAATACCAAGTCCTGTTCTACCCTTTCTCAGCAGCCTGTTGACATCCTTCTTTCCCTGTCCTGGTCTGGGAGACTGATGGCAGGGTGTGCCTATGTCTAAGAGTGATACCAGAAGCAGCCTGTTGTGGAGTGGTTGCCCCGTATGGTGGGCAGCACCTTTGTTGGCTGGAATCTTGAGCTTGGCGGTGAGGTGACATGCAGGTGTCTGGAGTTACCTGGAGGATACGTCACCTTTCCAGGAAGACTTCTGAAGGATAGAGCCCCTGTATATTGGCTCCAGGTTGAGCAATGCTCATTTCTCTCTTGTCTTGTTTTTGGTGGCTGAATTCCCAGGAATGGTTATGGTAATCATATCCATTCCATTCAACAGATAGTTGTTGAGAGTTCGTGATGTGACATAGCAGATGCATAGTTTGAGATGGATGAGAGAGTTGAAGATGTGGTCCCTGTACTGATAGTGGCCACAGCTGCATGGTGCAGGGCTGTGGAAACCAAAAGTGGGAGGACCATGAGACCTAGGTCAGGAAAGCCCGCTGGGAGTGTGGACTCAGAACTGGCTTTGGTGCCTGTCTAACCCCATGGGTCTGGTGGCAGCTCCTTGAGGCAGCTCTTTCCTGCAGGTCCCTTTCCATTCGGTGACTTCCACAGGTCATCTGAGGATCTGTGGCTGAGAGCTGGGGTCCAATTGCCAGTCTTCCTGCCTCTGGGCAAAGGCCACACGCCCTCAGCAGACGGCAGGCTCCACGTCTATTTGTACAGTGAGACTTGCTTTTGTTTCTGTCAAAAACATGAACGGCTTTTTGCGGCATTTCCATTTACTGACAACCCATGCCAAATTAATTTTATTTAATTATCTCCCAGGGCTAAGCTTGAATACATTTTGTGTTAAATTCACAGTTTTTCCCTTTTCTAAATGAAATGGACTTAATATCCTTGTTAAAATCTGATTAAAACTAAAATTGAGTTTTTTGAAGTCTGATTATCCCATGAAATGGAATTTTTAAACCTAATTATGGATGGATTTGCATATACTTTTCAGCACCATTGAAAAGAAAGCTGAAATAAATTTATTAATGACATCCTTTTCTCTTGTTTCCTTTGGGCATGACGTTGGCTTAGGAGCACGAGGAGGTTGAAGAGGAAGGCTGTCTTTCTCCCCACCCTTCCTTGCCAAGAATGCTTTGTAGACTTGGTTCCTTGGAGAATCAGTTCCCAGAAAGGCTGTTTCCATGTTTGCCACTCCCCCATTTAAACAGGGATGGTTTCCCTGGGCTGTTTTCTGTTTCTCAGTGCTCAGAGCTGTGGTTGTTATGAAGCAGGAGGGTCCCTGATCACCTGTCTGCTGGGCTTCTTAGTTTCTTTTTTGCATTGCTGAGACAAAATACCCAACACCCAAAGTTCATGGAGGAAAGGTTTATTTCAGCTCACTGTTTGTAGAAGTTTCAATTCATAATCCTCCAGGGGAGGGTAACATGGCAGAGGGGCATCACAGAAGAGAAACAGTCCATGGCATAATAGGCCGAAGGCAGTGAGCAGCCAAATCAGGGAGCAGCAGCAGAAGCAGTGACAGCAACAGCAGCCTGCCTGTTTGTGTTCCATCCAGGTACACACCTAGGTGGGGCAGTTTTAATCCCAGCATCATACGCTCTGATCCAGCCACTTTTAAAACTCTCAACCTATGCCCACTTGAAGCTCTGCAGGGACATCTAGATATAAGCAATAGCAGCTTCCCTTCAGCCCAAAATATGGTCTTGTAACTAACAGGTCACCTCTATTCTAGTTCTGGGTCACATACGTGTTTTTAAATAAGCAAGTTTGCTGTTTATGGCCACTGTGTGCGATGAACTTGGGGTTCCTGAGTGGCATGCTTCACAAAGGAGTGTTTGCTGTGCTGTACTTGGAGTCTCCTGCTGTTCTGATTTCCTAACAGCCAGCATGGAGGAGTGTGTGGGGGGGTGTCACCCAGCCTTACTTGCCTTCCGCCTGTCCTTCATTCTGGTTTTGTCTAGAATGATGTCATACCAAATGTTGTCTTCAGGTTTGGCTATTGTCACCTGCACAGTGTTTTCTCACCACACTGCATCTGTGGTTTTCCTCTTTCCAGCGAATAGATGTGCCATATGTTTTAAATCCAAAGTTTCTCTGAACACTTGCATTGCAGTCTTTGTAGGTGTGTTTTTCTTTTCTTTTCTTTTCTTTTCTTTTCTTTTCTTTTCTTTTCTTTTCTTTTCTTTTCTTTTCTTTTCTTGGAAAGGCACCTAAGAGTGCGAGGATTTCTAGGTGGGACATAAGTGTATTTTAACTTTGCAGAAAGCTGCCCAACATATGTCCAGCATGACTGCATTCTTGTCTTCCCATCATTGTGTTGGGGCATTTGTGTCACTCCTGCCAGGTGGCAGCTGTGCTTCATCTCAGCCATACTCTCTATATGTGAGGGTGCCACCCTGTGGTCCTTGTGCCAGGTCCTGAGCCGATGGTCTTGGCATTTCCTCAGGCACTTATTTGACATCTGTACTTGTGTGAAGTTTCTCTCCAAAGGGTTTTGGGTGGATTGCTGGAGAGCTGTTGGGAGTCTCTGGTTGTATGTGGGACGAGCATTTGTTTCCACAGCATGGCTTTCTTTTTCATTTTCCTAGTGTCTTTTGAAGAGTGAAAGGTTTTAGTTTGGTGACATCTGATTCATCAGCTCATTTCTTTTATACTACCTGGTTTTTGTGTTTGTATAATTCAAGGTTTGAGACTTACTAGGTTTGTTTCTTAACTTAATTTTGAATTAATTTTTGTGAGTAGCGTGGTGACCATTGGGGTCACTTTCTTTCCAGTACAGACATCAGTTTCCCCTCTGAGTTGCTCTGCACACTGATGAAAACTGGTGGGCCGTGTGCTGTGGGCCTGTGCATAGCTCGTTCTTTACATTGATATCTGTGTCCATCCTGTGCTCGTACTGTTTTGCCATAATGACTGTAACTTCATAGTCAGTTTTTTGAGATGTGATAGGAAGTTCTACAATTTTTTTTCATTTACAAAAATTATTTTGGCTATTTTAGGAAGTTGGCATTTTTATATAATTTTTGCTAGCTTTCAATTCTTTTTTCTGTGTGCTTTTTATTACACTTCTTTTTCTTGTCTGAGAAGACTCACTGAGGCCTCTAGCTCTAGTACAGAAGCTGGGGCACAGCTCAGTGATAGCCTGGCACTCTTGAGGCCTTGCAAAACACCAGCAGCAACAGCAACAGGAACAAAAGTGCACAAGCTTCCGGTACAGCTGCGACTTGAAGTGGTGAGAACGGCCATCTGTTGTTGTGTATCTTCTAGGGAGAGTGCTCAGGTTTTCTTTTATTAAGTATGATGTTAATTGCAAGGCCGTGAGAGAGTCTGTTTATTAGCTTGGATGCAATCTTTTTTCCCCTTATCATAGTGAAATACAGCTAATAAAATTTGTCCAACCATGTTTAAATGCGCAGTTCCGTGGCACTGAGCACATTCACATTGTCGTTCAGCCATCACCACTACCCACCCCCAAACTCTTCCTGAATCTGTGTTCATTAAACACTGATGCTGCAGTGCCAGGAGCTTTCTGCTGTCTGTATGAGTTTGACTATTCCAGGTCCCTCATTGAAGTAGCATCCTACCACACTTATCCAAAATTTTCTGCCTGGCTTGTTTCACTTTGTATCGTGGTCTTAAAGTTCATCCACACTGTAGCATGTGTCAAAATATGCTTCTTTTGTGAAGTCCTATAACTCAGTCTGTGGACAGAACCACATTTGTCTTCTCTGTTCATCCATCAGTGGACTCTCAGGTTTTGTCCACATGGAAATCATCATGAATTATACTGCTGTGAGCACTGAGTGACATTATTTCTTTAGGATTCCATGTTCAGCTGTTTTTAAGTGGAATTTGGGATCATACAGTAATTCTCTATTTACTTAATTTGGAGTCTGCCATTCAGCAGGGGTCTGAGATTCTAGAAATGCTCTTATACAGGCCCAAGGGTTTCCTCAGCTGGGGCAGGAAAAGCTCTGGGTGCTTAGAAGAGGGTGAAAGTCCCCTTCTGGTAGAGTGGAGGACACATCAGTCCCTTACCATGTTTGGGGCATGAATCCACAGTCCCACAGAGCCCTGTTTTATTTTTGAGATTGGGTCTCACTGTTGCCAAGGCTGGCCTTGAACTCCTGAGCTCAAGTGATCCTCCCACCTTAGCCTCCTGAGTTTGGGACTACAGCTGCATCACTGTGCCTGGCTCCATTTTTAAATGTTTGAAATGAGATGATAATTCCGTGTGGTGAGCAGGCAGATCTGAAGTATGTAATTGAGTGAGTGCTGAAAAGTTACTACCTTGCAGTCACCTCCTCGGGCGAGTTACAGAAAGCCCTGTTCCCTCAGTGTTCTTCCTGTTCCTTCTAATCAGTTTTTGCCCCTGGGAGACAGTGACTGTTCTCATTTCTGTTACCATGGATTAGTTTTGTCTCTTCTAGAGTTGTAAATAAATGGAATGGTACTGCGCATATCCTCTAATTGCTGCCTTCTTTCACCGGTGGCTGAGACTAGGTTCAGGCGGCTGCTGAGGCAGCTGTGCTTCCACACAACCCCGGCGTGGGATGCCTGGGATGCCCTCAGAGTTTGTGCCCATTGTCTCTTGCTTCACCCACCTCCTGGCCCTGTGTTTGCTAAGCATAAGACGCCTGAGCTTCAGTCATGTTTTAGGGTTTATCAGTAGTTCATTTTTTTTTTTAAATTGTGAATGTGCTTATTTGTGTATCTGCTCTTGGTGGATATTTGTGTTGTTTCTACTTGTTGCCTGTTACAAACCTAGCTGCTAATTGACCCTCACAGTTTGTATGTACCGTGTCTTCCTTTCCCCAGAGCCAGCACCTAAGAGTTAAGTTGCCAGGCCATTTACTGTGTGTGCAACTCTGCAGGAACCACCGGGCTATTGTCTCACATGACTACATGGTTTTGTGCATCCAGGGTGTGAGGTCCTCTTTGCACTGCATCTTCTTTAGTATTTGGTATGGCTGTTTATTTTAAAATATTACTTAATTATTACATTGGGTGTGAAATGCTGTCTCTTTGGGTTTTAATTCATATTTCCCCAGTGACTAATTCCGTGGTGACTGTGCTGATGAACTCTGTTTCATGTGTGTCTTGGCTTTATGTGTATATTCTTCAGGGAGTGATTGGTTTAAGTCCTTTGCAAGTTCCATTGGGTTGTTTTCTCTTTTTTATTGATTTTTAAAAAAATCTTTATTCTGGATGCAAGTTCTTTATTAAGTACGTGTCTTGACACCCACTAGCTTGCCGTTTCATTTTCTTAGTTTTTAAATTACTGAGATATAGTTTATATACCATAAAATGGGCAGTTTTAAAATGTATAACTTAGTGGTTTTTAGTATATTCATAAGGTTGTATAATTGTAGTGGCTGTCTGATTGCAGAACACTTTTGTGCTCCCCAAAATAAGATCCTTTCCCTCAGCCCCTGGGAACCAGAAGTCTATTTTCTGTCTCTCTGGACTTGCTTGACCTGGACATTACATACCAGTAGAGTCATATGGTAGGTAGCTTTTGTGACTGGCTCCTTTTACTCAGCATGGTATTTTCATGGTTCATCCCATTGTAGGGTGGATCAGTCCTTCATTCTTCTTTCCTCCTTTTTATAGCTAAGTGGCACTCCATGCTTGGTTTACATATTGGTAGGTGTTTGGTTGTTTCCACTTCTTGGCTATTCTAGATTGGTGCTGCTGAGAACATTCACATGGTAAGTTTTTGTGTGAACATATTTTCGGTTCCCATGAGCATGTCCCTGGGAACAGAGTTACTGGGTAATGTGGTTTTAACTCTGTGTTTAACACTGTTAGGAATCACAAAACTGTTTTCCACAGTGGCTGCACCACATTACCTTCCCATCAGCTGTTTGTGAGGGGTCCCTTTTCTCCACATTTCCACTAATGCCTGCTGTCTGCTTTTGATGATAGTCACAGCAGTGGTGCAAAGTGATGTCTCACTGTAGTTTTAACTTTTATTCTTATGGCTAAACTGAAAGAGACTTCAGTGGTGACACCTGACAAAGATACAGACTTTACAGAGTTAGTTCAGAAAAGTCATGAAACAGGAAACAAGTACAACTAGCATGGGCTGACTCATACCCTAGGGAAGGTAAAGAATTTGATTTCCAGAATTGCCACAAAAACTGTGAGACATCGCAGAGACCAGGGAAATAGAACTCACACAGGAGGGAAAAGAGTAAAAACATAATATGAATAAAAAGAAATTATAAAAAAGAACCAAATAGAGATTCTATGGTTGAGAACACGCACTGAATGGAAATTCACTAGATAAGCTCAGCAGCCTCTTTGAGCAGCAGAGGAAGGACTCAGCGGACTTGAAGGTAGATCAGTAGAGATTATTCAGTATGAGGAACAGAAAGAAAACAATGAGGAAAAGAGAAAAGAGGAGAGCCCCTCAGCAAGTCAGTTTCACAAGTGTTGGAGGCGCTGTCTGAAGCCTTTGTGCAAGTGAAGGCACTGGAAGATGTCTGGACTGACACAATTTTATATACAGAAAAATCTGAAGACATGCATACACAAAACTAGTAAGCAATTTCAACACAATTGCAGAATTCAAGATTAGTATTTAAAAATCAGTAGTTCTCATCCCTAAGTCAATGTAACAGTTATTGTGTTTAGAGATATTTTAGTTTCTTTTTTTTTTTTTTTTTTTTTGGTACCAGGGATCGAACTCACGACCTCGCGCTTGCCAGGCAGGCACTTAAGCCACTGAGCTAAATCCCCAGCCCAATATTTTAGTTTCTTAAATGATTTTTGTTTTGTATTGGTTTTGTGTTTTTGAGATAGGGTCTCACTATATAGTTCAGGCTGATCCTGAACTTACTGTGTAACCTAGGTTGGCCTTGAACTTGCAGCAATCCTCTTGCCTCAGCCTCCGGACTGCTGAGATTGTAGGCATGTTGTCACCATGCCTGGCTGATTTTGTTTTTTTAGGGGCTGAGAATTGAAGTCAGTCTTTGCATTGAGTTATATCCCCCAAATTTTTGTATTTATTTTGAGGCAGGGTCTTGCCAAGGCTGAGTTCAAACTTGCAATCCTTCTGCCTTAGCTTCCCAAAGTGCTAGGATTACAAGTTTGCACCACCATGCTTGTCTTGGAATGTCTTATTCTATTGGTATACCTCTGTCCTCATGCCAGTCCCACACTGTGTTGGTTGCTGTAACCTTAGACCAGCTCTTGAAATCTGGAAGTGCAAGTCTTTTAAATTTGTTTTCCTAAGGTGGATCAGTTGTTAAAGATTCCTTTGCTTTTCTGTGCACATTTTGGAAATAGGTCATCTCTAGCTACAAAATACTGTGGTTTTTGTTGGTTTTGCATTGAATTTATAGGTCATTTTGGAAAGTATTGGCCTTCCCAATTTATAAACATGATACACCTCTTCATTTTACTTAGCAGTTTTTTCTTTTTTTGAGACAGGGTCTTGCTATGTAATTCAGGTTGACCTTGAACTCACTATAAAGCCCAGGCTGGCCGTAACTAGTGGCAATCCTCTTATCTGAGCCTCCCAAGTACTAGAATTACAGGCGTGCTCCACCAATGCTCAGCTTGTTTTTAATTTTTAAATATAGTGGTATAATAGATTGTTTGTTTATAGGTGTCAACTATTTTGAACTTGCTAATTGAGGAAAGGAGAATTGCAAGTACTACATTTATAATCAAATCGAGAATGCTGAAATTAATTTAAAAGTAGGTGCTGAACTGTGGAAAGTAGTCCATATCCACAGAACTACAGCAGCTGCATCCTAAAGGCTAGAATTTGTGTTTCTATATCATTTACCAGTCATTTACATTACTGTCAGTTTTCTTTGGATTACCAAGTCACAAAATGTCTTAAAGGAGAGGAAAGTTAGAAACAATTTTAATTGTGTCTTAGACAAGACACAAAATCAACTGTTCCCTCCGTGTAAATTTTTTGTTTTGTCTTTCTCTTTGTGATGATAACAATCTCATGGAAAGGTTTTTGATCACAAAGTAAGCCTGGCCCTATTATTTATGTGGGTACATTAAGAGCCTTACTCTATCAGTTGGGTTCACCCTTCCTCCCTCCTTCCCTGCCTTCCCTTTTCTCTCTTGTGGTGCTGAGGATTTCACCCTGGACCTCACACATACTAGGCAAGTGCTGTACCACTGTGCTGTAGTCTCGGTCCATAGGTCTTTTTTTCAGCCTTGCAACATCCTAGGGCAGTTGTGATCAAGTTGCTCTGTAGAAATGTTCATCAGGAATATCAGATTGGACTTCTAAAAGCCACATCATTTGTACTTTCAAGGCCTGGCAATCAAGCCCAGTAAAGTCCCTACCATAGTTGTCTGTCATAGCCACAGATTTGGGTGAATTACCCTCTTCTTGGTGTTCCTCAAATATGTAAAAAGTTTCTGGTTTTCCAGAAAGTGGCATTTGGTAACATGTAAAGCTGATCTCTGGAAGCCCAGTACCAGGCTGTTTTTCTTGGGAAGGTGGTGTTGATATTGCCTGCATAAATACAGCTATCTTTGATCCTTAAAAGTGGTTTGTTATGCTTTACTGAACAAGCACTGTTCTCAAATGACACTTAAGGTGAGGCAGTGGTTGCACTTTGCCCAATTATATATTGTTGACAGGAATGAGGGATTCTTGTCCATCCTGTACAGATAGCTGTGCTGCCATGAAACGCAGGGAGACTCAGAAGGGTTCCTGAATTCTGAGATGTCAGTAAGGGTCAGATACTGTTCAAAAATGTCTCATTTCATTTTTCTCAAAGCTGAGTACATTTCGTTGTTGTTGCTTAAAAAGCCTGAGAAGAAAGCTTAATTGCTTCCTTATGTATCCAGAAAAATAGGACATAAAGCCAGCACCCACAAATGACCTCAATAACATTTCCCTCTTTAGTTCTTTCATTTCTGTGTAATTAGTTCTTACCCTGTTACATCTTGGGTTAATAGTCTTGTGAAGCCATGTGCTTCTTGGCTAAAAAGAATTTGGACATCCTGACTCACTCAATCTGTTGTATGTCTGATGTCTCCACTGAAGTGTATACCCAGTGTCACTAGCTAGAGGTCTGCTGTGTCCTTGCCCTGAGCCTCGCTGTGTGCCTTAGTTACTTTCTCATTGTCGAGACACAGTACCCAACACCTCCAACTCAAAGGAGGAAGATTTATTTTGGCTCAGAGTTTATAGAGGTTTTAGTTCATAGTCAGCTGGCTCCAGAGCAGGGTGGTGTGGCAGTGGAAGCAGAGCAATCAAAAGAGGAAGAAGGGCAATAGACCCTTCCTGGCCAAACCCAGTGACCCACTTCCTCCAGCCATGCCTCACCTCCCAGCACCACATTTAGCTATAAACTCATCAGTGGGCTAATTCCCTGATAAGTATCACACACCCAAGACCCAGTCACCTCTTCCCCCAAAAGCTCCATCTGTGAGCTCATGAAGCTTTGGAGGAGCATCTAGATATAAACCGTAACAGTGCCCTTTCTGTTTAAGGTGCACTGAGTGTCCACGCCAGCTGTGTCACAGTGAAGCAGAACTATTCAGGGATGACACAGATTTGCTGGCAATGAGGAATTCATTCCTGATAATTTTCAAATGTGGAGTATCTCGTGGTTTCACAACAAGAATAATACAAGTGACAAGGAAATTAGGTTGTTTCTGTGGCATTCAAAACAAAGATAAAAAGGCAATTAAAAAATTAGACATAATATCACTAAGGATAATGATTAAGCCTGTTTCAGAGCAGTCACGTATGATTCATCAAAGTGAATGAATGTAATTTTTATAGAGGAAGCAATCACGAGGTACAACATGTAATACTGAGACAAAATAGTCCAATAACACACTAAAGGCTGTCAGGTGAAGAGATTCACCAAGTCTGGATAGCACCAGACGTTTCTCTTTCCACAGAACGTCACAGGTAAGTGCATTTGTACTTGAAACCAGCCTAGAAGATGCTAGATTCAGATAAAGAGTAATGTTGTGGCCCAGCAGCAGATAATAACTGAGCCTGTGACTCTACCTCTCTGTTGTCACCTGTGCCTCCAGCAGGCACTAGCAGTGCTGTGATATAGCAACACATGATGAGCTGTGTCTGAGTTTTGCCCATCGGTCTTGGACACCTGTGGAGGAGGTTTGGCAGTTCAAAGAGCACGGGGGAATTGGCAAATGAGTAGTCTCTCATTAGCTTCAGGGAAGACACAAAGCAGGGTGGGAAAGGGGATAATAATCATGGCTGTCAAGTGGTCTCGGGTGAGTGGGATGAGAACTGATGGTGCACTGGGATGCAAGAGCCTTGTCCTGGCTCTTGGTGACAGAGCCTGGGTTGGTGACACCCCAGGAAGCCTGCAGTGTGGTGTAAGAGGTGGGAACTCCAGGAGGCTTGGCTCTGTGTGGTCTCAGGACCAGAACCCTGAAGCCTGGTGGCATCTCTGTTTGTTGCTGGGTGAGGAATCTGGTGCAGCAGAGGTGTCACTGTGTAGACCCCTTGTAGGCCAACTTTTCTCTTGCTGTCCCCTTGGTAGAAGTGATGTTACAGATGGAGGAAAGAGTAGTTTGTAACGTGCAGGCCGTGGCTGGGGCTGGCACAGCTACAGCTTTCCGGTGGAGCCCTTGTGCAGGGCAGTATAAAGAACGGTCTGTAGTAACAGAAACAAGGTAGCATCATTTAAGTGACAGGCATAGGCACAGGGTTGTCAGGCTGTGGAGCTTTGGTGGTCTTTTCCTTCTCTACCCTTTTTAAAAATCTTTTTTTTTTTTTAAATTTCTCATCCTTTTAAAAATGATGCTACTACTAACCCCGCCCCCTCCCAACACCAGTAATGATTCAGTGTTGGACCCTGTGTTCCTTGGGCCATGTGCCTGATGGTGTCTTGTGCTAGCGGAAGAGCATGGCCTTCCATGTCCTGAGGAAGCCCCTCCTCCTTTCATCTGCCTTTTACGCTTGGACCCCACTTGGTGTTGAGAAGCCTGCCTGTGTGAGTCTGTGTCACTGAACCTGCATTCGTCACTGATGCAGGGAATGGCTTCAGTGTAGCCCAAGTTTGGATCAGCCTGTTTGCCACTTATCTTATGCTGCATGGGCCCAAGGGCCAGAGCCCCAAAGCTTGATGGGGCAGTGCTGCTCCCTCATTGAGACCTTCTGGAGCCTGGATCAAGTGAACCCAGTGACTGATCAGTTGGTCTTGGTGCCGTTCTCCCTCCACATGTGGCAAAGGGACAGTGCAGGTGTCTTTTGGGAACTGGGGTGTGCTGTGGGGAGAAGCTGTGGGCTGTGAGCATGCAGTGGGCTCAGGTTTGCACTTTGTCCCTGGCAGCCCAGGAGGCAGAGTGTCCTTAGTGTCCTTCAGCTTTCTGTGAAGTGGTGGCAGCCTCTCAGCCAGGGGAACTCAAGCGAGGTGTTGAACCTCACTCATCACAGATGTTTTTACCTATAAAGTGGGGTCAAGGCCAGTACTGACCCCAGGATGCTAAGTAAGTGTCCCAGTTGCTGTTTCTCTTCAAATAAGTATTGAGGTTCTCAGAGTTTTCCCCCAAGGTCTCTCTCTACTATGTTCTTCCACTGGAGTCCCCCAAACTGTAGCAGTGAGGGACACTTAAGTCCTTGGAGGTGCTGCTGATTCTGCCTGTCTTGCCAAGCTTTCCACGTTCCAGTGTGACCTAGGAAATGGCCCTGCCTCTGTTGCCTGTGCTTCTGCTGCTATCACCCCGAGCGTATCTGCTTCTTGTCCCTGACCCCCAACCTGTGCGTCTTGTTGGTCTTATTGATTCTGTCCCCCAGCCTTCCCAGGCCATGCTGCTTCTAGCCACCTCTATTACACTTTTGTGCCCTTTCTGGGCAGTGGCCACGTTGTCACTCTTACCTCTGCGCTGCATTTTGCAGCCCACCCTATACCCAGCACCTAGGGATCCCTCTGGGATAAAGTGGTAGATATGAGGCACTGGTGGGCCCAGTCAATCTCGAGGTGAAGTCTTCCTCTGTCCTTGCAGCTGACTGGACTCTGCTTGCCTCAGCTGCCCTCCTTCCCTGTCACAGGGTGTTTAAGGTGTGTCTGTTCTTCCTGTTGTAAAAGTCACAGGATGAACCTAGTTGTGCATCCCCTCAGGAGCACAGCTTGGAGTTTGCCTGTGGATCCAAGCAGCCCCATATCTGTAGTGTCTACCCTGAAGCTCATTGTATGAACCAGACATCTGTAGTCATAGCACCCTGAGGGGCTCAGGCAGGAGGATTACAAGTTCATGCACAGCCTGGCAACTTCGTGGGCTCCCGTGTCAAAATAAAGTAAGACAAGAAAGGACTGGGGATATAGCTCAGTGCAAAGGCTAATGACTTCATACACACAAGTATACATACACAAGCTGACAAAGCTGTTTGTCACACTGGAATAAAACCCAGTGACCTCCGCATGGCTCCAGGGCTGCCCTGTGCAGTCTGCCTCTTTTTGCAGTAGGCTGGTGGTGTCTCGCTGCCTTCCAGGGGTCCATCGTAGAGATCTGCCTCAGGGACTTTGCCCATACTGCACCCTCTGCCTAGAGCGTTGCTTTATGTCTTCACACAATTTTTGTTCTTGCACATCATTCGCATAACCAGAGGGAACAGATTGTTAGGCAGTTTTTGTGTTTGGAAAGAGAATTGCAAATCAGAACGAGGCCTCCTTGTCTATCCCTCTAACTTAAGGGTGGATAAACCAATGTTCAGAAAGGTCAAGTAACTAGCCCAGGGCCACACAGCAAGCCAGGGTCGAGCCTGGGGCCACAACCCAGTCTCTATGTATATGACTGTTGCTTTCCCAGAGTTCTGAGACCTCTTCTCCTGCTTTGTTGCTCAGTGAGTTCAAAGAGAGCATTTCACTAATGATGACTCCTCTCTCAGTATCTGTATCCAGTGAGTCCTTTGTTCACACATTGCCTTTGATTGTTTCCCTAGAAGACAGACTTACTTTATTTTTAATTCATTGTTCTTTTCTCTACAATCTGCTGCTTTTCTACTGGAAGAAATCCTCGTAGGTAGGGCAGGTGAGTCTGGGAGACCTAAATTTATAATAGGAGTTTTTCTAATGTTTGACAGTAGAAGTCCTGCTCAAGCATGGAGCAGTCAGGAATGATAACCTGGATTCCTGAAGTCACGGTGTCACTCATTTTCTCCCAGCTGGCTTCTAGGCCCACTTGCAGCAGCATACCTGTCGCCCTGGGTGAAATACCACTGTGTCGGCTGTCTGTCTCATCCTCTGTGGTCTTGGCCTTGGATATTGCTGTCCACAGTGGGTGGTTTCTCTATTGGTGTCCACAGTGGGTGGGTCCTCTGCTGTATGAGCTGTGCTTGCTTCTGATGCAGAGAGGTGTCTGCCTGTTCCCTGACTTAACATCCCTGGTGGTGCTTTTTAAAGAGCTCACAATCCAGGTAGGTGTGACACTGTTCTCTGGGGCTAGATTGTGCTGGCCCACAGGCAGTTTTTCCTGGGACTGGTGGGGCTAGGGGTATAGGTGAGGAACCAGAGTTCAGCCCAGGGCCCTCTCAGTTCGACTGCTCTGGTTGCGCTCCTGCGTGAGGTGACACATAAAGTGTGGCCTTGGGCTTGCTGTGCCTCCTGGAAGCCTGCCTGCCTTGTGTGGTCAGTTGCTCCCAGGTTCCGCATGCCTGTTCCAGCGCTGAGCTGCTCACTAAAGTTGTGTTTGGAGCCATTATCCAGCTGCTTTTTGAATGTTTAAAGCATTCAGAGGATCAACTTTTCCAAAGAGCGAGAAAAGCTGGAGAGAAATTACAGCATTTGTTTGAGAGGTTCTGAGAGCTTTTTTTTTTTTTTTTTTTTAAAAGCACAAACAGTTCAAAGAGTGCTTCTTGTTAATCAGAGGAATATTCCAGCATCCCTGGGGTGGTCACACTGGCTTAATTGGAACCCAGGCTGCTTTGAAGTCCTTTTAATCCTGCCTGAGCAGGGAGAAAGAATTCGAAGGCAGCAACTGTAAATTTGAAATTTCTTCATTTTATTTACATGTGCCTGGGGACTCATGTAACTTGTTTCCCTGAAGCAGTTAAGCCACGTTGCCAACATGTGGACAGCTGAGTGAGACTGGGACTTTATTAGGCTGGAGGCAGGCAAGGCTGGTCCTTAGCGGAAGAGCCATCAAACAATGGCTGCGTCAAGGCAGCAGGCTGTGCAGCCCTGCTGTTGCAAGCCCCCTCTAGATCCCAGAGGCACGCTGTCTTCTTGCCCTTTGCCCCGGCAGACTGGCCCAGAAGTCTGTTAATTTCTTTTCATAGGGATGGGTGTCTCCATCTATCAGAGCTCCCGTTCTCCTGTCCTATTCCTGTCCTGCTGAAATGTCCACATTTTGTGCCACGACTGCTTGTTGGCTCATTGTGAGGCAGATTTGCTCTTTCCTAGCTCCCTGCCAATTCCTTGTTGCCTCTGGCTGAACAAGATCTGCTCCTTCTGCTCTGCATAGGTGGAAAGCAAGATCCTAGGGGCCCACTTGGGCACAGTGGTGGCCAGGGCTGTGGCCCAGCTTTTCTAGGCAGCAATCTTCCCTGAGCTACAGAGGAGGGTAGTTTTGGGGCCAGCACATTACTGTGAGCTGTGTGATGGCTCCGGTGTTCCTGGAGCTGGGCCAGTGTGTGTACATTTGCACACTATGAGTCCTGGCAGATGTGAGCGGGCCCCCATTGAGGTGTTTTTGGCCCCTATGGATGCTGTAGAATTCTCCCAGTCACCTTGGAAGCTCCAGCTTTGGTTTACTTATCATGGAACTTTGTGTAAATTCTTCCCCCTACATTCACGTTATTTACTTCATTTCACTTGGTTTGTACTCAGATGTTGCCACTTCAAGGACACTTCCTGCCCAGCCTGTCTGAAGTGGCTGCCTCACTGCCATCACCCTGTCCCCTTTCTCTGCCATGCTTATAACTGCTCATCTTGGGGACATACTGCAGTTGTCATTAGGTCTGTTCCGGTGACTACCTGCCCCAAGAAGTAGTAAAGCCCAGGGTGGAGGGCAACCTGTGTTTATCTGCATGGCTTCCCTAAGACCTGCCTGGGGCTGAATTGGCCCAGAGTGGTGATTGGCTAGATGTGTGAACAAGTGGAGACCCCTCAGAGACATGATGCCCTGAGCCACCACATGGCTGCTGTTGAATCAGGTGTCTCGTTCACTTGTCTTTCAAGAGTTAGGGTTTTTTTTTAGTAAGGGATTTACATGTTTCCTATAACCCACCTGGCCTTCCCGCCTCTCACTGTGGTTTCAGATTGTCCATCCAGCAGAGCTGCTCTTGTCATTTTGTTTGACCCAGGAATTGGTAGGCCTATCCTGTCTCAGTGGCCACTTGGTTGGCAAAGGACTTGGGTGCCAGAGGCCTCCCGCAGCAGCGAGAATCATCACAAAGGTCCAGTGATGGCTCAGTTCCCTTAATTAGTGGTTGTCAGATTGGGTGATAGATCACTAT
Source organism: Dolichotis patagonum (assembly GCA_004027295.1). NCBI lineage: Eukaryota > Metazoa > Chordata > Mammalia > Rodentia > Caviidae > Dolichotis > Dolichotis patagonum. The sequence continues at coordinate 231,093 of PVJX010000200.1, read as the reverse complement.
TTCACAGTCCAGAAAACTGAACTTGAACCTAGCTGACTGCAGGGCAGAGTCTCGCTGAGCCTGCTCCTCCCACCTCTTTGCATCTTTCCATTATCGGCATACTTTGCGACAGTACTTGGACATACTCAATGTCACCTGTGCCTTTTTTGGAACAAGGGCGGGGTCAAATAAATGCTCATTTCTGAAAACACGTAGTGTTTATGTAGTGGTTCATTTGAAAGGCCAAAGGATTATTTTCCTTAGGTCTCGTTCCAGTGAGTTTGTGCTAGAGACCAGCGGTTATGCTTGGTGTGAGTGTCATCTGAGTGGTAGGTCCTGGGGTACTGCCACTAATCAACAGTAATATTACACGCTACAGTTTCTGTTGTTGATCCTTTGTTTTCAGTCTTCTCATGACTTCCCTTTTTTCCAAGGGTGCACTTGAAGTTTGGAGAGGTCAGCTGATTTGTTTGAGGTTGAGTAGTTAATAGTGAGTGGAATTAGAATTTGAGCACTGGTCTGCCCCACTTTCAAATCTAAGATGCTAACTTTATGGCCTGCCCTTGTGCTCTTGACAGTCTGTAGAGCCTGCCTTCCAGAAACAAAACTGAGACCAGTGCCTGCATCCCTGCCCTCTGAACTTATGAGGTACTTGGGCTGCATTCTGTGGGAAATAGGGTGGCAGCACGGAAGGGCTGGGTGACCAGTACACCAGTCTTGCACTGGAAAGTTCTTACAGTCCTGCAGCACTGTAAACCTTATACTAGTAGATTATTCTTAATTTTTTAGAAGTTTGAAATATCTTGTATGTGGGAAAGCATGTCTTTAAAGCGTACATCTAGGTACCCATCTTCAAGTTAAGAATAAGAACAGTGCCCTTCAAGATGTGGACCCTTTCCCAGTCCACTGCTTCTCCCCACCATCCCCAGAGCAAGCTCCCAGTGTTGGGTGAGTTGTTCAGTGGGCTTGCTCCCCTGGCCTGCTTCCTGGGGCACTGGTCCATCCTCAGCCTACTACTGCAGCGCCAGTTGCGTGTGCTTCAGTGGTCACATAATTTAATTAAATGTTATAGAATCCAATGCAAAATAAATGTGTAACAAAGGTGGTGTTTCTATGAAAACAAAATTAAATGCTTTAGAAAGACCCTAAGGAAATTTGTTGAGAAATTGGTGTTGAATGAGGCAAATTGACTGTAAAAGATTGACAAGAAAATTGTAAAATGTAGGGTGGTTGGAAGTGTCCACTTTAAAGAAACAAAGGTAAAAATCACAAATTATGCGTTATGGGTGTGATTTATGCAAAAAAGTTTAAAATAAAACTCTTAAAATTAGGTCCAGTTAGTGGACTTAATGTTTAAAGAAGAAGTTTGCAGCTCAAGGGATAATTGTGTATTTTTATTGTTTTGTGTGGAAATGTTTGAGAGATACATCTCATTTGACCTCCCTGTTAACCAGCTTTTGGCTTCATGAGTTAGCAGTCTTCTTTGTTTCAGACAGGAATTCTTTTACCAATATTTATCACCCCATTTACAAGGCAAATTATTTGTGTTATACATAGCTGAACAAGATTTAGGAATAATTTGACTTTTTTGTTATAAATGGTTATAGTTAGATTTTTGTGCATTAATTTGTCGTGGGAATAATTTTTCTTTTAAAAATTTTTTTTTATGGTACCTGATTCTGCAGTATGAAGTTACAGTGCTGATCTATAAGAAATTGTTTTTACTAAACACCTATTGCATTTTCTTGGCACAGAGTAATTAACAATTTTAAAGGTATCCAGAGAGCTAAATCCTCCAAGCCGTTCTTGTCCTGCCCCTTAGGATGTCTGCCTGCTTTGCTTTGCTTTGCTTTGCTTTTCTTTTCTTTTCTTTTCTCTTTTCTTTTTTCTTTTCTTTTCTTTTCTTTTCTTTTCTTTTCTTTTCTTTTCTTTTCCTTTCCTTTCCTTTCCTTTCCCTTTCTTCCTTCCTTCCTTCCTTCCCTCTTCCTTCCTTCCTTCCTTCCTTCCTTCCTTCCTTCCTTCCTTCCTTCCCCCTTCCTTCCTCCTTCCTTCCTTCCTTCCTTCCTTCCTTCCTTCCTTCCTTCCTTCCTTCCTTCCTTCCTTCTTTTCTACCTGGGATCAAACTCACCACCTTGTGCTTACCAAGGAAGCACTTGGAGCCACTGAGCTAAACCCTCTGGCCATTATTTCTTTCTTATCCTTCAGGTATCTTTAATGCATGTATAAGTCAGTATGGACATACAGGTTTTATTTTATGCAAATGGCATCATATACCCACATTCTGCTTCTGGTATTTTTATTTAGCATGCACTTTTGGGACTCCTTCATATTAACATATAAAGTTTTTTTTTTTTTTTGGTACTGGGAATTGAACTCATGACCTGGCACTTGCCAGGCAGGTGCCAGAAGCAGAAGCAGACTGGTACTGCCTCTGGCACAGGGGCTGCCCCACCTCTCTCAGGCCTTACAGGTCAGCATCAAGAGCCATCCTGCTCATGGTCAATGGGGGAAGGGCATTCTGTATCCCCAGCTTGATTCTATGTTATTTTCTCTTGATTTTGTTCAGGTTCCATTGTATGAGTGGACTGTAATTTAGATCACCAGGAACACAGAATTTGTGATTCTGTGCACTGAGTTCAGACCCAACTGTCGTATAGTACTGTAGAAAGGTAGCATGATTGTTGCTTCCTTTGGCTCATATTTTTTGAAGCCTATGATTGTGCCAGGGGGTGAAAAAAAGAACAAAATATAAAATATATACAGCCTTTATGAAGCTTTCGTTGCACTTACGGAGGAAGACGGTGGCCATTTTTAATAGGTGACGAGTAGCCTGTAAAAGTGAGATTTGGGCTGTGAGGGAGAGGGATGCAGGAGGAGTAGTATGGAGATGAGGTGTGGCTGATGAGAGGGTTACTTTTTAAACAGGAGGTCAGGGCAGGTCCATTTTCAAGCACACACCTGAAGATGAGCGAGGCAGGGAGCCACAGTACACGTGGGGGAAGGGCATTCTGGAAGAGATGTGCAGTGGACCTGTGGTAGGGGCGTGGCTACGGCCGAGGGCTTTTTCAAGGCAGTGAATCTGAAAAGCATCTGCCTTCTTACCTTGTGCGAAGGTCATTGACCATGAGCAGGATGGCTCTTGATGCTGACCTGTAAGGCCTGAGAGAGGTGGGGCAGCCCCTGTGCCAGAGGCAGTACCAGTCTGCTTCTGCTTCTGGGAAAAGAGTGACCTTGTCTCTGCACTAGGGAAATAGGCAGCTTCTCGGAAGAAGTGTGAGCTGCATTGTCACGGTTAATCTGCACTGTCCACTTGATTGGCTTGAGAGGTGCCTAGGTGATTAGGAAAGCATGTCATGGGGGTTTGATGTAGGGGACTATATGTGGTCCCTTGTTCCTCCTCTGACTCCCTTTTGCCCTGCTTCTTGACAGCCACAGGTTGAGCAGCTTTCTTCCCTTATACTCTTCTGCTCATACTTGTAGCCAGCTGATTGTGGATTGAAACCTCTAAAACCGTGAGCTAAAATAAATCTCTCTTCCTTTAAGTTGTACATGTTGGTGATTTTGGTCATAGTAACTCAAAGCTAATACATGCATTGCCTACTCTGTGACCAGGAAGTCACAGAGTGGCTAGAGTGCTGATGGTGAGATGGCTGTGTGCCCCTCACAAGTTCCCCAAATCCTAGTGGCCGTAGCCTCAGGAATGGAAAATCTGACATCCCTTCTGGTGGCCTCAGAGTTGAGGACAGCAGGCCCGGCCTCCCACAAATGTGAGGTTTGTGTGCAATGTGGACTTAGTCCCTTCTCTCAAGGACAGCAGCAGCCGCCTCTTCCCTGTCCTGGGCGCTGCACACAGGTTGTGTGTCACCCTTCCAAACACACCTGTGTGTTGGCACCGTAAGTGTCTGGGCTGCCCTGTGGCTTGCCCTGGGAGTGCCTGTCACTCTCCTTCCTATATTTTTCTGTTGCTGTCATAGTGTACTTTTGGCAAAGTCAAAAACCCATCTTGCTGGGTTGTGTCCCCCTCCCTGGCTGAATGTCAGCCCCCAGCAGTTTTGAACTGTGGCTGGAGGTCCCGGAGGTCCGTTCTCTGGAACAAATAGCATCCTGAAAGAGAGCGCCAGGCTTCTCTTTGTTAACTGCTCTTATGGCTCGTTCATTTTAGATAGGCTCGTTGAATGTCTCGTTCATTTTAGACACTGGTATCCCCTAGATCTGGTGTCTTTCAGACTTCACGAAACTGACACTTAGGGTTGACAAGAGCCATGGTATCTGCTATTAGAACCTCAAAATAGCTGTGGCTGGGCTGGAACTGCCTTTGCCTCAGAAATAAATCGGTGGGCTTGATCCCCACAACCCGCTGCTATTCTGCACACAGCTGAGTTTGAGTCAAAATTCAGCTGCAGATAGAACAAAAAGACTTCCCTGAAAGCCCCCAGTTAGAATGTGAAAGCCTTCGCAGCTGAAGCCAGAGTTTTCCGCAGCAGCTGTCACAGCTTGGGCTGCAGTTGGAACTGTCACTTTCCTGTCATTTCTGTGTTGGAGGCTTCCAAGGCCCCAAATGCCTCTCACTTTGTAGTAGTGAAATGCGAGTTTCAGAATGGAGTATTGGTGTTATTTTTAGGACGCAGTGGCACTTGGCATGACTCCTTCTAGTTACAAGCACTTAGCTAATCCCCGGAGTGCCCTGGGTAAGCATCTCTGAGTAGCTTTAACCACACACAGGTCAGGAGGCTTCTGAAAAACAAACACTTCTCCTGCCATTTGGAAGACGTGGGCCTCTGGTCTCTGCTTGGAGGTGTGGGGAAGGCTGTAACTGCATGCTAATCTGCCCTGATTCCACGGCTCACAAGGGCTCTCCTTCCCTTGCGCAGCTCAGGATGGGCGGCAGGAACCTGAGTTCCGCACCTCTCCCTGCAGCATAGAGCCATGCTTCTGGAATCTGGGGCTCCTCCTTTTGTACATGCCATTTGCCCAGCAGCCAGTGCCCAGGTGTGTGCCAGACTGAGCATATGTGGTGGGTGGCTCCTCTCATCAAGCTCTCTGCTCTCAGTTGGGTGCCATGGACAGCTTTCCTCACTCTGCTAGCTTGCTGTGTTTTTATATTTTTTCCTTAATTTTTCTCACTTTCTGCTTTATGCATGTAATATATAAATTTCTGTTGTAAGAAGTGTGCATTAAGTACATAAAGATCCCATGATTGCCACTACTAATTCCAACTCTGACATGGAGGTACCCTCTGAGATAGACTTGGGGTGAATCCCAGAATTGGTGCTCCCTCTTGAATAGTGTCTTGCACAGTGACAGTAGCAGTGCAATAACACATGGGGTGGGGGGGGCAGCAACACTTTCCTGGCAGCTAAGGGTGGCAGCCTGCTTGCGGGGAGCAGCTGGAGGCACAACCTTTGGGACCAGTGCAGAGCCCGTGTCACCTGTTCAGGGAATCAGTAGCAGGTGTGTTCTGCTGACACACACAGCCCCACACTTGTCTTCCATGCACTCCTGTGCTCCTGTGCTGATGAGTGGTGCGGAAAGCCAGTGTGTCCTCAGGTCCTGCACGCACACTTGGGAATGTCCACTGTGAAGTCTCAAGAAATCCTGCATGTATGTTCTGCTGCAGTGCTGGTGACAAGATGTGGCCGGCATTGGGTCTCACTGTGTCCACAGATAGGTAGGACTTTGTGTAGCTGTGTAGCGCCTGTCATTTTCAGCTTCCTCATGGAAAAATGGAACCAGTGAACAGGGCTCCTGCGCGCTGGTGGAGTAGTTTTCAAAGTTGGGAAGTGACATGTGTGTAGGGAATTGCATTGCTGCACATGCTGTTGGGGGAAGTGAGGAGAGGAGCTAGGTCCTGCCAAGTGTGGTCTTGGTCCTGGGCACTAGGTGGTGTTTTGCATACGACACAGCAACACTGTGTGTTGTATGTTATCGTTTTTACCAGTGGGATAAAGTGAAGGCTTCTGAAAGCAGGTAGCCCGTGTTATATGCCTGGTAGTAGGCTGCAGTTGGACCTAGGCTCTGGCAAGAGCTCACAAAATGGATCCATCCTGGTCTGAATCATCAGTGGCTGGTGTGGGTCCTGGTCCTCTGTGTTGTGTGCAGGCCTAAGTTCACTTCTGGCACAGCTGGAACTGAGCATGTCTTCTTTATTTCTCAGGACCCCGGAAGACCTTTCCAGATTCATTGTTGAGTTGCAGCAGCGAGAACTGACCCTGAAGGAGAAGAACAGTGCTATCACCAGCAGGTAGGCTGGCTGGGCATCCACTTGCCCTGGGAACTTAGGATGGGACAGACTGGTGCCTTCCTGGATCACGCAGTGTATCAGTCTGCTTTTCATGCTATAGTGAAGTACCTGAGGTTGAGTACTTTTTAAAGAGAAGAGTTTTTTTTTTTGTCTGTTTGAGACAAGATCTGGCTATACAGTTCAGGCTGGCCTTGAGCTCACTTTGTAGCCCAGACTGGTCTTGAAGTCATAACCATCCTCCTGCCTCAGCCTCCTGAGTGATGGGATTATAGACATGTACCACCACTGATGGAGAAGAAGTTTTTTTAAACTCATGGTTCTGGAGATTGAAGGGCATGGTGCCAACATGAACTTGGCTGTGGTGAGGACCTTGTGGCAGGCGGCAGGGCTTGTTGTCACCTAGAGAGTGGGAGGGACTGAGTGTCCTCCTTCCATAGGAGCTCTCACGCGTGCTAGCCAAGGGGCCTGACAGTTGCCTCTGTCCCTTATGGGGACAGCATCCTCTATGACCTGTGGACCTCCCACAAGGCCCTACTTCCCAACACTGCATGTTGAGAAGCCCCTGGGACTCACTCAAGCACGTGTAAACTGTGCTCCTTGGAAATGGCTACAGGGTTTGCCTTGGTCAAGATGGTGGGAGCTGGAGATTAGGGAGGGACGTCACCCAGTATTCCTAGTGTGTCGTGGTAAGGTTCAGCTTAGGCACCGTGGTAATTGTGACACTGTGCTGAGTCACCTCTGGGTCCTTGGTGGTTGGCTTCGTGGCTAGTGTACTTGTCAGATCTGGAGTGTTCCTATCTTTGCAGCAACCTGTGGACTTCCTCAAGTGTAGAAGCACTGGGGATACAGGTGTGTGTGCCAACTTGTGTCCTCATGGAAGGCCTGTAGAGTGTTCAGCCATCTGATGCCCTTGATGTGTATGACCAGCATGTCACCCAGCCAGCTTGAGCCAAGTGTCCCCAGCCTAACCTGAGAGGGGCAGCTTCAGGGCTGCTCCAGGGTATGGTGTTGGGTTTCTTCCTGACACTGCGGGGGTGGTATCTTTTCCAACTCATTTTCTCCAACTCTGACACCCTCTGGGTGTCTTAGGATTCTGTTCAATTCAATTCTGACACTACCTAGAATGAGAAGGTTCCAGGGCTCAGTCCCACAAGACCACCCCGACTTGGATGCCAGTGGCAAGTATCAGATCTTCAGAATCTTCACAGTTTTGTCCATCTCCCAATTCAGGACATCTCATGTACCCCTCATCAGGTTTGATGGATGACATCTTGCTCGAACTCAGGCAGATGACTTATGGATTCCTGATTTATTGTGAAAGATCTAATTCAGGAGGAGCCAGGTAGGAGGTGCACAGGACAAGCTGCCGTGAGGGCACGGTGCTTTCTGCCTTGTCCAGGTGGGCCTCTCCCAGCCTGCCCTGTGATCTCCAACCCCAAAGCTCCGAATCTTGTTCAAGAGTTTTCACAGCCCAGTCTCCAGCCTTTGGTTTAGTAAGTGAGGCTGAGAGTTCCCAGCCTCTCTGAACTCTGGTCTTGTTGTAACCAGCCCCCATCGTGAGCTCTGCAGGGGCCTGCCTTAAGCCACCTTGTTAGCACAAATTAGGTATGCTCTAAAGGAGCTCATTATGGATGACAAAAGGCACTTGTGTCACCCAGGAGACACTAAAAGTTCTACCAGGCATGGGGACATAAGTTTGTGCTCTCTTTATGTGCTTGGCCTGTTGTCTTCTTGCCCCTCAGCTGACTGCTCAGACTGGTTTCTCTCATGCCTTCATGGTGCTGCCCAGCTTTGGGTGTCATGTCCACAGGCAGAATGGAGAGGCCTCTTTTCCGGAACAAGGAAATATTTTTGGGGGACCACCTCTCTACCCTTGCAAAGCCCTCCCTCCCACACAAGGCCTTGCATTTGCCTGCCCCAGAGAGGATATTGACAGAGCAGATGGGTTGCTGTGATGAGCTTCAGGAGTCTGATTCATGCTTGAGTCACCTGTGTTAGGGGACTGCTGTGTGGCTGGGCCTTCTGAGGTGAGCAGGGCCACAGGGAGAGGCCGTGTGCTAGTGACATGGCTGGATGGGCTCTGAGAAGCTTCTGAAGTCAGCTGTTGGTTACCAAACTGTAGACTCCTCCTCCCATGGAGATAGCATTTTAATAATTTATTAATAGCCAGAAGGAAGGGTTTCTTATTTTGGGGGCTGATGTCACTTTGAAAATCGGATTTTAGAAGCAGCTGGTTATGTTGGACATAATCACATCAATTTACTTTTTAAAGCTCAAATGATAAAGATTGCCTTTTGCTTTCAAAGCCACTGTCAGATGAAACAGGCATGAAAAGTGATTTGGAATTAAAGCTTTAACGTTTTGCTGGGTGATTCTCTTCATTTTGCCCTGACTATGAAACAGAATGAGCTATCAATGGAAAAGAACCTTGTTTGCATCTTTCTCCCCATAAACAGTGAGGCATTTTCAGCATTTACCTGCTTTGACCTGTACTGGCAACCCCACTGTCCACTCCAAGAGCCACCAAGAAGGGGACCCTCTGCGTGCCCTGCTCTGCAACTCAGCATGTGGCTGAAAGATTGAACTGAACCAGATTTTTCTTTTGGGTCAGTTTCGAATAGTCTCTTTCAGGGAGGTGCCTCTGGCTTGGGTGGTCTGTCATTCTACCCCACTGCCCACCTTTCAGGACCACTGGACTCCTCTGAGAGTCCATGCAGCTGCCCCGGGTGAAAGATATGTTCCAGGGTATTCCATGGGAGTGGCCGATGGGTGCTTCATACTTTTCTGCAGATGAGGCAGCTATTTTAATTACTTTCCATCACTGGGACAAAGTGTACCTAGCACCACATCTTAAAAGTTTCTTTTGGCTCATACTTTTAGAGGGTTCAGTCCACAGTCTGCTGGCTCCAAGGCAGAAATGGCATGGTGGAAGAGTGTGGTGAGAGGAAATGGATTCAACCCGTGGTGTCAGAAAGCAGGAGAAAGAAGGAAGGAGCTGGGGGCAAGAATACAGCCTTCCAGGTCATGACCTAGGTCCTGCCTCCTAACAGCACATTCACCCACGAACTCATCAGTGGATTCACTGATGAGCCTAGTACCCTTGCGATCCCCTCGCCTTTCAGAAGTCCCACCTCCGAACCATGCTTCTTTCTCTGTGGTGTTGTATAGTCCCTGAAGAGCTGACCTGTGACCTTGTCACACAGGTGGTCTGGCCCACTATCCTGTGGGGGTTTATGATGGTACCTGTCTTCTCCACACTCCCTGTCATCCTGGAAGTGTTTGTGCGCTGTGCTGCACTTCACAAGCCCATTGTGGGGTGCTTTTCTTCTTTGGTAAAGCTCTTTTAAACAAAGCTATGGTTTCTGCCCAAAGATACTTGAACGTTGACTTCTGAGGATGAATTCTGCAGTGGGGTCCAGATGTCCGAAGCTGGCCTTTAGAGCGGCAGTCCCCAACCCTTTGGCACCAGCGACTGGTTTTATGGAAGAAAGGTTTTCTACCTATCCAGTTTGTAACCAGCCCAGGGGTGGGGGATTCCTGCTTTAGAGGACAGATAGGATTCAGGGTATAGCTCCCCATTAAGGGTAGCAGACACAGTACCAGTCTCAAGCACCCTCACCTGGGTGTCACAGCTCCCGCCTTTGCCCATCTTTTTTTTTTTTTTTTTTTTTTTTATAAATCGATACAGGGGATCGAACTCACAACCTTGTGCTTGCAAGGCAGGTGCCTATGCCCCTCCTTTGCCCATCTTATGTGCAGAATAGCTGCGTCTTCCTGCTCATCGTCTCTATAATATGATGTCTGCCACCCATGAAGGTGGAAATCAGAGAGTGAGTTCCATGGGCCAGCCTCCTCCTTGCCGTTTCCTCTGTGTCCTGTAACCTGGCTTTCCATGGTGACTGCAATAGCTCTGGGCCATTTCCAGTGGACTGCTACTTTCCACAAGCAGTGTTCTGAATGGTGGCTGATACTGGCTAATTGCCACAAGGAGAAAGTACTTGCTGTCATTGAGCTATGTGTGACTTTACTCTGTGTTACTGGCAAAGCATGGTCCTAGACTTCCATCTTGGACTGAAGTTGTCTTTTCTTTTCTTTTTGGTACTGTGGGCTGAACCCAGAGCTTACCACAAGGTAGACAGATGTGCCACTGAACTATAACCCCTACCCTTTTAAAAAAATGTTTATTTTGAGATACAATCTTGCTAAGTTGTCCAGCCTAGACTTGAACTTTGAGATCTTCCTGTCTCAACCTCTTGAATAGCTGGGACTACATGCTTGCATTATCACATCCAGCTAGAAATGGTCTTTCTTGATGTTTTGGGACCCTTCGGACTGGAGTCTGCAAGCCCAGTGGTTGGACTGGTGCTTCGTTTTGATCACGGACTGGTGTTTCAGAGATGAGAAACTTCCTGAGCCCTTCCAAATGGCAGGAGATGGGAGACATACTCCCCTTAGAAGAGAGGAAGTACCTGTTGCTTTGTGTCATTTACTGAGGTGCATTTCCTTATCTTAAAACGGAGAGAGAGTCTCTCTGTAAAAGTGCCTATCCCAACTGAACTAAAAGCATAATAAGATTCAAAATGTATAATAGATACTGTAGTAATGAAAAGGAAAGAAAGTTTTCAAAAGAAAAGAACAACTTGTAGGTATACACATAAAACTGTATGCATGTATAAGTGTGCAAGATAGGTAACTATACTACTAATTCTACTAAAAAGAATAGTTTGTGCTGTCATTGTTTATCTGTTCATTTTTTATGCTTAGATTTTGTAACTTGAACAACTACTTCTAAGATAACAATATGCAATATATTAACTAGTGTTGATTTCTTACCTTTTTTTTTGAATTCTGTATTATTTCTACCCTTTTTTCTGTTTTGCTTCTTAAAAGTTAAAAAAAAGAGAAAAAAGGAGTGCCTGTCCCCGGACTTTGCCTCCCTTCCAGCTACAATCTGACTGCCACGCAGGAAGTGTCAGCCTTCCTGCTGCCCAGGCCTTGCTTTTGTTTCTTTGAGTTTAATAATGTCCCTTTTCTGCACTTGCCTGATCTACCTGAGGAAGGTCTGAGGTCTGACCTTCGGTCTGAGGAAGGCACTCCCACCGAGTCGAGCGGAAGCCTAGCAGGCTCTGGGATAGGCCTGGTTGTCACTCTCTTTTGTGTAGTAGAGCATCATGGGCCTTGGTTGATCTACAGTAGATGCAGGGCAAGGATGTAGACCTGACTGTCTCTACAGTTTGAGGGTTGTTATAATATCTAGATATCCCTCCAAAGCTTTATGCACTCATAGTGGGGGCTTTTGGCAGGTACTGGAATATAGGTGTGTGATACTGGATCAGTCTACTGATGGGTTTATAGCTAGGTATGATGTTGGGAGGTGAAGACTGGTGGGAAGAGGTTGGTCACTGTGGGTGTGACCTGAAATGGAATATATCCCTCCTCCTTTGATGACTGCTGCTGACCGCTGCCATGCCAATAGCAAGTCTCCTCTGTGCCCCTTTGCCATGCCATGCTGTGTTGGAGCCAGCTGACTATGGACTAAAACCTTTACAAGCTGAATAAACCTTTCCTCCTGTAACTTGTGGGTGTGGGGTATTTTGTCCCAGCAACGAGAGAGAAACTAAAACAAAGGTGGAGGCCAGGTCCTGAGGAACATGTCGCTCGGCTACCATCTGGGCCTTCATCACTTCTCCGCTTTCACAGGGACTGCGAATCTGTGTGCTCTGTGCTGTGGTGCTTGTCTGTTTTAAGGTACAGCCGCTTAGAACCCAGGGAGAGAAGCTGCTGAGGGATGTGGGGATGGGAACACTTGACTGCCACCTGTCTGGGCCATGCCAGCTGGCTGGCCTGGCTCTTTGGACTGATGAACCTTGGGTCTGGTCAGCCTTCCAGGGCTCGCTATTCACACTATATTTGTGTTCACCCTGGCTGCTCCGGTGGACAGATGTAGCTTCTGCCTCTGGGCAGAGCTCTGGGGCTGGAGCTGTCAGGAGACCAGCCTTGCAGCCCTTGAAGTCCCGGTTTTTCTCCATGGTGCCTTGGGCTGGCCCAGGCAGCACACAGAGGAGGTATGTTCTTGTTCAGTGAATGGATGAGAGAAGCTCATCACCCATCTCCTCTAGCAGACACTGCCACTCACTTCGTTGCTGCATTACCTACTGAGAGGGAGTTAATACCAGCATCACAGTAGTAATTCTAAGTGTGGCTCTTCTCCCACTGTTTGTCCAAAGCAGTTAGTCATCCTCTCTGACCCGCTTGGATATGAGGCCTTGTTACCTGTGTCAGCCACTGTCTGTGTGAGTTACAGTGCTCCTGAGCTGTCCAGATGCCAGCAAGGCCAGTGACAGGTGTGTGAGATTCATGGTGCTGGGACGTGCATCTGTATATTGTATGGTATGGGCAGTGGTGGTAAGCACTGACTGCTGGCTTTGTGCACAAGCTCCCTGTGCTTGGATCCTGGCTCCACCTCCAAGGAGATTTTCTTCTCAGACAGTTTTTTAAATCATTGTCTCCATGCCTCACCTGTCAGAATGGTGGTGATGATGGCATTTGGCTCTGTAAAGGATGCAGTGAGGTGCCTGGCACCGTTGGTAAGTTGTTAGTCAGTTACTGTGATCATCTTTGATGTCATCATCACTGTGTGAGGAACGGGAAAGAATTGCTTCTGGAGGTACTTGGGGCACAGCCCCGGGGACTCCTCAGTCCTGTGTGTGTGTGTGGTCAGTGGCAATGGTCAGGGGTTGGGTTATGGGTATGTGTCAAAGGTGGAGATGGTGGAATATGCTGTGGCAGATTTGGTGAGCAGAGGAAAGAGTGAGCATTGACCTGGCTGGCCTGGCTGGCCCTGAGCGGGACTGCCTCCCAAACTGGTTCCCTTGCCAGGTCTCCTGCTTATCCCAGCTACAAGCTCTCATCTATGCACCAGCTGGTCCCCGGAGTTGTCAGGGCCATAGACAAAACCTTGCCAGGTCCATTTGGCTTTTGGTTCCACTTGATGTAAGTGAACTTTGGCAGAAGGTGTTGAGCCCTGTCCGATGGGTTGTCTGTATCTGTCCTTGGTGGCAGCCCCTAACAGTGCGTGTTTCAGGGGTGCAGCAAGCCCACTTGCTGTTAGTTCTGTGCCTGTCATCTGTGGCACAGGCCAGGCTGAGTGCCATGGAGGTGAGGAGGGTGAGGGTGCTATCATTCGTCTCTGTGTATTGAACCCCACAGACCTGCTGTGCAGGCTTAGGGGAGCACCTGTAAAGTCTGAGCTCCCTGTCTCCAGGATATGGGGAGGAAACAACTCCAGCAGACCCAGATTTCCTTCTCACTGACTCGGTCACGCTGATGGCCTTATGCTGGCTGTCTGCTGCTCCCCTTATGGAGTCTGGGAGGTATAGCCATCTGCCTGTGCCCCTAGCTTCTTGCTTCTATGAAGTGGTCAAGAACACAGTTACCCTTGTGTTTCTGATACCCATCACTTGTTTGTTTGTTTTGTTTTTGAGACAAGGTCTCACTGTGTAGTTCAGCCTGGTCTTGAATGCATTGTGTAGCTCAGGCTTGCTTCAAACTTTCAGCAAGCTTCTTGATTCAGCCTCCTAGGTGCTGGGCTTACAGGTGTGTGGTACCATGCTGGCTTGCAGCCACTCTTTTCTGCCCTTGCCTGCTTTACCACTTCTCTTCCAGGCTTCTGTCTGAGGGAAGTGTTAAAATGTAAGTCTGGGCGTGGGGATGTTGTACACCTTGCGCCTCTGCCCATCCTCAGCCTGCTTGTCTCAGGAGCCCTTGGGAGCTCAGAGTCCCCACCTGGATTGGTACATGCATCACAGACCCCCAGGGACTCCTGCACTGACTAGCAGCTCTGCCCTCCTCCTGGGCAGTCTGCTCTCAGCAATGTCTCCTGGGCCGCAACAGCAGTGGGACCCTCTTTGGTCACTCTGCTCTCACTTGTGAGGGCTACAGCCACAACGTATCTGACATCCATGATCCTGTGACCTCTGACTTTGCCTGCTTGTCCCTTCTGCTTTCCTGACCTGTCAGTACTCACCTGTTCTGGAACATGCTGAGCCTGTTGGGGGTTCTGCCCTTGCTGACCTTCTTGGGGGTCTCTGTGCAGATGTCAGCTTGCTAGGGTCCCTCCTATCCACTGTGAAAGAAAACTAAGGGCCCCTTCCTCCTTCCTGGCTTCAGTGGGCTTCACTGCATTTGTTGGATGTATTTGTTTCTTTTTTTTTAAATTTTATTTTAAAGAGAATAAAACAAAAGAGGGCAAAACAAAGCAGATCAGAACAACATAAGCAACACAGCACTTTACAGTAAGACAACCAGACATTAACAGTAGCTTATTTTGCTTATGAGTATGGTCTCAAGTTGTGTCCATTTATTTATAAATATCTCAATGTGATCATTCTTTATAGCTGAGTAATACTCCATTTTATAAAAATGCCACAACTTTTTAATCCATTCCTCAGTTGATGGGCACTTAGGTTGTTTCCAAGATCTAGCTATTACAAATTGTGCTGCTATAAATATGGGTGCATATACATCACTGTGGTATGATGTTTTCAGTTCTTCTGGGAATATGCCTAGAAGTGGAATAGCTGGGTCAAATGGGACTTCCAAACCCAGCTTTTTGAGGAATCTCCAGACTGACCTCCACAGTGGTTGCACCAGTCTACACTCCCACCAACAGTGCAGAGGAGTTCCTTTTCCCCACAGCCTCTCCAACACTTGTTGTTGGTAGTTTTTTTCTATTCTGGCCATTCTTTCTGGGGTGAGATGGAATCTCAGTGTGGTTTTAATTTGCGTTTCTCTAATGACTAATGATGATGAACATTTTTTCATGTATTTATTTGCCATTCGTATTTGTTCATCTGAGAACTGTGTATTCATTTGAGATGCCCATTTTTGGATTGGGTCTTTGAATTTTGAGGGTCTGATTTTTTTTAATTCTTTATAAGTTCTAGACAGAAGTCCTTTGTCTGAGGGACAGTCCATTAAGATTCCCTTCCATTTCTCCTTCAACCCTTCTGTTGTGGCTTTGGCGAGGTGTGTAGCAGCTGAGGTTGCTGAGTTGATGCTTGCCTCTGGCTTGGCATGATCCGCCTTGGCGGTCAGGATGGAGGCAGTGGGCTATTGCTCATGGTATGGCGATGGGGTCAGGAACTTCTGAGAGTCTGGGTGCTCTAGTTAGCAGTAGAGAGAACCTGCTGTGGTCCCTGTCTGTCCTGCTGCTGTCCTCATCTCTTATCCTTGGCCTGATGCCACATCCACCTCCCAGGAACCCCCTGAATCCTGGCTGCTGTATTTGTCTGCTGCCCACCTCAGGTTGATCTGGAGTCCATAATGTACTGGGCCACAGTGGTATCCAGCCCAAGGACCTGACCTCGTGTTTGGGGGCAGGCTTTACCTGCAGGTCATGGTGTGCTCTCTTTCTGAAGTGCATTCTGGGGCTGGGATTGGAGCACAGTTACTCAGCATGGCACCAGATCCTTCTGGAGCTTAACATCCAGGCCACTTTCTCAGTCTGCTTAGTATGGGCACTTAAGAAATTTACTCTTCTCTGCTGTAGGTTGGGTGCTGAAGATCCAGTGGCCCACCCTCTCTGCCTGCTGGGTGGCATCACAGATGTTCTCAGGCCCCAGTACTTACATACCCACACCTGGAGCCGAATCACTGGAGGGGACTAAAGCAACAGGCCCTTCAGCCTGTATGATGTGGCTGTACCTCTGGTTCCAGCACAACTGGGCCATCAGCTCCAGTCTGTCTGTGCTTTTGGTTCTCAGTGCTCTCTCTCCTTGCCTGGGACTGTCATAGCACAGGAGAACCTGTCAACACTGTCCCTATAACCAGCTGCATGGCAGAGCTGGGTCTTGCTCAGGTTGCACATATGGTGCAGCCCCGGAGGGTGCAGCACGTGCTGCAGTGCTGGATTTGGACATGAGATGGTGCCGGCAGCACTTGGAGACACTTCTGTTCTCTCTCCCTGAGCCTTTCCCAGCAGGCATGTTTGTAGCAAGCCTAGAAATCATGTGGTCAATTAGAAGGGAAGAATGGAGGTAGTAGTTAAGCCTGGAGGTGAGTGAGCATCTATCACTAAAGTGTCTCCCCTTTGAGTTCTTTTCTAGTTAGAGCCAGTGAGTGCATAGGGCAAAACCAGCAGGTATGGTCCCTGGTCCCTTGCTGCCTGCCTGGGAGTCCTGTGGCCCTGTCTTCTCCAGCCCAGCCCAGGGTTGAGGTGCCCTCATGTTTCAGCTACACCTGTCCTGCTGCTGGGCAAAGATCATACCTGTGACCTCCTCCATCCCCGAAAGAGCTGAGTACTGCAGAGCTTCTTGCCTGTACTGGAAGGTAGCCATTGTGCCTCACATACAGGGCCACACTGCACCCAAAGATGCCTGTTTAGGTGAGCCACTAGATAGGGGCCCTGGGGTGGCCATGAGCCCTCCTGGGACAGGAGCTGGCTGTGGGCTGATGTCTGCCCTGTGTGCAGTGAGTGGACAGGATAATCTCTCCTGGGCAATCCAGCTCTGTTGTTTGGGAGTTGGGGTGTCCAGGGCTCAGGCAGCTTCTGTTTTCTCCTCTGCAGTGTGGGTGCCATCAGTATTTCACACCCAGACCATTGCTTTGTGCGCTTCTCATTTCAATATTTAAAATGGCATTTAAATATTCATGGACTTTTAAATAAGCTCTTATTGTTAAGGCATGTGGAAGTGGATAAAATGTGAAACTCCCCCTTTTATTCAAGCACCGGAACAAACTACATCTCCAAATGCAGTCACATTCAGAGTGGCTGGTCGTGCCATGGTTCCAGAGGAGAGGACCTGGGAGCCAGCATGTCCCAAGGCTGCTTCATTGCCCTGCAGAGAATTGCAGTGTCCTTTTCTGCTATCCATACGCTCTGGCAGCCAGACTCTGTTGCCTCAGCACTGTTCTGGAGTTTCTCTTGGCTTGGATCTTGCCTCCTTGTCCTGCTGGAACTCGGGGATGGCTGTCACCCATGTCTCCCACTTCCCTTCTTTTGGAAGGAAGTGTAAACCAGATAAGGCTTATGATTTTGCAGGTTGCCAAGCCTAATGTCTTCCTTTTCTACCCCCTGTCACTAAATGTCTCTGTCCTGGCTATTGGTGCTCTTGGTTCTGCTGTTGTCCACTAGGACTTTAAAGCACCAGCCAACCTCCATGCTGTGTTCGTCTTTATGTAGTGGGGAGAGACATCTGCTCCTTCTCCCCTGAGAGTCCTTCTAAGGGTCGCAGATCTGGACATGACCTGGGGCTGCTCTAGCAGCTGTTGGAGTTACCCTCTGTCCATCTCTGGGTGCCAGTCATCTGGTGTCTTTGTGGACGGAGGTCTGTGGGTGGTGGTGAGGAAAGGGCCTTTGGGTTACTTCCAGCTTTGGGTCATGTATGGGTTATACATAGGTCAGGAAGTAATCAGGTCCTTCAGGCCAGGAGCTGAGGGCCTTAGAACACGTGGAAACGTAGCTGTGACCTCTGGGCCAGTGGTAGGCACCCCATGGTCCGAGCACTGGGCAGGGTTAGAACTGGTGAACCCAGGTGTTCTCGGGGTACCCAGGGCATGGGAGGTAAAACATAAAACTTTAAAGCTCCTAGAAGGCACACAGGAGAAAATATAGCTGAGCTTCAGTTTGATGATGACTTTTTTCTTTTGAGACAGACTCTCAGTATGTAATTGAGGCTGGCTTTGAATTCACCATGTAGCCAGGCTGGCCTCAAACTCATGGTGATTTTCTTGCCTCAGCCTCCCGAGGACTGGGATTATAGGCATGCACTACCATGCCCAGCTTGATGATGACTTTTACTATATGACGCCAAAGACACAGTTCATGGGAGAAAGAATTGATAGGCTTGTTTTCATTAAAATTAAAAATTTCTGCACCATAAAAGACACTGTCAAGAGAATAAAAAGAGAAGCCATGAGCTGGGAGAAAATATCTGTAAATGACTCGTCTCATAAAAGACTGTTATCCAAAGAATACAAGAAACTCTTAGAATTCAGAGATGACAAACCAGCTGGATAACTGGTAAGAGATATGAGCAGATACCTCAGCAGAGAAGATAAACAGAGGGCAGATAGGATAGCATCACATGTCCTCAGGGCATTGCAAATTAAAACAAGCCATCACTGTACACTTATTATAAATGGCCAAAATCCAGAGCACTGACCCAACCAAATGCTTCCAAAGATGTACATAAATGAGAACTCCTGTTCATTGCTGATGGAAATACAGAAAGGGCCATTTACTTTGGAAGGCAGTTTGGCAGTTTCCATAACACTAAACATACTTTTACCATATTATTGAGCAGAGTTACCTTATGAAATTTATCTAAACGAGTTGAAAACTCAAGTCCATGGAGAAACCTGCACAAAGTGTTTATAGAAGCTTTATTTATAGCCATCGAAACTTGGAAGTAATCAAGATGTCCTTCAGTAGTTGAATGGATAAATAAACTGTGATATATCCAGACAGTAGAATATTGTTCAGTGCTAAAAAGAAATGAGCCATTAAGCCATGAAGAGACACCAAGGAATCTTAAATACATACTGCTAAGACACCTGAAAAGCCCACATACTATATGATTCCTGCTATAGGACACTCTGGAAAATGCTAAACTATGGGGACAGTAAAAGATCTGGGTTGTCAGAGGTTGTGGGGAAGAGGGACAAATGAGTAGAACACAGGAGTTTTAGAGCAGTAAAACTTGTGCAGTACTGTAATGAGTACATGTATTATACACTTGCCCAAACCCACAGAATATGTAACATAAACAGTAGAGCCTAACATAAACTGTAAGTAACAGCATACCCATGTTGGCTCAGGAACTGTAACGAAGGCAGGGGTTACAAACAGGAGAAACTGGCTACGTAGGAAGGGGTATATGAGAACTCCAATTTCTGTTCAGCTTTTCAGTAACCCTAAAACTATTCTAAATAATAACATTAAGTTACCAAGTCAGATAAGGCTAGAGAGAGAGTTGTCTGGGGGTTAGGTTCCCGAGACAAACACTTCCCTACAGGGTGGTCTTTTCTCTGGAATCTGTGGGACATGATGGCCCTGGGGAGGCTGTGCTGAGTGAGTGGCCAGTGTGTGGTCAGTTCTGATGACGAGACACCTGCCAGGCCCTAGCCCTGCGGGTCATTGCGTGGGGAGCACTGGCTTGTGTGGTAGCAGCAGATCCACCGTGTGACCAGAGAGACTGAGGTGAGGAGCTGTCGCATGCTCTGCCCTCCCAGCCAGAAACCAGGTCGGGGGGCCAGCAAGGCTGTGAGGAGTGCAGGGGCCACCTGAGAGGTGAGCAGGCAGGGAGGCCACCCAGACTCCTGCCAGGCCAGGGGCACAGTCTAGGCAGCACACTGTGGAAACAAGCCTGGGGACCTTGGTGAAGATGCTGGCAGTGCTGGGCAACTGTCCCCTGGGATGGCTTAGCAGGGAAGGAGAAGTGCTACTTTGAATTTTAAATTGGTTTAAATTCCTTCCATTTAATAGTCTCCTTGTCTGTTTCCGTTGGAGAGCCAAGGGTGTTTAGCGTTCTCTCATTTCTATGCTCTGCTAATTTTACTGCCTTTCCATATTTTCTTGCCGTAAATGTAACAGGTTTTATTGTGTTTAAACCATTTTTAATACAGCCTCTCATAAAAAAGGTAGAGAAGTGAGGGGCTTGTGCTTTGCCAGACCTTGGAACTCTTGTCCCATCCATATTAAGCATTTGGGCCAGGATGCCCTGGAGCATTCTGGGAATGTCCCTCTCTTGCTGTCTGCACAAGGGCTTGGTTGTAGCAAGGACTGTAAGGGAAATGATGTCCCATGGCCCTCTCAGTGCTTTAATTTAGGAAGACCTGTTAGACACATAGCCTCACGTGGAAGTGCTGTGCAGCCCCAGGGATGGCATGACCCAAAGTCATGGGACACAGGTCCCCTTTACTGCTTCTCACCTTGAGTTCCTACTCTGCATACTCAGTGGCCCCCAAGGAGTGTTTCCTGGGGAGACTGTCAGGGTGGAGGGCTCTGGGTTGTGAGCACCTGTGCTACTGACCGTGTGGGCCCCTCGGCCAAGAAGGTGGGAACATATTCAGCACAAGTCAGGTCAGGGCTGCTGGACTTCTTGATGAGTTCCCTTCCTGGACCCAGCCTGTCCCCTACCAAGATGAGACTGTTATCCAGGTTAGCTGCCCGGAGAGGAATATTTTGCGGCAATTTCATGATTTGTCTTAAATATCCATGAGTTATACTTTGCTCTAAAGTATGTTTGGTATTAAATACCTTCAGATACCTAGGACTGTGGATATAATTCAGTTGAGTGCTCAAGGCCCAGGGTTTAATCTCCAGCACTGGAAAAATATATTAGTTTCCCATGAGCAAACCCAACCCTCCTGGACTCTGTGTTGCATTTCCTGTAGCCATAGGGCAGGGCTGTGTATTAGCTTTCCGGTTGCCGAGGTGTGATATCCAACATCCACAGTTTACTGGAGGAAAGGTTTAATTTGCTCATAGTACCAGAGGTTTCTGTCCATAGTCAGCTGGCTCCATGGCAGAGACATCATGGCAAAAGGGTGCAGAGGAGCAAAGCTGCTCAGTTCTGAGCAGGGCAACAGTGCTAGAGGGGTAGGGACAAGGGACCATATATAGCACCCAAAGTGACCCACACAGACATGCCCAGGGATATGCTGTGCTGATTTGTCAGGTGTTTCTTATTCCAGGGAATTTGACATATCAGGATTAAGAGTTGCAGGCTGCCGGAGTGGGTATTTCTTCTATGCATGTTGAATTTTCTGTCTCAGGGTTTCCTCTTAGGCCTTTTTCTGGAGTTATCTTGAGCTCTGCAGCCAGACATGCATTTTCCTCTTGAGGGAATATGGAAGAAACATATGAAGCAGTTAGGTCCTGGTTCCAGAGGTTGGTGGGACCTTTACCCTGCTAGCTGTCCCGTGGCTGTGCTGTACTTTGCCTGCCATGTGGCCTCCAGCTGGCTGTGTATGTGTTCTCACAGAGCAGCAGAGTCATCAGCAGCAGGGGCCTCAGAGAGGTAGGGGGCCTGTTGGGTACTGGGTCTCAACCTTGGAGCCTGCTGGGCTTGGAGGCCAGGTAACAAAGAGAGTGTCTTGGGCGTGGACCCTTGTTCCTCACCTTGCCTGGAGACAGGTCCCCTGACACAGAGAAGGAGCTTCCAAGACTGGCAGGTTGTGGGCAGGTGACATTTCCTCTGCAGTCTATTCCAGGGCTCACCCCTCCCACGGGGAATCGTTTCCTCCCCCATCTCTAGAGGAAGGGCAGCTTTCCAGGCTCCTCAGTGCTGGCCTGGCAGCAGTTCCCTATGGGTGCTGAATCCTTCTGTGCCTGTCGACCTGCGGCTTGCCTGTCTGCCCCTCTGATAGGCATGGCCACGAGGAGCTCTGTCCTGTGCAGACAGGACTCTGGGGAGCCTCCAGGGCCCGCCTGGGCCTGTGTGCAGAAATAACTATGCTTGTTTTCCTGGCCTGCGGGCAGAGGAGAGCAGCCAGCGTGTCCAGCCTCATGTCTGTCTTGTTCTTCCTCTCGGCCCGGAAATGATGGTTTGCCTGCCACTTTCCTTCAGATGGTGGCCTCTGGAGGGACAGATGAAAGGATCTGCTCAGGGCTCCATGTCTGAGGTTTTGTGTGCAGCTGGGCTGAAAAGCACTGGTTTCCCTTAGCATCCTTGTTGCTGGCAGGTGATGTGTTCAAGTGGACAAAAGGAGGTTGTTACCAGGCAGCAGTAATGTTGATAGGGAAACAGTGGCTGACCTGTTGGTGTGACCTGGTCCCACAGAGATAAACCTCTTCCTTCCAAGTCTATTACAATATATGCAAGCACCCTGGGAGTGGGATCTTAGTCCTCCTGCAGTGTCAGAAAAGGCTGTCCCAGGCCCTTCACATGTTTTTCCTACCCTTCCACCTCCTGCTGGTCCAGCCTGGCACCTGCTGGCACAGATCATCTCTGAGGGTCTATGAGGATCACTGCTGCCATATTGCTCCAGTGCACTATATTCAGCATTGCTCTGAGTGTGCACTGGCCCTTGACTTGGAAGGTTGAAAGCTCCAGCCATAAATTCAAGTCCCCTGCACTTCATTCTTCATTCTTCATAGAGCCCTTCCCTGAAGCCTGGTGGAGTAGGGTTGGTGGGCACTGGGTATCTCGCTTGCTCTCCTGTCCTCCATGTGTTCTGAGGACACTGCCTAAGAGGGGAAGTCTCCCTTACTTGCCTGCCACCATCCCCCTGGGATTTCATCCTTCCAGACTGGCCCATGGGGAGAGTGTAGTCCTAAACAAAGTGATCCATCCCCGTGTGTGGGTAAGTTTTGTCCCTGGGCCTTGGGGGAGCCCAGGGTTTGAGGGACTGCATGGTGTCCAGCTGGTCTGGAGGAGGTCAGATCCAGCCTCTGCTGACCTGCTTTCGGAGCTGGGAGGACAGAGAGGACCTTCAGAGGTAGGTTGCCTAACTTGTGGCAGAGGGAGCTGATCTCAGTGACCATGCCTGGTGGGTCCTACCTGCACTGACCCTGTGCCTGTCTGATGCCCTCTGGGGTGGCTGAGGTCCAAGCCAGACTTTCAACCCTCTGGAATAATGATTGGAGTTTTATGACTTTGGCTCCCAGATGGGCCCCAGGGGAGGCATGCCCGTTGTGCTGTCAAAGACCCTCTAATGAGATGGCCCCTGTCAGAGGTGTCTGTCTCATAGAAATAGGTCCCTCAAAGGCTCATTTTCTGAAACAGCCTTCTTAGCCTGTGCTTTTTGTGACTTCTTCGAGTGGCCTGTTTTACGAGTACTCATCTGCCTGGTCCTCCGTGAAGGTCTGGCCTCCCTGCCCCTCAGTGCGGTGACTGGGCTGCATACCACAAGTGGGCTGCCAGGTTTGGAACAGAGCTGTTTGGTGCTACTAGAGGTGACTGAGCAGCTGACGACAAATGCAGTTCATTGACAGAAATGTGAAATAATTAGTCTGGGACCAGAGAACTATAAAGAATGTGCTCAGAATGGAATAATCATCTGCTTCACGAAAGCCAAATTGATTTGGAAATAATCTGGGGCAGTGGCTTCAGCAGCTGGTGGAATATTCAATGGTAGATGAGCCTAAACCAGACACTGAATTTATGACGAATGTGAGCGTCCTCCACGCGGGTCGTGACAGGTGGGTGGGACTTGGAAACTCTCCTGCCGGTCGAGAGCTTGCTGCACCAGCACCTTGCACTGGTTTGTCCTGCTCCTCAGCGACTCCAGAGGTGGACACTGCCCTTGGTGCTCAGGCACAGGCAGGTCTGTTGTCCAAGATCACGTGGCTGGTGATTAGACATGGTGTAGGCTGGCTACTAAGCTGTGCATTCTCACTCGGCCCTGCAGCATGCACATGTTGGCTGGCATCCTCAGGCTTCGTTCTCCCAAGGGCCTTTCAGCTGAGCTCGGCTCTGGGAATTTGGCACTGTCCAGCATTTCCCTGGTGTGGAATGGGCTTTGTGGTGTGCAATTGTAGAGCCGGTGTTCCCTGTGGTCCTCTTGCAGTTCAGAATTGTTGTCTCCTCCCAGACTGTGGCTGTGAACTCTTTCTGCCTCAACTGTGCCACTGCTGAGCGGGGTTTGTGCATGACCCTTCCAGGCTGTCCTGCCCTAGGCCCCAGCCCCCAGGGTGTAGTTCTTCTCCTACTGGAGCTACTGGATACTACCATGACAGAGGTGACTTTAGAAACTGGCTCCTGCCCACCAGGCCTCACTTTCCTGTCCTAGGTGCCACACCCACGAGCGGTTTCCCGCAGTTGCCCAGGTGCCTATTCTTTGCTTCTGATAGCTTCAGAACACTTGCTGGTGTCTCACAGACATGGAGGGTAGAAATTGCCCTGCTCTAGTGCCCTCTTGGCTGCACAGGACTAGGGACCTTCCTTGGCACTAGGGAGTCTGTCCTGGAGCCAGTGTGGCAGGCCTGACCCCAGAGTGAGGTGAGGGGCCCCCTTTTGGAGGACCCCACCTTCCCTATGTATGTGCTTGGGGTGGGGGAGGTGCCTCTTAACCGGCTCTTGGATGTCATTCCTCAACCCATTCCGGTATCTCTGCTGTTGGTTCTCACGCACAGTCACTGTCGTCTGAAATGCTCTGTGTCATGCACAGGAACATCAGTATCAGCCGCTTCGCCAGGCAGGGTGAAGCTGGCTGTTTGTTCTGAGGTCTGTGGTTTCTGAGGAAGCCTAATCTGACCAGGCACAGTGGCTCAGCACTGGGCTGATGATGTCCTAAAAACAGCCTGTGTGGCTCCCACGTTGCTTCCTGTAGCAGGAACTTATTAAATCTGAAGCTTTCTTGAGCCTCTCATGCCTTGAGTTTTCAGAGCACAGTGTGCCAGTGTGTGCTTGACACAGGATCCTGCCGTGTGCAGGTCCCCTGCCTGCTCGGTCAGGGTGCCACTGTTTTCTCTGCTCTTCCCCTAGTCAGAGAAGGGAGTAGTCCTGGGGTGCATGCTGGGAGTGGCCGGTTGTCCTACCCTATACCCTAGGAGCTTGTGCCCAATGTGCAGGAGTCCACATCTGCTTCTGTGAGCACTTGTGTCATCTTTGAAAATGGGATTTGAAGCTGCCCATTTCCTAATACTCTTAGGTGAACTCTGGGTGACATTTTATAGGAATTTCCATTGGGTCTAAGTAGTAAGCCTTTGCATGGGGCTGTTCTTGGTTTCCATCGTGATATCCTGCTATCATTGTGCTAGGTCAGTGCCTCCTACATTGCGGCCAGAAGTGGCATTGAGGCCTGCAACTGGGCTGTGTCACTGTACCACAGCTCCAGCTGCCCCCACAGCAGCTGCACTGTGGACAGGACAGCAGTATCTTTCCTTATCCCAAGACTTGCTGAGTGCTGCCTGCTTTTCTTCTGCACTGCTATAAATGTCAGGTGGCAAAGGGACGGTGGGCCACACACTAATTGGCTGTTCCCTTAGAAGCTGGGAGCTGGCTTGCTTTTAAGTAGATGCTTTGAGCTGTCTTGCCAGGTAGTCTGTTTTCCTGAGATTCTAAAGCTGGACAAATGTCAGGAGTCTTTCTTAATATTGTCTCCTTCATCTTTTTCAAAAGACCCCAGGAGGCTGTTACTAGAGACAAAGGCAGCTCAGTCCAGTCTTGCGATAGTTCTGAGAACTTATGCTGCTGAATTTCTGGCTCTTCCTGAGTGTACTTCCTTATCCACTGGGGGAGAGGATCAGCAGCTAGCTATCATTCCATGTTAGAACATTTAGCAATCTGGAATTTTCTCCTTGACAGCTAGGTGCTTCTTACAGGGTGGGGATCAAGTGAGCTAAACTGGTCCCTGGGCTGATCCAGCTGGATGAGAACTCATATTCAGAGGGCATTTGAAAACCTGTCCTAGCCAGCTGCATACCTACGATCCCAGCTACTAGGGAGGCTGAGGCAGAATTCTCAGATTCTCAAATTCTCAAATTTTGGGGCCACCATGGACAACTTAGAAAGATTCTGTCTCAAAAAATATAAAGGACGGTGATGTGGCTCAGTGACCAGGCACTAGGCTGGGTGGGAACTTCGAGTCCTCTGTGTCAGCCTCCAGGGTAGCTTAGATTACAGGTGTGTGCCATTGCCTGGCTCCTTTTCCTTGTTTTTTTTTTTTTTTTTTTTTTTTTTTTAATCAGTACCGGGGATTGAGCTCACGACCACACGCTTGCAAGGTAGGCACTTACGTCATTGAGCTAAATCCCCAACCCCTTTTCCTTGTTTTTATTTGTATTGTTTGCTGAACTCAAAAGGCCTTTGGAGTCCTGGCCCCCTGGACTTGGAAGAGCAGAAGGGGCCATTGACAATGCCTGGAGTTCTCTTTCCAGAATTGTCTAGGGTCCCTGCCACTGTTTGCCCTGTATGCATTTTCCGCGGGCTTGTCCCTGGTGCGTTGCTGCTAGCTGGGATAACCAGGAGTTTTGGAGCAGAGGATGAGGGTTGCTGTTACTGCAATCCCCTGTGAGGTCCCAGACTCCACCACTTGCAACTTGTGGAAGGATACCTTAGCACTACAGGGATGAGAGCTCCTTTATGTTTTCTGGTGTCCTTGTCATTGAGAGGGGATAGTGGAGGGGTCCCCTGAGGGGATCACCTGTGACCCGGTGTGCTGCCCTTTCAGCTGAGTGCTGGCTCCACCCTGATGAAAGGTAGACTGGAGGAAGCTGAAGGTGGGAGCTTAGAGGAGTCAGGGGAGGGACTGCTCTAGTTGGATGGATACTTGGCTCCTAGGGGCTGTTGCAGTCACTCAGGTTTGGGGTCCCTGTGAGAATAGCGGGGTACAGCAGTGCCTGTGTTCTGGGTTGCTTGGAGCCTTCTCCTGGGCTCCTGGAGCTGCATACCTGGGCCACCCAGTCCTGCTGCTGCAAGCACATCTAGGATCTGTCTGTTCTGCCGTGTCTCTTCCTCCTCCCAGGTCCTGAGCAAGCCTTTGTGCCTTAATGGAAGGCCTTGCGGGGCACCAGCTTTTTGGAAGTAGCTAAAAAGCTTTTGCCAGAGAGACAAAGGGTGCTGACTAATTGGTGGCTTTATTTATGCATTTCTGGGCTTGAATGGTAAACAGCTTTGATTCCTTGGCACAGCGGGAACAGGTTGGGAGGCATTTGCCTGATTGATTCCTTACCTGCAGGGGTGCACACAGGAGGGAGCCTATTGATTTGGCACTGCCTGCCGAACCCACTCTCAAGTAGGCTTAATTGCCTCAAGACTGGCTTCCATGTCCCAAGGCCCCATCAGTCTTTGCATGGAGGTGTCACATGCTGAGGTTTCTGCCCCTCCCCAGGACTGAAGTCTCCCTGGCATGTATCCTTCTAGCCAGACACCTCCAGAGTGCTGTCCAGTCCCTGGACCTGAAAGTCCAGGCCCACAATGTGGACTCCTGGTGGTCAGAGAGAGAGACACACACACACACACAACCTTGACCAACCCAACGGGTATAGAGTGTGTTGGGGCTGTGCTTAGCCACAGAGGGAGGCAGGGACTGGTCATGCCCTCTGCCTCCTGCCACTGCGAGCCTCTCCTTCAGGGCCCACATGGCTCTTCTGGGCTCCTGAGTTTCATTTTGGGCCCTAGCTTGCTGAGCTTTCACCCTGTCCCATGGACCAGTGCTTCAGATGGACAGGCATTCTATCTGTCTTTTTTTTCATGTGTCCATTGCAGTGCCCATGAGTGAAATGGACACACCCTCAGAGAAGAGTTCAGGGGGAATAGGCAAGAGCTATCTTCTCCCCCATCTTCATGAGTGGATGTGATGCTTGGGTGTCTGAATATCTGAGCATCTTTCCCTGTGCTCGTGAGTTCGTGGTGCCCCAGCCCATTGGCCCTGCTGTGTTCTGGCCCTGGTGCTGCTGCTTGGCACCTATATTCATGCCTTTTCCTTTAGGGCCCTGGATACTGTCATTTCTCTCTTGCACCAGACCAAGCAGCCCAGGGTCAGGTCAGGACTTAGTGATTAGATGTTTTAAGTGACATTTATCAAAGCACTGGAAGTTATCATTTAAATGATCTTGAGGTGCAAATATTGTGAGATGGGTGAGTGGATGTATCCCCAGTGGATGGCTTGAGTTCTCACTTAGCCTGTACTTTTCCCTCTCCCTGCCTGGCACGGAACCTCGCCCACCCTTTTGGACTTATAGAGGCGACACTGCTTCACATGGATTGGGTAGCTCAGGAGCCCCATGTTTGTGCTGGAAGCATGGAGGCTCCAGCCTCATGGTGGAAGTATGGAGCTAGGACAAGGGCAGCCTTGTGTCTTCTTTCTTCCTCTCATTGTGTCCAGGGGAAGTAGCCCAGGACACTCAGCTGCAATCTGATGTTGGTGTATTTCTTCTCTATTTCTTGTTTGATTTAAAAACCATCCCCTTCACCCTGATTTAGGTGAAGATTAGCATGAGCTGGGACTGTCTGTCCCTGTCCCTCCACCCTTTTCCATTAGAATGATCACTGGTTACATCTGAGATCCCTGGATGTCCCCCACATCTTTCCTTGTGTGTCTGTGGTTTTCCTGCTACTCCTGCAGGACTGTCCATGCATACCTGTCTCTGCCTGTCTGTGAGGTTGTGTCCACCTGTGGCTGGCTCCCGCCTTTGCTCACAGATTGTCTGGCCCCGCTAATGGGGCTGCAGGGTCCAGTGAGGGAGGTAGACAGAGGCACAGTCCTTATGTTTTTGCACAATGCCAGTCTGTGATGTTCTCCCCTCTTCCCTGGCCTCTCCCTGGGGACTCCTGGCCTCTCCTGTTGTCTTGCCGCCGCCGTAGCACTGGTGTTGAGGCTGATGTCCTTGGCCTGTGATGCCTCCTGCTGGTGGCAGGTGTAGGACTGCTCTGATCTGTATGTAACCCTGTACCCTTGTCCTCTGCAGCTCACAGATGCTCACCATAACAGGACGCTCACATAGCTGGGAAACTGGCTATGTGGGCAAGACTCCAGCAGGGTGCGCTTCTCTCCCTGTTGCTGTCTGTTGAGCTGCTGGGGTCTTATGGGCTTGGTGCCAGTATTCAGTGTCAGGTCGGGGATATGTCACATGTCCCTTCCACTGTGCCTAAGCCTGCACCTAACATGGAAGTGGGAGCTGCTCACAGATGGGGCCCCACTCATGGAGATCCCAGTGCTGCGTAATCCAGTTCTGACCCACGAGTGGCACCACCATGCTCTGTCCTTAGAGCCTGAAGTCTAGAGTATCCATGGAGCTGAGCACAAATGTCCCCACTGTCACTGTAGTGTGGGCTGTTCCATGAAGATCCCCAACATGGCACATTCTGTGAACTCACATCCATGGCTGAAGAGCCTGTGTAGTGACTCCAGTCCCAAGTTTATCTCTCCGAGGGGACTAAAGTGCCACAGTGGGACTGTCTAGTTTTCCTGACTGAGCCTCATAAAGCTGGCGTCTGCGTCTGGCACAGTGCAGATGAACCATGGCTCATGGGCTATGAATGGGGGAAGCCATTCCCACTCTGCCCATGGAGACCACCCAGACCCAGTGCTCTCCTGAAGCTTTGGGAGGCCCATTTCTGTGACAGGATGTCCTCTTCTCCACCTCTGTCAGCCAGCCTCACCTGTCTGGACCTAGACCCTATTCCTGAGCTCTTGGAGTGATGCTTAATGAAGCCTTGTGTTGGATTGTCAGGAAACAAAGCACAAAGCCCCCAGTGGAGCTCTAAGTAGTAAGGGCCATCGACAGGAGGTGGTGTGTGTGGGGGTCTGATACACTATTATGGGGGCCTCCTCCCTGTCTCAGGAGGGGCTCACCTTGGTCTCAGGGATGGTCATGTCAGGGTCAGTGCTCTCCGCTGTCTTCATGCTGTCTGTCCTTAGCTTTAGACACTTTTGCAAAGGGGCTTGGGTAGTGGACCAGAGTGTCAAAACCCAAGGTGCCTCCAGCAAAGGCAGAGTGGGCCCAGTCTCAGGAAGGAGACCAGTCTGGGGTTCCTGTGCCAGACCTTTCAGGGGATGCTGGAGTAGAGTGTGGTGTGGCAGCCCTGGGGACCAGGAGTCCTCAAAAAGAGGATGAGACCTGAAGCCAGAGTGCTAGATGCTAGTGAGGAGGTGGAGCTGGGAAGAGACCAGAGTCTTTAAAGCTCATGGGGATGGTGTGGCTGAGGGACGCGAGAGCTGGCTGAAGGTAGGGCAGGAAGCATACTTGCCTGCTGGGTGTGCTCTTGCAAAGCACAGATGCCCATAGATCTCTGACCCTTTTTTTCTGCTTCTGTGGCCACTTGTAGCTGAGTAGGGCTGGGTGTGAGCTTGGGTATGTGTTGTTCTTGCAGTATCAGCCAAGAGGGCTGTCCAGGGCTGAGAAACAAAGAGCCACTTCTGGTGGCATCTTCCAGAGTGGCACTGCACCCTAGGGGACACCCTGTGGAGCCCGAGGATGCAGACAGCTCCCATCTGCTGCCCTTTGCTGTGTGCGCCTTTATCAGAACCAGGAGACTTGGAGCCCGGTGGTAGATGGGACCGCCAGGGAGCCATAGCTGGAGTTGTAGCCTGTGGTCCTGGGATCTCTCCTGTCAGAGAATGGAGATTTAGGGGGCTGCTTCAGCCTCCTATTTTGATCTTCCAAATGGGAGAATAGAGAGGGCTGGGAGGGACTTAGAGAGAAGAACTGTGGGAACAAATTAAGTGTAGCAGCAGGAGGCCAAGACTGCCTGGTGTGAACCTGCTTGCTTTGTGCAAATATCATTCAGCCAAGAGAAATGGACTGTGCTTGGTTGAGGTGCAGTACAGTGGGCCTTGTCAGCATGGTGTGTGTAAAGCAGCCTGTATGTGGTCGCTATTTCCTGGGCTTGGTGGCTTTCATGACTGCAGACAGCTGGATACCACAGAGGCTAGGTCCCAAGGATGGTCCTCTGAAGCCCAGTTCTATGCAGAGTTTGGGAGAGATGGGACGTACCCCGAAGGGAACCGTTCTCCAACTGTAAGCTACAGCTTACCCAGCCCTGATGCTAGGAGCAGACTTCCAGCATGAAGTGTGTCGTGGGTTTAGGAGGGGAGTACTCAGCCCATGCCACGTCTCCTTCAGAAAGGTGGCCTAGCCTACGTTCTCCTGTCCATGCTCCTCCACTGGCCCCACTCACTGCATTTACCTCTTAGACCACCTAGTGTGTCACCTGCCACCTTTCTCCTGCCAAGGCTGCTCAGTCCTCAGGCTACAGGTTCCCTTGGACATGGCTGGGCACAAAGTTTGTGCCTGGCAGCTGTACCAACCACCTGTAGGCCTAGGGGCTACATTTTCCCCAGTTGACACAATGGTGACTGCTGAACTGTAGGATGATGGCCCCTGTCTGGTCTTCCCTGTGATGTGTAGTGTGTGTCATGTGGAGGGGTTGCAGCCAGTGCCTTGCTCTTTGAACCCCCGCTTCCATCTCTGTGGGTGGACAGTTCCTCTGGTGTCAGTTGTAGTCGTGTTGAGCAGCCAGTAATGCCACACCAGACTCCTGGGTCTGATCCTGGGTCTCAGGAGATTTGTTTCCTTCTGTGGTGGCTGTGGCTCTGTCCTCACCCAGGCTTTGTGGAGATTCTTCTGGAAGCTGACGCAGCAAGGTCTACCCAGATGTTGGTCTTTGGGTCTCTTCTGTTTGCAAAGTGGATCCTTAATGGACGCCCAGGTCTGCCTGTTGGCCTCAGAAGGTGCAGGGAGTAGGTAAGTGAGGTTTTGTGGGGCAGGTGGTCTCTGTCACTCACACTCAGTGCAGCCTGTGAAGTATAAAAGTGGCCGCAGCAGTTGGTGTCTGAATCTGCAGGGCTGTGCACTGTGAACTTGACTTCTCCAAGCTGGTTGCCACAGGACTTGCCCACAGGCCATGATTGCTGGCACCTGTTGGTAACAGGAGCCCCAGTGAAGCATGCACCAGTCACAGTGGCAAAAGTAGCAGCAGCCCCTGGAGCTGGTCTGATGTGTGTTCAGTTCTTCAGTTTTCTGAGTTGGCTCTTTCTGGAAGGATACTCTGGTCTGCATCTTGCACTTGTGGGAGCTCAAATTTCAGAGCTGGACCCTGCTGTGGGAGGCTCTGGGCAGTGTTGGGGGGGGTGCACAGTTCCTCTGGTGAGGCTGCTGCTGGCCCCTTGCCCCTCTTGTCATTTTACACGTGGGGTGGGAGGAGGCAGCTGCACTCTCAGGGTGTGTGCTGGCCTTGCCGGTTTCTCCATCACTGCCCTTCCTCTGTTCCAGGAGCTGGACCGGACCTTCCGTCACACTCTGTTCCTAAAGTTTGTGACCTGTGGTAGATTCCAGTCTGTCCTGGTCTCTTGTGACCCATGTAAACATGTAGCTTGGCATGTAGACAGCTCCTCCATGGGAGTGTGCCTGGCATTTCCCTGTTGGAGTGAGGCTGTGCCTTTTTGGGTAGAAAACTAGAAGTGGTGCTGTGACCTTCTGTGTGCATCTCATGCTCCAGGGCACATTGCTTATCACTGACGATGTTGCCTCCTTCTGGAGGAAGCAGGTCTGCTATGGGTCTCCACAATAAGGTTAGAATTCTTTTCTTTCTGAATAATAGTTTCTCTGGGAAGACACTTTGAGACTGTGTGACTTTTTCCTATCAATTTTAGGTATTCATAGTGGATCTCACTCCCAGCAATTATCACTGGGGTGTTACAGTGTTTACATCATTTCGTGTGTACATACATATGTATATATGTGTTGCAGTACTAGAGATTGAACCTGGGATCTCCATACTAGGTTATCTCCTCAGCCCTTGTAAAATTTTGAAAAATTTGAGGCAGAATCTTATAAATCACTGTGTTGCCCAGGCTGGGCACAAACTTGTGATCCTCCTGCCTCAGCCTCCAAGTGTGCTGGCACTACAGGTGTGAGCCACCATTTCTGCACTTATTTAGTTAGTCTTTTTGAGACAGGATCCCGCTCTGTGGTTCAGGTTGGACTTGGGCTTACTTTGTAACTCAGGCTGGTCTTAAACTTGCAGCAAACCTCTTGTTTCAGCCTCCTTAGTGTTGGGATTATAGGAGTGCGCCAGCATACCTGGCTGTCTTCTGTGTTCATTAGCTGACATGCTCACAAAGGAGACTGCCCTTGCTCCATTATTTATTAAGCAGGTGTTTGTATAGTTGTTCTATGGCAGGTACTGATCTTGCACCTTCAGGTTGACTCCTGTGCCACTCTGACCTGCCTTGCATCTGTTTTTGAGCATTTTCTTACCTTCTGGTATCACAGGTCCTTCCTCAAATCTTACATTTTCAGAAAACATCCTACTGTTTTTTTTTTGTTTTTTTTTTTTTGGCTCTGTCTTGTAAGGAATCCCTTTTCCAAGGAGCTCTGGTCCCTTTAACCAAGGAGCACTCTTTAGAATCAAGGCCATGATGCTTGGGCTCAGGATGCAGCTGTGGCTTTTCAGCCTTTCAGTGGGTAGAGCAGGTGTGTGTGTGTGTGTAGCTTGCTCACATGTCTGTCTGTCTGTCTGTCTGTCTGTCTGTCTGTGTCTGTCTGTGCTCACCAGTTAGCTTGGAAGAAGCCTACAATGTGTCCTGCTCCTCTTCTTCACCCAAGAAGCTGGGCTTACCTTCTCTTTTTTGTGCCTTCTGTCTGTGATACTGAGAAGCTCGCTGCCATTACAACTAGATGTTTCCTTATTTGTCCAGATGTCGTGTGGTTATGCAGTCTCAGAACTGCTGAGCTGCAGCTTATTAGAAGTCAGTTCCTTGGGTGTGTGGTTCTGCCTGCTCCAGCCTGGGCACTTGGTTCAGGGTGGTCTTCCAGGCATCCTGTTACTCCCTGGCCATCTCATCGGGCTCTGCGTTTAGAGTTTGTCTCTCTATTTTGAGCCTTTCCCTTTCTGCTTTACTCTTTCAAAGTTCACTTGAGAAACACATGCCATGCAGTTTCATGGGATTACTGCCCCACTGGATGTGAGGCCCCCATGCCTCAGCCACTCCTCCCTGCGTGTCTTGAGGCTCACCCTCTCTGCACCATGTTCTATCCCTTTCTCTCTGCTTTTTTCAGATTAGCTTACAAAAGGCCTCCAATGAGAGGGAGGCTTTGGAGCCTGGCTGCTCTGCCTTGTCTCCTCATCAGGCGGTGCTGTGCTCCACGCTGCCCACTGCCCACCATTCAGAATTTGCCCACTCGATGGGGAAGGACACTGAGTCTCCACGCGTTGGCTTTGTTGAGCAGAGTAGGTGCTTAGAAGTGGGTGCTTAGAAGCTTAGAACTGCTGATGAGAAAGTTCCACAGGAGGGGGTGGGGTGCAGCATATAGCCCCCAGCCCTTCAGGCTGTCACTCCTGGAGTTCTCTGCTTCCCTAGTTCTCCTTGAGCTGTAACCTGTTTCCTCTGATTCCTGAGCTTCATGATCTAATCAGCCAGAAAGCTTTAGTTTTTTTTCCTGTCTTTCAATCCGATTTAGCGGCCCTACGATCATTTCTGTTTCTTCCCTTCCTCGGCCTTCTGCTTCACTTACTGCAGTTCTCTTGTGATTTTTAGGAGAAGATCATCCTGAGTTCATCAGAGGTGTTCCTTGGTAGAGAAGTTGCGGTCTTGAATATTCCTGGTACCGAGGGATGTTGGCATTCTAATGGGGAGTCAGAAGCCAGTCTGTGTGGGATGTCTGTGGCCCTAACTCCTGGTGTTGATGGAGCTCCTGGCTTGACTTAGCTAGGTCCAACCATTTCTGTCTTTAGGTGGTCACACATCAGTGCCGTCTGGCATAAGGCACATGCCTTGAGGATGTGGTATGTGTGTATTTTCTGTTGCTGCTGCTCTTCTGCTTTTTAGTTTGCTGTTCTTCCAAAGACTTGGCCCTGAGATACCCTGTGGGCAGCACACTGAAGTTCTTACATGCTCCAGGGCCATTGCTGTGTCCTCCTTGGTCTTTCTTTCCTTTGGTGGTACACAGGACTTGAGGGGATATGTATATGGGGGAGAAACTCAGGGACTGCGAGCTGTTTGGTTGAGACGTGCTTAACTGTTCCATGGTTCTCTCAGTGTTGCTGGGGCACCCTGTGTAAGGAGACAGGAATCTGGGCAGACCATCAGCCAAAGTGTGGAAGCTTATCTCCCAGTGTACCCTGGAAAACTTCCTCCTGCAGGTGTGGTCCAGAAGCAAAACTTACTGGCGGGGAAACCCATGTCAAATTCTGAAGCTTCTTAACAGTCTGAAGTGGTGGGTCCTTCCACAAGATGAATTTCACTCAGGAGACACTTGGGAGGATGAAAAAGAGGCATTTGCTTCGTGGGCCGCATTGGAGTAACTCCTGGGTAGCTCTACTCTGTGGGGTCTCCAGCAGTGATGCTGGGCAGAGGGAAAGGCAGACTGTGTCACTGAAGAAGAGAGTGCCCAGGAAGGAGATGTGCTGCTGTACCCTGAGTCACCGACTTTGGCTCTGGTCTGATGTTCCCTTAGGGCATGGTTCCTGGAAGGGACATTGGTACACTGGCTGAGGTTATTCTGCACTGGGACAGGGACAGTCCCCATCTTGCATCATAGCTGTGTCTCTTGTGTGTTGAGGTGCTGGAGCACAGGAGGATAGCATGGCAGTGCTTTCAGGCTGGCAACTGGAGAAACTTCTGGAATCTTTGAGGCCCTGGTACCTGGGGCAGGGTGGTCTTAGACTTCCATGTCACTTTGATAGGAAAAGGAGAAAGCCTTCAGAAGGTAACATGTGGCCTGCTGCACAGAAGTCCTTTTTGCAGCTGGACCAGGTTGAGTCACCCTTTGTGCTGGAGAGGTGTGTGGCCCCGTGTTCCCACCCACACTGCCTGGGCTTTGAGAATTTTATGACTGAGTTGCACCCATGCTCGAACTCTGCTGGTGGCCTGACCTCAACCAAGTGGGACTGACTGAAGTGGATGTTGCCGCCTCCTGCAGGACTTCTAGTTGTGGGCTTGGAAAGTTCCCACATGGATTCAGAGGAATAATTAGTATCCTGTAAGATATGAATCTTAATTCCTAAATTACATATTTAGCAGATGGTCCAAAATAGCACTCGTAATGGCAACATTCAATTAGTGAGTTTAAAAAATGTATATTATTGCAGCACTCTCCATGGGTTTTATTTAGAGCTTTCTAAATATAGTGCTATAAAAACACAGAAGCGTTCAAAACTATTTAGACCCACACAGCCGCAGTGGGCTCTGCGCTGAACTTCCCGTGTTATCCAGAGATTATGGAGAAGTCTTTTGATTTAATCTTCAGAAGCTGAAACAAGAAAAACATCATGGAGGTCGCTAGGGGTGTCCCTAGTGCCTGCAAGCCTTGTGTCTTTGTTCCTGTGAATCCTAACGTGTCCTTGGGATGCTATTCCCAGTCCTTCTGGGGTGATTGGCATGGGGCCTGGCGGGGGAGCACTAGCTTTGCTTCTCCCATGGCAAGGCTATGTGAATTCTGGCCACCTTACGTGCCTCATAGTAATTTTCTACACCTAAGTTTGTGTAGGCCTCCGGTGATCTTGGCAGCTCACAGCAGGAATTTTCCCCATGGTCAGGAAGATGCTGAGGTCTGGGAAGCTGCACATCTGTTTGACTTTTGTGGGCCTGTTGCATGTGAGGGGGATCCCGGATGGGTGCTAGGTGGAAGATGCCAAATGAGGAGGGCCCCAGGGTAAGGCCTTCCCTTACCCTGGCTTAATTGGCTTAATTGGGAGTAAGAGAAGTAAGGTAGAGAATTTAGTGCCCAGAAACTGTGGGTGTCTGGGGCTCCGGGCTGCAGAGATGGTTCAGGAGTATGTGTGGGCCCAGGGCCACATTGTGTGTGACTGGGAGCTTCAGGGTACCTGCCTACTCATGACCCTGTATCTCCTAGGAGCTGTTCAGAGACATGTGCCTATGGCAAAGGAATGGAAATTGGTGGGGTCAGATTCCTGGAGGCCATGGGGCTCCAGCAGCTGCTCCTGCTAGTGTCTACCTGGGAAGGAGACACCAGGGCTGAGCAGTCACCCAGGGGGTGCCTTTGATGTTGTTAACCTACAAAGTGATGGAAAGCCAAGGCAGAGCTCCCCGGCCTGCCTGCAGGCTTGGTTCCTTAGTAGAGCAGGCCTTCCTGTAATCAAGTGTTTACAGAGGAAGCTTTGTGCAGACCCTTTCTGGCTCTGTATGTTTAAACAAAGAGCTTTTTAGACCTAAACACAGATGTTCATTTGAAAATGAAAAATCAAATTACGCAGAACCAGCCTTTGAAAGTTAATGCCCTGTAGCGAGTAAAACAAAGAGAGAAAACACTGTGTGTAAATTTCACTTAAATAACTTTTTATCTTAAATAAAGTTTTAAACTAAAAAAGTGTCATTTGAAAGCCACTCATCATCCTCCCTGTCCTCCAATGGAACATCTGTGCTCATTCTGACGCGGATGAAAGACATGAATTAAACTGTGCCGTGGAGTGCTCTCTCCACCATAATTGCACCTTGTTCCTTTCTAAGACACAATGCAGGATGAAATGCCAATTAAGCCAGCATGCTGATGAGAGAGAGGCTGAATAGGGGACGGGGCGGACTGAATCCCACCAAACGGATCTGCTGTGGCCCCAACTTTGTTCCATCTTAGTAGGAATGTCATCATACATAATGAAAATCTCCAACACTTGCTTGTATTTTAAAAAGATCTGCTTTTGGGTTTTGGTCAGCAAGTTTTAAAATAGGTATTTGCTGCACACCTGGATGAGTCCTTTGTTTCTCTGAGCTTCTGAAGGGCTCCCAAGTGCCTCTGCATCCCAGGAGGGCTGAGGTGATGTAAATGATGCACCCTAGAGGTTTCCGGCAGCAAGTGCCAGGCCTTGATCCCACAGGTGTAAGTGCAGATCTGGGGCAGTGGCTAAGAAATCAGTGCTTCACCCAGCACTGTTTCCATCCAGATACCCTCTAATTGGAGAGAAGAAAGAAAACACAGCGGTTCAGTATAGCAGAATGGGCATGCATGAGGCCCTGGGTTTTGTACCCAGCAACACCAAAAAGAATCATGGGGCGTATTGTGAAAGAAGCCACTTGGGTGATATCAAGAGACCAGGGTGGAGAAGGGTGCTGGGGAGCAGAGGAGGGCCTCTGGGGAGGTAGCATGTTAGCAGTGATCCGAGGAAGCGGCTGGCGCATAGGTGGGCTATGCTGTGGGCCCTGTGAAGGTTGAAACTATGGCCAGGAATGACTTAGTTTGCTTATTAGGAGGGGCAACCTGGAGAAAAAGGCTTTGGGATGGGAAACTGGTTAGTGTGGGTGGGTGTGGGATCTCAGGGGGAGGTGGTTGGTAGTTCAAGTGTCAGACATGGAGGAGGGGCGCAGACTACCGTGTGGTGACCAGGCAGACCCAGTGTCAATTTCTGTCCCTGGGCTGCTATCGCTGTCAGGGATTTCTTTTTGCCACCAGTTGCTTCTCTGCAGAGGAGCTCACTCGCTCAGCCTGCTTCTTCCCACAAAGAGTGAACCTGCTAGAATGAACTTCAACTTCCTTGTAGAGATGGGCTGTGTGACTGGCATTGTTTGTAGCTTCTTGGTCCCTTGCTGTTCCTGAGACCTCTATGGCTGCTCAAGGAGCTGGGCCTTTTATGGTTTGGTTAAAAAATGTCTGCCCTTCTGAAAAGGTTTATGTGTTCAGAGATGGAGGTTTTGGAAGGTGATTGGATCATAGGGCACTGACCTCATATGTTAGTTACTATTCTTGTTTCTGAGACAAAATACCTGACACCCAAAGTTAAAGGAGGAAAAGTTTATTTCAGCTCACAGTTTTTAGAGGTTTCAGTCCATAGTCTGTTGGCTCCAAAGAAGGTGGGCATCACAGAGGAGAAATAGTTCATGGCATGGCAGACAGGAAGCAGCAAGCAGCTGCAGCCTGCCTTTAGCTTTTATCTCATCCAGGCCACAAGCCTTTTGGGTGGTGCTACCCACATCCAGAGTGAGCCTTCTGGCTTCAGTAAATTTATTCAGCCACACCCAGAGCTATGCTAATTCCAATCAATGAGCTAATTTAGTACCACATGCCCTTAATCCTAGTATCACACACCCTAGATCTAGCCAGCTCAGAAAAACACCACCTGTGAGCATATGAGGCTTTGAGGGGTATGTCTAGATACACACTGTAACATGTCAGTAAGTTTATCCATTGATGAGTTCACAGCTGAATGTATTATTAGGAGTTGGGTCCTGGTTGGAGGAAGTAGGTCATTGGGAATGCAACCTAGGGGGCTATGTTCTTGTCCCTGGCCCCTTCTCGTCTCTTTGGTTCTCTTGGGCTTTCTCTGCTTCTTTCCTGCTGTAAGATGAGCAGTTGTCTTCCTCTATGCCTTTCTGCCATGATGTTTCTGCTTTGGAGTCAGCCAGCCATGGAGTGGGCCCTCCAGAACTATGAGTCAAAATAAACCTTTCCTCCTTTAAGTTGTGTATGCCAAGTATTTTGTCCCAGTAGTAAGAAGAAGCTGAGTAACACAGCCTCCCAGAAGGGCCCTGGTGCTGGCTCTTCCTAAGGATGCACAGCCAGTCTGAGCTGCCTCACCACCAAGGGTAAGGGAGGCCATTCCAGTCCCACCTAGGGCCTGTACTGGCCTGAGCTCCATTGACTAGGGGGATGTCCATCAAGAGCATTGTTGTGGGCTGTGAGGGTGACTGGCTTCTCAGCTTAGCACTGTCCTTTGCTGGAGGGTGAGACTAAAGTGCTTCCTGACTTCAGGAAGGTCATTGGTGGCCTCACCCACTTTGGAAGGGGATCAGAGTGGTTGTCTTCTAGCTTGGGCTGAGGCCCTAAAGACTGCTAACAAGGACTCCCATGTTCCAAAATAGGGTGCTAGACTGCCTGTATAAGATTGCCAGGGCATGGCTTGCTGTCCTGGCTGTAGTCCGAGAATCAAAGGAAGGAGATGTGCTATGTCTGCTC
This sequence comes from Dolichotis patagonum, assembly GCA_004027295.1. NCBI lineage: Eukaryota > Metazoa > Chordata > Mammalia > Rodentia > Caviidae > Dolichotis > Dolichotis patagonum. Next base: position 191,575 of record PVJX010000200.1, on the reverse strand, counting down.
TGCCCTCCCTCCTCTTGTGAGGTTTTTACTGCAGGGAGGGAGTGTGTCAGGAGATTCTGTGTGGCTGGGCAGGTGCTGTTCCTAGGAGGGTTAAAGATAGGAGAGAAACTATGTTAGGGTGGGGTGAGAGGGGGGAGGGGATATGGGCAGAGGCTGCCACCTCAGAAGTGGCCAAGCGCAGTATCTGCAGGGAAGGATGGGAAGTAGCTGTAGCGCCTCTTGGAGAAGCTTGGGTTGTCCCACCTTCCATCCAAGACACAGATCCAGCAGAGTTGACTGCAAGTGTTCTGCAGCTGAGGGCCTGTTGCAAGTGCCAGGCCTGCAGAGGGTGGAGCTGGGTGCTTGGCAGGTATAGACCCCATCTCAGCTCCCGTTTAGTTCCCTTTTATCACCATCAAGATACCTCCCATGCCACCTCCCACTCCACCCCCAGGGAAACAGTGCCCTGTGCGTGGTCTCAGGTAGTATTAGAGGGCACCTGGCTGCAGGGCATAGCTGTCTTCTTATGAGCAGATGCCCTATGCCCAGTTCCTGGGCTGCAACAGGGCTCCCTCCTGGGCAGGCAGCAGCTGAGGCAGGAGCCCCTATCCAGGCTATGTGTAGTTTTCTTGTGGTGTTAATTACTGGGATGTGAGCAGTTCCTCTCCTGTGCACTATATAGCCCCCAAGCTGAAGGCTTGAATCTTGGTGTTTGTGCCTCATGTGGGTGGCAGAGGCAGCCACAGGCCCAGCGTGCATGGCAGTGGGGATGATTTATGTGACCCAAGTGTGGATGATGTTGGGATTTAGTGGCAACACCTGTCACGGAAGAGCTGTTAGGGCCTTCAGAATGAAGCACATTAGTACAAAATAGTTATGTGTTTGGGTTAGGAATTTAACCAAGAGTAAACTCATTTAAACCAGTAAGCCAGTTTGCAGGAGCTGTCTTTACCGAAGGTGCATTGCTGGCTGTCCTTGCTGCTGGCATCTCATTCCCTCTTCTCCAAGTGCAGCCCCTCTCCTGGGAGAGAGTGCGGTTCTGCCTCGCTGATCGCACAGCCACCTCCTGGAGGCACTGGCGTGTTTGACATGTGAATCAAGGATCTGAAGCAATAGGTACCTCCGTTTGCCAGACTGAGTCCCCCGGTCTGTTAGTACGTCATCATCTGTGATGGCCCTCACCGAGGGGAGGGCTGGAGGCTGCGTCATGTGCATTTCTCACAGTGTGCCAGGAGCCTGGCATAGTCACTCAGACCAGCGACTCTGCCACTGCTGTGCGCCCCAGTGCACCTCAGTGGAGAGCAGTCAGACTGGTCACTCCAGTGGTGGTCATTTCCTGGCATGTGTTGACCTGGGGAACCCCTTGTACAGGAGCTGGCAAGCATGCCTTTCACCTTTAGAGAGCGATCCCAGATGCTGGCGGTGTGGTTAATGCCTGCTCTGTTCTTGGGGGCTCTCTTTCTCCCTTTGGGTATTTTATGGCATGTGAGGAGAACTAGGGGTACATAGTGGTCTCCCCAACCCTAACCTTTCCCCACTGCATTCCCAGAGCCTGGATGTTTTTGGTGAGACCTTCCTTCTGCCTGGCATGTGGGGAGAGTCCTGCTGAGGCTCTGGCCTGTGCTGTGCTGCCCATGGGGGCTTTTGGGTGGAGGGGCTATGTCTGCTATTAGCTTGCAGCCTGTTCTCACTGCCACTGGTTCTTCGTGGCCTCCTGAGGTCTGTTCTGAATTTCCCAGGCTTGGACTTACAGCTCACTCAGCCTTCATATCCTCCAGTGAAGGACTGTGCTGAGTGCCCCTGAAGCGTGGGCTGTGGTGAGCACTCGCTCCATTCCTGGAGACGTGAATGACGAGCAGAGCCTCTGGAGCATGGCTGTCACTTCCCTTCCTTTCCTCCCTTGTGCTCTGTGCTCACAAATAGCAGCACTAGGTGTTAGCATCTGCTGTCCTTTGATGCAAGCCCACAACATGCCTGCCCTCACCGAGCATGTCCTCCAGCAGGGAGCTGGCCTGGACAGGGGTCTCAGGGGCTCTCAAGCCCAGGTGTGCTGCACGCTTGAGCTGGGGATCTTGCAGGTGAAGTGGAGCACAGAAGCAGTGGGTGAAGGGCCAGTCTGTAGGGTGCAGAGGCAGGATGGAGTGGTGTTCCCGGCAGAGTAAGGGCTCCGAGAAAAACAAGTGATTGACTTGTGGGAGCTGTGCAGAGGAGAATCAGCAGCCCACTTGTGCACTTGCCTTCTCTGCCTGAGTCGAGGGTCCTGGCCTCATGCTGTTGGCCTAGCTTTTGGATCCAGAATGGGAGTGAGAATGCCAGGACTTGGGAATGGTGGTGATAGTGACAGCAGAGGTGACAGGAACGATGGTGGTGGTGATGTGATGGTGGGTGTGGTGACAGAGCATGGTGTGTCCTGAGACCTCCCTCACGTGAGTTGATGCTAGGAATGCTCTCGGTTCTTACCCTGCTGACCTTCAGCCTCTCTGCTGGGCAGGTTCTCAGCACTATGTTAGGTAGGACTGGCTGGAGGCCAGCCAGGCGGTATTATCTGCTCACCCCACAACAGAGTCAGGACTCCAGCAGGGCCCTACTGACTGCTGTGGTCTATACTCTTGGCATTGTCCCATGTGGCTCACCCCACCTTCTTCTGCAAAGCCCCTTCCTTCCTTCCTTCCTTCCTTCCTTATTTCCTTCCTTCCTTCCTTCCTTCCTTCCTTCCTTTTTTCTTTCTTTCCTTCCTTGACTCCCTCCCTCCCTCTCTCCTTCCCTCCTACTCTTTCTTTCTCTTTTTCTTCCTTTTTCTCTCCCTTCCCTTCCCTTCCTCTTTCGTCCCTTCTATCTTCACTGAGGATTTAATTCAGGAACTTCACACTGAGCTACACCTCCAGCACCTTTTTCTTTTAAAACAGGTTTTCACTGAGTTGCTGAGGCTGGGCTTGAACTTGTGATCCTCCTACTGCAGCCTCCCAGATGCACTACAGGGTGCCTGACTAGCATTTATTTTTAGATTGTGTGTTGGCACCATGCCAACTTTAGTGGCGACTGAAACAGCTGTGACCCTCTTTGCACAGAGCTGTTGGCCCAGTGGACAAGTACAGCGAGCAGACAGAAGAAAGCATCTCTGCTTCCCATCTCAGTGACTGGATGCACAGCCATCCACTAGAGGCTCCTGGAGGACTGAGCTGCCTATCTCCTGCCAAGCTGCCACGTAGTGTCCCCCTTGACAGCAGACCCTGTAGCCAAGGAGTACATTGAAGTTGGTGTATTTAACATTCCCATAATTGGAGGAAGAATTTTCCAGTCTCTTACAACAAAGGATTATAAATCTTTTCCATTAAAGGGGAGTGAGCTTTGGAGGGTGGGGAGAACACAGTGGAAATAAATTGGCAGCACTCCCCCCTTCTTGTTGCTGATGGGGAAAGTGGTTAATTAGGTGATTTTTCTCTTCCTCTGACACGTGCAAATGAGACTCTGTTAATAACCAAGCTGTTACATAAATGATAAAATTTTAACACCAATGTCAAGTTGTCAGGCGTTTCTGGACAGGGAAGGTGAGCCTGGGGAGGTGCTGAGGCCCCACCCAACCCTGCCAGGCTGGTGACTGGGGGGCCTTTCCGTAGCCCCTGGGCTTTGGTGTAGGCTGGCAGCTGACTCTTCTTTCCCCTCCCTACAAACCCTTTCATTGCCATATTCTTTATTTAAAAATGATAATAAAAACAGAACGAGTTGCTCAGAGGAAGTTATGATAGCCATGACCTGGGCCGCTGGCAGACAGGGCTTCTCAGTTTCACGTTACTTGCTGTTTCTAAGGATGTTTCTGGTGCCGGCAGAGCACAGGACCATGGACAGCGCCTGGGTTCAGGACCTGGCCCCAGGGAGGCAAGGAGGTGCAGATGCTGTCTGGGGCTGGATGGGTCACATTTGCTGTGACTCAGATCAGGATTCGCACACAGGGTCTTGATGCCATAAGACACAGACACCATGCTTCACAACCCCGTGAAAAACAGGGTTCATGCTCAGCAGTACCTTCTGGCAATGTACTTTTTAATCTGTGAAATAGCTCAAATCACAAAGGCTGCCTCCCTCTGTCATTGGGCTTCTGGGACACAGCAGAACTTGAGAATACGGTCACGTGGCAGTGTCAGTTCTGCTCCACCACAGGCGGCTTCCTTGTCTGTCCTCCCCACACGGAACCCAGGGTCCCTTGCTCTGGCCTGTCAGCCCCTGTGGGGTCATCTCCACAGTGACACTGGTTGTATAGGGTTTGTTTAACTCTCATCCAACAGACCAGCTCTGAGCCATGTTCCCTAGATCATGTTAGACTTCATGTGGCTGGGAGTGATAGGAACCCTCCCTGCCAGGAGCTGGCAGCAACTTGGGGCAGAGGCATATGTACCCAAGTGATGCCTGGTACCCTGGGCACGTTCAGTTCTTCTGAGCCGCGTGGGGTGCACAGAGAGGCAGCTTTTCAGAGGTAATCCTCTCCCTGTCCCACCAGTGCAGTGGGCAGGGTGATGTCCAGAGCAGTGCCCCAGGGCCTGTTGCCACAGGGCTGGTAACTTGTGGCTTGGCTGTCCACCTGGAGTCCCTCTGTCCTCTGCCTGTAGAGAGTGTATGCCCCCGAAGCTGGCTGATGGACTTGGCGGGCATAGGAATGGGTCTCCTGGTCCAGTCTCCTCCCAGCCTGATGCACTTCCTTCTATCCACAACGCCTGCCTGGCCTCTGAGTGGGAGATTGTGAGTACAGTAAGGGTTAGTGACTGTCTCTTTTGCAAATCTAAAATGAGATTTCATTTTTTAAATAAAAAGAAAAATTGCTGAACATTTGCAGCTGGGAGATAGCAGAGATTAGAAATGTTACTTATCTCCATTGCACAGAAGGAGGCCAAGGAGAGGAATCTGCTGCTGTTGAATGCCAATGAAACTGAGCAGTGTGCAGCTCTGAGGGAAGAGCACTCTCCTTCAAGAACTATATTCGAGTGGCCAGAATTTCAAACTGTGGCCAAGTGCTGAGGAGTGACACAGGTGCAACTGTCACTGTCGGGTGAGAGGGCAACCTTGGCCTTGCCAGTTCCGGGCCCGTTTCAGTACTATCTTGTGACGTTCATTTGCAGACTACCCTCCAGCCCCCTGCCATGCACAGGCCTAGAAAGGAGGCAGCCCCGTAGTTCTGATGATGCAGCTCACCTCCCCAGCCATGTGCTCTCGGTGCCCTGTGGCTGTCACTCTGTCTGTCCATCATGGCAGGAGGTTCCCCACTACCTAAACATAGTGTTATTTTCCTGCCTGGATTTCCTCTGCCTGGATTTCCTAACTGTGCTCACTTTCCTGCTTTAGCAAACTTGTCTTTGAGATCCAAATCAAATTCCATATTCCCTGACCCCTTTATTTGGCTTGTCTTCTGTTGCTCCATCTTACCTTGGGCCCAGTCGAGTGGAGTCATGAGGACCCTACATGGGTGGAGGGTGTGCCAGTGTCGTGTTTGGTCTCTGTGTCTCCTTTTCCTGCTGTGGGACACCCTGGTCTTCCTTTTCTCTGTTGCCTTCTTGCAGCATGGAGAGCTACTTGATGGGGTGGCATGTCTCTGTTGGCCTGCCTGTCATCCTGCAGCAGTAGAATCCCTCTGAGGACTGGGCATGGTCTCGCACATTCTGTGTCTACTGTGCCCAGAGCTATGCTGGCTACAGTCTATGGTGATGCCAATTGGGACATATTTTGAGGGAGAGATCCCCATTAGTAAAACTCACTGTCCTGCCAGCTAGGAAGACTACATGCTTGCACGTGTGCACATGTTTAGATCATGTGTGAATGGCACACACCTACATGTATTTGTATGTACAAAGTGGCATGTTGCCACATGTGTACCCATGTTGTTCTGTACTTGGGTCAACCTCATCCAGAAGCAAAGTGGAGTGCCTCAGTGGTTGAGGTCTCCTTGTGGTAGTGTCAGGGCCACTGTTGGTAATTCCTACTCCCACCCCTACACAAGACATGTTGTTCCAAGGGTGAAGGTTTCCAAGTTTGCAATCTGAGGATACTGAGGCTCAGAAGTGAAGTGGACACAGCTGCTCTTGGCCCTGATCTGAGCACAGGGCTGGGGGCAGGGGCATCCTGGAGCTGGCCTGCCCCTGATAACCATAGCTGGACTCCTCAAGTGAATCCGAGCTGGTAATTTGGCCAGAAATATGTACAAGAAAATCCTGTGCGGCTGAATGCCACCCATGGCTCTCTGCCTTGGTCCTGCCCCACCAAGTCTCTGTGGTATCACAGCAGTGTGTGACCTGGCCTGGGGAACCTCCTTCCTGAAGTTGACCTTTTAGAGTGGGCTGTGTGCCACCCCCCAGCCCTGCCTTGTACCTGCACACTCAATAAGACACAAGGGGGATGGTGTTTAGGGCATTGGACCCCAGGAGGGCAGCAAATGCAGAACTCGTGATAAAGTAGCATAGGAAAAGACCAGAGCCAGCCTTGGGTTTTGCCAAAATTTCGTGTGCCTGGACTTGGGTGCTGAGGCACTAGGATGGAGCCAACTCGCTGCCCAGGAAAACCTCTTGTAAAGTGCCTTTTCTCTTGGGAATCGTCTGGTTAGCTGTTTCTTGGTGGCTGGTCCTTCCCTTCCGTGCTGCCCTTGTCTGGAATGCATCTAGTTTCTGAGCCATCCAGCAGGCCTTTGGGCTGAGATTTTGTCCATGTTCACCTTGGCTGGTGGCACTTGCTTCCTCCTGTTGTGGTTTGTGAGAGGTCAGGGCATAATTAAGTCCTGAGTGATCTTGGAGGAATTCTATTTCAGTGGCCCTGAGACCTCTGGAGGGACGCATCTCACCTGCCACATCTTTGCCACCCCTTCAAGACTCTACCTGTCAGTGTGCTCTCCTTCCTTCTCACAGAGTCTCCAGCCTCCCTCCAGGGTGACTCAGCAGCCCCCTCCTGTTACTAGCTGCCCTGATCCATGCTTCGAGCTGCTGGCTAGTATCTTGTAGATACACGGAGTCCCCCTCTATCTACAGTTTTGTTCTCTTTGGTTTCACTTCCCCATGCTCATTAGTATTTGAAAATATTAGCTGGAAAACTCCAGGAATACACAATTCCTAAGTTACAAATTGTGTACTCTCCTGGGTAGTGTGAAGGAATCTGGCTCTGTCTCCTTCTTCCCCAGGGAATGAGTTGCCATGCCCCTAAACTGCTCCATGTGTGCTGCCCATTGCTAGGCACTGAGCAGCAGCCTGGGTGACCACAGCAGCCTGGGTGACTGCATCAGCTGTTACAATCCCACCGTGCTTTTGTTTAGGTAGCACTCACTTTACCCTCCAATAGCCTCGTGGTACAAGGGTCACGATGTTGGAAATTTGGATATGCCAAAGAGAGAAGCTGTATAGTGCTTCCTTTATGTGAAAGATGAAAATGCTGGCTTTAATAAGGAGAGAAAAAATTGTGAGCTAAGGTTGCTGAGATACATGGTTAAGAATGACTCTTCTGCCTGTGAAATTGTTAAAGAAATTTCTGCTCAGTCACCTCAGACTGCAGAAATTATGGCCATCGTGCATGCAGAGTGCTTAGTCATTTACCTCCTCTGTGTTCCCACTCATGTGGACATCCTGTCACATCGTCACCAGAAGGACAGACATTATGAGGGTCAGACCACATTCATGTGACTTTTAGTACAGAATATATTGTTATAATCATTGCATTTCATTATTACTTATTGCTGGCGATTTCAAACTTTTCATAGGTTTGTGTGTATGGGAAAAAGCGGTATATTCAGGATTCCATACTTTCTGCAGTTTTAAGCATCTGCTAGAGATTTGCTGTGTCCCTGCAAATCAGAGGTAGATAGGCCTGTGTACTTCTTGTCCTTTTTTTACTTTGCTATGGTTGTGCACAGCTCTGAGGCTTCATCGAGTACCTGTGGACCTCCCTGTCTTCCCCATTCCACAGTCCTTGTGTCTTGGCCTCTCCAGCTCAGCTGAGAGAGAGAAAGGGAGAAGGTGAGGGAGAGGGAGAGGGAGGGAGGGAGAGAGAGAGAGAGAGAGAGAGAGAATGAGAGAGAGAATGAGAGAGAGAATGCGCAAGCGAGCGCGAGAGCATTTCTCACTCTTTAAGCTGGTCACCGCAGTAGCTTAGGAAGTGAACATCCTTTCCTGCACCAGCTGTTATTGCCACCCTAAAAGACTTTCTGCTCAAGTCTCATTTTCTGTTTTGGTGGCAGTCAGTGCCATTCCTCCCTCCCCTCCATTCTACAGGTCCCTTTTATGTGGCCAGAGCCTCAGGCCACAACCAGTCCTGGCCGTCTCACTGGCAGGGCCTGCTTTGAATCTTTTCTGTCACCTGAAATGGCAGGGTGGGTGTCTGTGACCAAACAATGTGTCTTCCCTTTCTAAAAACTTTAACTCTTTCTAAAGATGTTTTATTTTACAGAATTTTTGCTGTTTATACCCTTTCACTTTGAGGTGTGAACTCTTATTTTTCTAACATTTTACTGCTGTGTGTGGAGTGTATAAAAGACAGTGCAGGTGACCGGGACATGCCTGAGTCACGGTGCCCTCAGGGCCCCTCCTGGTACCTTCCTTCTTCCTGTAAACTACTGTCTGGCTTCAACCCTGGGTGGTTTGCTGTTGTGATCTTTCTGTGAAAGGCCTCAGGTTTCATCCCTGGAAAGTGTCTGATTCCTGTCTTCAAGCACGTCACACATGTGAGTCCAGTTCCAGCCTAGTGGCCTTGACCTTTACTCCCAAAAACGCAGAGGCTGGCCCCCCTTTCCCATAGTATCCCATCAGCCTTTCCTGCCACCCCTCACTGGGCTATGGAATGTTCTTTGCCAGGTGCTTCTCAGTGCTCCTGCCTTGTTACACCCAATCTGTTGTGTCTCATCTCCCTGCTTCCACTTCAGTGGCTGCAGTGGGCAGCAGTACTGTCCAGAATGTCCAACACGGCAGGTATAGAGCTCACTCCACTCCAGGTGGTAGAGTGCAGCTCGGTCTGTGTGAGGTCCTGGGATAGCCACCCTGCTAGCTCCTTGCAGAGCTGCTGCTGCTTCTGCCCTGCTGGGGCTCCTTGCTGTCCTGGAGCTCCATGGGTTTCAGAGATAATCTCAGCACCCAGATGGGCCCTGGGGGCTGGAATGTTTCTTGTGCTTGTGTTCCTGGCACTCCTCTGTCCTAATTGTTTCACATCTTCCAAGTGATTTTTGGTGGCCCGGCTGGTAACCCAATCTTTCTATCTCTGCTGGAGCCCCTCGTGCAGTGCCTTCTCATTCTCGAGATTCTTCTGACAGGTTCCTCCTGTGGGCCTTGTCCTGTGGGCCTTTGGTTAACTGTAAGGAGCACTTACTCCGATGGTTCCTTGCTAGTGGCTCAGGATGAACAAGGCAATGCGTCCTTGGGCTGCTCATGTTCGTCTCTGGCTCCCTGTCTCTGCTTTCCCACGTCCTGCAGCTGTCTGCTCACACCTGGGAGGAAGGGAGAGGAAGCGAAAGGATGTCAGCATTTTATTTGAATAACCTTTTTTGGGCGTGATTACAAAAGGAATCCAGTTTCATTTAGAACATTTGACAATGTAGAGGAAACAAACAGAAAAGATGAGAATAAAGGTTTCCCATAATCCTTCTGCTCAGCAAAAACCACTGTAAATGTACTGGCTTTGACTTGGCTTCATGTTTGCATATATATATATGTTTTCCTGATACAGTTTTTAGGAAAAATATAACAACTGTGTGCATTGTTGGATGAATCTTATTATATTGCTTAGTCTTTTGTAAACATTTTCCCAATTAAATGTTCCTTCAGGATGTAACTTTTTTGGGAGTAAGGGTGTAGCTGCACCATAGATCGCATGCTCTGCATTGCACAAGGCCCAGGTTTGATCCCCAACACCAGAAAACTCCAAGTGTTCTCATTGTAGAGTTTATTTAGCCAGACTCACTTTAGCATGTTTGTCTTTTTTTCTGTATTATAAGTGATACTCTGATTAATACTTGTCCCCAAATCTTTGCTTACTTGCTGATCATTTCCTCTGGAAAAGTTGTTAAAAGTAGAAGTGTTCAATGAATGATTCATTTTGTTTTGTTTCAGTTTTCAGTACTGTGGCTTGAACCCAGAGGCTGTGAGCGCTGAGGATGCTGAATTCACCTGCTCCTACCACACACTGTGGCCATATTCCCCCTATACCTGCCAGTGGTTGAAGGGTTGGAGAGGTGAGGGAGCCGTCATAATTGAGAGTCAGCACAACTGGTTCATAGGATGGGCTTGGGAGCCAGACTTCTGGGTTCTTTGCTACCCCTCCACTCCATCTGTGCAACTTTGGACCTGTCTGTTGACATCAGTGTGTTCCGTGCCCACTCTGTCAGTGAGTGTAGCAGGAGGACTTGCACACAGAGGGTTATGTGGGTAGGGAGTAGCACACGACTAGATGTGCGCTGTTTGTGGGCAGCAATTTGAAAGCATTTCACAGGGTCTTCACTGCACGGTTGCATGCTTCCTCTGTGCCATTTGGGTACTGGGGTGCTGACATCTTTCTGATCAAGGAGTTCTCTGTAGACAGGCAGCATCCCCTTAAACACACATTTGCTTTCAACTGTATTTCAGCTCTGCTTTTGGCAGGAGACATGATGCGTCTTAGAACAAAGAGGTGCCTGTCCATCTGCTCTCTGGTCCACACAGATGGGAAGGACGAGCATGGCTGGAGCCCAGTCCTACTGGAACTCTGCAGATGTGCATCTAAAGTGTTTTTTGTTTTGTTTTTTTCCTTTGCGGTACTGGAAATTGTCCCAAGGGCTTTTGCATAGAGTGACATCCCCAGCCCTTTATTTTGAGACAGGGTCTCTAAGTTGCCAAATTGCCTGGGCTGGGCTCAAATTTGTGATCTTGCCTCATCCTCTGAAAGTACTGGTGTTACAGTTGCATGCCATCATATCCAGCTGTATGAAAATGTTTTCTAGGTTTTTGTGTTTCAACTGTTTCCCACATTCTGATTATTGTTTATTTAATGGTAGTGAAAGTCTGTGGTATGCTGTACTGCTGCAGGTCTTGACAAGTGTGCTGAGCATCTGCCACCATGGTCGTGACACAGAGCAGTGGCCGTGTACTCAGGGTCCATGTGTGTCCCTCTTCATCATCTGCAGCCTACCGCAGTAGCCACTGGCAGGAGGCTCAAAGGGTGGGACCAGCATAAGAGGTTCTGAATGTGCAGCCACCTCCTCCTCTTCTCCAAGTATCTTCTTTCCAAACTGCATCCTCCTGCTGGTTTGTCATTCTCAGTATCCTGGCTGCATGTTCTCTGTCTCCTGGGCCCTCCTTCTTCTCTCTGACCCCTCACCATCAGTCTGAGGAGATAAGAGCAATTACAACCCACCCAAATCCAATCCATCACCTGGCGGACACTCTTGGGCCTCCCACAGATATGGTCACCGTGCCAGCAGCTGCCTGACAGCTCTGACCACTCTGTTCGGCTCTGTCCTGCTCTTTGTCATTGGCTGAGCCATTTGTCTGGAGTCTCTCATTAAATTGCACTGGCAGCTCTTCTCCTTAATTACCATGTTTTAAGGGCTTTGTTGGTTCCAACACTGTGGCACAACTCAGACTGTGTCAATATTTAACAGTTTTGCACCAAGTGTGGAGTTCTCTTTCTTCACCTTGACTTTCAGTTGAGACATCTGAAGGGACAAGAAGGAATGTTCACTCCTTCCCAGTTGGATGTCCTGTGTGTCTTGTCCTCACACAGTCTCACGGCAGGGCTCCCTGTAACAGCATCTTTATGACTCCTGATGAGGAGGCTGTGGGTGAAGGTGGTGGTCTTGTGAGCTGGGTGGGGATGTCACGATCCTTAAAGGGTTGCAGCCCATGAACATGCAGGGGCTGGGAGGAGGCTGACACATTAGTCACAGGGAAGCCCGTTTCCTTATGGCCTATCACAGCAGTGTGGCTTCTGCAGTTTTGATTTCTGTTGGGGTGGTGGTGAGGAATCTGTTGGGTGAGCATTGTGTTTTGGTGTGTATTGTCCAAACCAGGACTTTATTGAAGTCTGATCAAGGCACAGTAAGATACAGAATGTTCACTGTGGACTCAGTGACATTTTCTGTGAGTAGTATCCTGAATCATGGGTAGAGCATGGCCAGTGCCGTGGTGACCAGGCTGCCCATGCCTAGTCCCTGCCAGAGTCCCACATGTAGAGGTGATGACTGTTGGGACCACTGTTGGGACCACTTTTATGACAGTGACTTCTTGAGCTCTGAAGGCAAATATCACACAGCAGATGAAGGAGGTTTGGACTCTGCTGTGGCCCTGTGATGTGGCACCTGTGTAGAGTTGGGACCAGGGGCATCTCTTCTGTGGTAGAGAGGCATTCTGTGATGCAGGTGGCCACAGTATATGTATCTACTCCGCTCACAGATATCTGGGCTGGGTCTGGGTTTGGCCACAGTGAGCCAGGGTGGGATGAATGTGTTCCTGAGAGTCAGCTGCAGGATGCCCACACCTGCCTCTTGTTCACACACCTGGGGATGGGTGGCCACGGGCCCACTTTCCATGGGAGCCATTGTTTCACCACTGAGGGAGTCAGCTGCTTAGTGACTCCACCAGCCAGGTGTCCCCCTGTTTGGTCTGTGTAGAGAACCTTGTTCTGTGTTCACAGGCCACTCTGATGTCTGGTGACATGTTCTCAGTGCACGGTTCAGTTACATGTTTTGTTTTCGTGTGTTCATAATCTTTGCCTATTTTTCTGTCATTTTAAATTAATTTTTTTAGGATAGGAGATGTAGCTCAGTGGCAGAGCACTTACCTAGCATGTGTGAAGCCCTGGCTTTATTCCCTGCACTACAGAAAAATAAGAAAGAAATAAAGAAATGCAATTTTTGGAAGAGTCTAATAGCTTAAGGAAAATATCCCTTTGTCTGCAATTATGCTTCCCCACTTGGACATTTTTCCTCTAGTTGGTTATAAGTTTTTTCCAGACATTGAGTGTTTGATTCTTAATGCAATTTGACAGGGTAGTCTCTCAGAGCTCCTGTTTTGATTTTGATTCTGTGTGAATATAGAAAGGCTTTCTCTCTCTTAGATCATTAAAATTTTCTTTTATATTTTCCTCTTTTATACATCTACCATGTCTAAAATCATTGATACAGCAAGGCTGTCTTTTTTGATGTAAGCTGTGCATCCTAGTCTTTTCTGCTGCTGTAACAAAATATGATAGTGTTAGTAGTTTATAAACCGCAGAAATCCACTGCTTGCAGTTCTGGCACCTAAAAGTCCAAGACCAAGGCTCTGTAGACTTAGTGCCTACCTCTGGGGAGTCTCTTTGGGGTCTCAGAGATGAGTTAGTGGAGTCTTCTCCACTTCTCTTCCTTGGATTCCCTGATATGAAAGACTGAGAATGTCCATTCTCAGGAGTGTTCTTTGCTGGGTTCTGTGATCCCCACTGGATTCCTTCCCAGCAGCCCCTGTCCTTTATAGGAGGATAGCCACAGCAGCAAATAACTGGGTAGATGGCAGAGGCAGGTGAATTGATGCAGGCTGTCTCATGGGCTGTGTCCTGAGTGCTTAGTAAGGGCAGTGACAGTGGGGACTCATTTCTCAGGGACTTGGTGATAGGGAAACACCATTGTCTCCTCCTTTCTGTGTGGAGTTTGTCCCTGCACTTCCAAGGGCACCCAAGCTTTAGAGTTGTCTGGGGCCCGGTGACAGGAAGTTTGAAGAGCACATATTCCAAGGTTTAAGGTAAAATTTGAGTGCCTTCTAAGAAAGTTATTAAATGGGTGGTGAATTGCCCATTGAGTGGTGAGGGTGAGCAGCAATGGAAGTCTACACAATGGCTCAGGAAATATATTTTCTCAGCGCTGGCTGCTGAAGCCCCGTTTCCTGTCTCTAATCTACACGGAGCAGATGGGCCTGGCGGGTATCGGCTCCATGCAGCCTCCTAGCTCTGCTCTCCGCTTCTCCGAGGCAGGTGTGTGTGAGGTTGGGTGGGTGAAAGGGGGGCTGTCTGTCATGGCAGCTCTGTGCCTGTCTTGAGGGCTGGCAGGGAGACCCTACCCTCTCTCAGCCGGTAGAGGTCACTAGGACCCTCATGTGCCTGTGACTGTCCTCTCATGTGCTGTGGTCTGTCTGAGCCATGCTTTCTGTTCATCCATGGACCTTCAGGAAATGAAGTAGGTACGTACTGTCACAGAATATCTTGATTTTCCTGCACTCTGATCCAAAACTTCTAGAATTTCCTTCCTGAATTGTTGACTAGAATTTTCTAAACTGCCTTTGCCCTTGCCCAGCGCTGTGGCTACCGGCATCTTTGGCAGCACAGATGATATGCCTCGTGTTGATTTATAGGCAGGATTGTGCTGCCTGAGTCCCTTGTCCTTGAAGGGGCCCTTCTTCCTGAAGAGCCGGATCCTAGCTGGAAGAGAGTCCGCATGCAGATCTAGAGCCATGACACGCTGGCCCTGCCCACCCTCATGGTGACCTCCCACTCCATGCTCCTTCCTGGGGCTGAGGTCTTTGCCATGGCCTACTGTAGTGAATAGTGGCAGCTGACATGGCTCAGGACTTTGTCTCTGCAGCTCTGGCTGAAGGTTGGTACTGTGTAGAAGTCACCCACATCTCCCTTGCCTTTCCTTAAGTCTTGTGGGGTTGCTGCTCTGGGCTGTGATTGTCCTGTCTCAGCTGTGGCCTGTGCCATCTGTCCTGCTCAGGGTTACCCACTGCAGGTCATTTCTAGGGCCTGCTTTTTCACAGCTCCAAGGGGCATCTGGCGGAGGCCACCGGGCCTGCCTGCCTTCCCTGCACTCACACGTTTCCTGCCTGGCTTTCTTCACTGTGGGACCACAACTTCTCCTTGCACCAGAAGCACTGCAGAGTTCCTTGGGCAGAGGCATGAGAAGGTTCTTAGGGGACACTTGAGAATTGACTGGCAGGAGTGACTGAAGCCCTGCAGAACACAGCTCCAGGGAGCTTACTAGCTGTTTCCAAGTGCTTATCCAGGAGTTTTAGAAGCAGATGGTGGTCTTCTCCGTGTCTGCAGAGAGGGGCCCAGCTTGAACCCATGGCATGCAAGGTTTTACATGTGCAGCTCTGCACCTGTGTAGCCTTGGCCCCAGGACATGCAATGGGGTTGGCTATATTGCATGTTTGGAGTCCACTGACACTTGGCCTTGTCGTCCCCCACTGACCATCTTGGTTCTTCTCTGTTGATGCCCTGCCAGAGTGCTTCCCCAGCACAAGGGTCACCACTGGGGCTTGCGGGCGTTTGTCTGGCCTCTCAAACTGTGTACTCGGAAAGTGCTGCGGCAGTGCCGACAAGCACTAACCCTGCCTTTTAAAGGTCACTTCTGTTTCAGTCAGCTCTTAAAGTTCAAGAGGAAATAAACTGTGTAGAGCTGGCATTTCTCAAGCCCAGTGTCAACCCTCCAAGCCCAAGCCTGGGGTGAGAGGAGTGAGATTAATAAATGAGTGGCCGTGTTGACACAGCCATCGGTCAGCAGATGCCTCCCTCTGCTCCTGACTAGCGCTAAAAGCAGTGGGAGAGAAAGCAAGAATTCTGAGAGCCTCATTTTCTCCTTTCGTTTTTGTTTTCTAACACGGGGAATGCTTGGGACATGTTTCTTTATTAGTTGTTGACAGTATTTAGAGCTTGTCAGCCCTGGTCACCTACAATGTCCACCACCCCCACACAGAAAGATGGCTCTGTTCCCCTCAGGGGCTCCATGCTGTGCATACCTGATTGACAATAGTGGGGGACACGCCTCCTCAAGGGGGAGACAGCAGAGTGCCTCGCCCAGCTGGGTATTGACTTTCAGGCTTTGGGTCGAGGACAGCAAAATCAATAGGAGAATAAACAGGGGTGCGGGCTGTATTAATCAGGCACCACCGCGGTGGCTGGAGGATTATAGCGGAGCACAGGTGTCGATCGAAGGCCATGCGGGTACAGGCGGTCCAGCTCTGCTGGCCAGCATGCTGTTATCGATTGTGGGGGCGCCCGGAACCTCGGCATCAGAGCTGCTAATTGGGCTGTTGGGTGATTCCAAAGAGAGAGATGTTGCTGAGATTATTCTGTCTCATCTCTTAACTACATGTCCGATTTGACTCACCATCTCAATTAAGCACTGCGCCGAGCTCCTTGCTACTCAGAGCTGTCCGGGCCAGGTCCTGCAGTGTGCCCTCTGCTGTCTGCAAACTCCAGCAGCGAGGCTTGGAGACACCAGGCATCTTTGCTGACTCCCAGGTGTTGTCTGAAGTCACTCGCTTGACAGAAACTCCAGCTGAGCTCCTCAAAATCCTCTCTGTCCCTCCTGTGTCTCTCTCACCCACAGGGTCGTGCACACACTCACATAAACACTCGGTAGTCTCAACTCATACGCTCTCATTTGTGCTCGCATACATTGTCCCATGGTTGCTGTGGCTTCCTCCTCCTCCCCTCCCCCCTTTCTCCTCCTATGTTCCATGTATATTAATTAGCCCTCCCTCACTGTAATGATCCACACAACGGTGCTTTTAGAATTTGAGAATGTTGCAAATGGAATTGATAATGGGTGATTGGAACTTCATTTCTTTGAAGGTGTGTTTGTGAGGAGCTCGATGTACTTTGGTTATAACTCAGGGCCAAATGGGTGAGGGACAAGGAACAGAGCAGAGACACTGACTTCACATGGCCACTGCTATCTGTGTATCCCTTGTCTGTTGAGTGCTGGAGCCCCCACCCTGGCCTCTCCTTACACCTGCCTGGGGTTGCAGGCCTCCTGTTCTCTCTCTGCTTTGTTCTTAGCCCTCACTCACGTCCTGCCTCTCTTGGATGGCCACAGAAGCTGTCTCTTCTTTCTGGGCTGTTTCCTCCCCACCCTCTTATGTCCATCCTCCAGGAGTTTGTATCCAGGGAAGGGGAGATGGAGTTTGGACCTTAGAAGGCTGAAAGTTAGGAGAGTGGGGGGTTAGAGCCAAAGCTGCAGCATGCCAAGGCGCAGGCCATGTCCCAGCTGAGCCACCTGGAGCCTCGTTTCCCAGGGAGTACCTCCCTGCACCTGAGTTGTGGCCTTAGGTATGGAGCATGATGCGAAAACATCTCCTGCACTGTGGAAGGAAATGACAGTTCCTCTGCTCCCGCAGACAGATCTTCATGGAGGAAATGAGGAAGGGGAACTTGGCCAGCTCCTCTGCATGGTGTGATGGCAGTGCTGCCCCAGGTGGTAGACATGAGGTCGGAGCTGGGGCTGCTCTGAGCCCTGTTCATGTGAAAACATGGGTTTTTATGTTGAGATTCTTACCAGAAGGCATTGGTGTGTAGCTGTACTGGGCAAGGGATGGTGGGTTAATAGGAGGATTGTTGTTTTTGGCTGAAATCTGTGGGTTTTGAGGGCCAGTGGCTGGGCTGCCAGCCTTGTGTGGAGGGAGTGGGTAGCATTGAGGTGGCTGGCAGTGTAGTGAAAGCTCACATCTTTGTTTTAGTTATCCCTGCTGGCATTTCTAAAGGAAATCTTTGGTACAGGCCAGTGGTTGGTTGCCTTTCTCTGCAAAGGGCAAGATTTTAAATGTTTTTAGCTTTTCAGGCCACACAGTGTGTCACAGGACACTCGCCATATACAGTCCATCAGTGATGGGTCTTCAGTGTTCCAATAAAACTTTATAGAACTGGGCAGGAGCTGTTTGCTGACTACTGATGCACAGGAGAGAGCTGGGCAGCACCCTGCCTCTGGTGCCTGCTGGTTGTGGGACTCCAGGTCTTTGTTCTCTGTGCCAGAAGGTGGGCCCTGCATCCACACCCTCACCCCAAGCAGGCTGAGGCTGGAAGGAGACGGCACCCACTCTTTTGCCACCCCTAGAAGTTGGGCCTATGCGGCCCTGGATACCTGCCTTGTGTCTCTGTGTTAGCTGTAGCTTTGGACTGTCCCAGTTATGTCTACATCTTTCTCCCCTAAAAGTCAGACAGGAGGATACACAACAGTAAAGACTTTTGAGAGGCTACCTGCCCGCTGGTCCACGCTATCCTGTTTCTGAGTTGTAGCAGCCAAGGGGTAGGTTTATGTCCTGCTGATGCCTGGGGCCCCAGCTTTGGAGGCAGCTCCACTCAAGGGATTACATACAGGTTGGTGACCAATCAGCTAAATTGGATTATGCATCATGGTTGGGAGTGAATTGAAATTGCAAAGGGTAATTTTCTTTCTCACATTTCAAGGTCAGATGAGAGTATTTACTGTGCGGCCTCTGTTTATCTGTGAATGCAAATTACATTTGGTGACTTGCATTGATGAGCTGTTAGGAACAGCACTCCTGAGGCTGTGTTGAGAGCAGAGGCCAGGCTGGGCCTGCTCCCTTGGCCAGCCTTTGATTACTCATTTCAATCTTTGCTTTTCTCATACTCTGGGTTTGTTTCTGCTATTGAGATTTCTCTTTCTTTCTTTCTTTCTTTCTTTCTTTCTTTCTTTCTTTTTCAGAGAAATGTGTAATGACACTGCGAGGTGTTTAAGGTTGGAATTAGATGGTGTAAATGAAGACAGCGGCCTGCTACACTGAGCCTAGGCATCTAGGGTGCTGGGGAAAGCTCAGTGCTGCCTGAATTTGTGCCTGGACACACAGTGGGCAAGGCCAGCACAGGAACTCCCACTTGTTTCCTCCTGTATCTCTGGACCTCTCCTTCTCTTCATATATCCCACAACCTTGTCACAGCTGTGTGGAGGCTGAGGCTGGCCGCATGGAGGGTCCACATAGGTAGACAGTGGGAGGTGAGCCTGCCTGTGGCCTCGCTGAGGCTGCTGTCAGGTTCTTGTAGGCCCCGTGCACAAGCGTATGTGGGGTTAGCCTTCATCCTGCAGGGCTCTGTGCAGCGGGGAGGACTGCATGTCTAGAGGTGATCCTGGCCGCCGACCTCTTCTGTTGCCCCCATTAGATCTGTGCAGATTCAGAGAAGTAGGTCGTGATGTATGGCTCTACCAGCTTGTTACCAGGGCGCTGTTGTAACACGGTGGGGGCTGGATGCAGATGGTGGACTTGCCCCTCCCATTATGGCAGGGCACGAGAAGGGAACTGATGCTTCCTAAGTACTCTGTAATTTGCACCTGACCCATGTGGCTTGTGTGGTTCTGTATAGCCACTGGGGTTAGTAGACATCAGTGCTGTGAGTGTCGCAGGAGCTGGAAGGCCTGAGAAGTTACTGCAGCCTGCAGGGCCCTGGGCTGGTCAGGTACCATGGAGCTTTGATCCAGTTCTCTGGATCCTGACTCTAGGTAAGCACCAAGGCCCAGCTGCCCTGCTTCTCTCCAGGGCAGCCATTGGTCTCCCTTAGGAGGACCTGAGCTGAGGACACACCTACATCTGCCACACACTCCACTGTAACTGTGTATCTTTGACTGACCAGCCCACTTGCTGGTGGGAGTTGGAGAGGCACAGGGCTGTCTCTACACATCTGGAAACCTTGGCCTTCTGAAAAAACATTTCTATATGTAGTCTTTATTCCATCTAAAATTTTCCCACAGTGTTGTTTGGTAGCCACACATACAGACACACACACACACACACACACACACACACCCATACATGCAGTTGTATATGTGCGTCCTGTGACTGAAGAGTGTGCATGTGTGGCTTGACAGGTCCTGGCAGGTGGACTGTGTCAGGTCTGGTGGATTCCTCCGGAGCTGGGCCTCGGTGCATTTGCTGGAACTGGAGTTTTACTCGGCCTCCACCAGCCTCCCCAGCCTGCTGTCTGACCAGGGCTCCATCTCTCTTCCTGCTGTGTCCAGGAGCAGCCCAGCACTCTGTGAATTACCACAGGACTGGACTTTGGAATCTCAGTTCTTCCCCATCAGTTTTTGTCCTTTTGCATGGTGATGGCAGTGATTTGCTGAGGATATGCTCTGCACAGCCTTTGAGGGTGGAGTGAAAAGTCAGACTGTTGCCACCTCTCCATCCTTCCGGAATGGGGTGGGAGGTAGGACTTCAAACTGACAAGCTACATAAATACAGTGAGTCATGACAGGAAGGCATGGATGGGGTTTTGGGATAGAGTGATAGAGGTGAATTAAACTCAGGGTATCCTGCTGAGGCCACAGGATGCTCAGGCAGGTGGGCAAGCTCTCAGCGCTGCGTGTGCAGCATACCAGGTGACTGAGGTGATAGAAGTATGGACGTCTCTAGAGCAGCAAGAGCACTTGCCAACTCCATTGTGTGTGGTGCTGTGACCTTTCTGTTTTTGTTGACAAAATCTCAGAAATTGGAGCCTTTCTTGGGGGCATCTGGACAAAAGGGAGTCAGCCTTTAGCTGGTAGGTACCGCCTAATGAATGCGAATGAAGCGGTGGCCCCTGCTGTGGCACAGGCTGGATAGGAACTGGTGAGTGCCCATCTGGCTGGGGCTTGATTGGCTTGCTCATCACATTCTGGAGAATCTTCCCCAACCCTCATGTCTGCACTTCAGGGAAGTAACATTCAGGTCCACCAGGAAATCTCAGTCTTCTGGGATCTAGCCATCATCAGCATGGAAAGCTAGCCCTTGGTGACCCCCTCCAAGCAGGTCTTTTACTACAGGAGACCCTGAGCACAAAATTTCCACTTGGATAAAACCACTGAGCCAGTCACTTATAGCTGTTCTTCCAGACCATCAGAGACTAGAGGGCAACACCTCTTCCCATTCCTTGGCTCCCCTTAGTGGGTATTTCCAAGCTGTCTCTGATTTGCTTTTGTTGGAGGCTGTCTTCATCCCTTTCAAAGCCCAGGGTCCCTGGGATCTTGTCTGCTTCACCCGTGCTCTGTCCCATCGTGCTCATGGCCAGCTCATTCTGACATTCTTTGGCTTTGTCCATGCCTATCGTGACAGTGTGCAACTCTCTTTTGGTCCCAGGAGGGGGCCTGGCATGCACTCCTGGCCAGTCCGTCAGTGAGACTGGCTGGCCTTCACCACATTGTCCACTTCTAGGGCTATAACTGCACTCCTACTCTGCCTACGATCCTCCCTAGCTTCATTGTTCTGCTTGCTGGACAAGCAGATTCTGGAATTTCCCTTCAGCTCTAGGAGATCCTCCAATGAGCCAGGAGGAGCTATGGTGCCTCCTAGCAGTGGGGAGATGTTTGGGCAGACTACTGAGGTGGGTCCATCCCCTGTGCTTTCCTCCTGATAAGGTACTGGGGACCCAGAGCCTTTTTTTTTTCTGTACCAGGGATCGAACTCACAACTGGGTGCTTGCAAGGCAGGCACTTATGCTGCTGAGCTAAATCCCCAGCCCTTCCCAGAGCCTTTTATGCTGGCAGCAGATTTATAACAAGGGACCTGTTGGTGGTAGCTTAGCTTGGCATGACTGTGGGTGTCTGCTGTCAGAGGTCAGTGCTGTGGGCTACTCTGGGCATAGCACTATAGACAGTGGAGGGCACGCATCATTGTGCCCTGGAGGGGACATGGTGCCCTCATGGAGATCAGTTGCTTGGGTCCAAATCTACTCATCTGCAAACTGGAGAAGGTAAACAACCATTCGTGTGGGTAGGTTTTAATACATGCTTCTCATCTCTCAAAGCATGAAGGTGCTTTTAGCAATTTGCAAGCTTGAATAAAATTGTAATGTTTTCCTAGTTCTTTGCCAAAGAGAAGTTCCTAAGAAACCATGCACAGGCAGTTATAGCTATGCTTTACCCACCAAAAACACCCATGGGTTGGCTCAAGCCGTCAGTTAATGCTTGGGGTGATCATGAGGATTTTCCCCCTGCATGTGGTAGCTCTTGTCCAGGTGTTACAGGAGAAAATCATCCTTTTGAGATGGGCTCCCATCACCAAACTGCCGTACTCTATGGCTCTTAAACTGCAGACATTCCTTTCTCATAGTTCTGACTCTGGCAGAGCTGGGGTCTGGCCAGGGCTGTTTCCTGAATGCAGATGGTTCTTCACATTGTGTCATTGTGTGATAGAGCCGAGAGGCAGCTCTCTGGGGCCTTTTATAAAGACACCCACCCTGTCAGGAGAATCCCACCTCTAACCACTATCAGGTCAGCACATGAATTTAGGGGACAGAGTGTATGGCTGGGTGCTTGGCTCGGAGTTGTGTCTTGGCAATTTGGGCCTGGGTCAAGCTGTGAAGGCACTTTGCTTCCATCTGCGTTTGTGTGCCAGGTGGGGCTCACTGCCTGGAAACTCATCCATGTATGCTTGCACAGGTACATTCCTTACTGTGTTCGTGCTGGGGGGCTGGGCTGAGTTGGGATAAGGTAGCCACAGCCTGTGAGATGCTGGGGTTGAGCAGGGGAGAAGCTGGAACCAGCAGTGACTTGGAGAAGATCGTTAAAATGTCTCCTGCTGCTCTGGAATGTCTCATATCCTTTCCTTGTTCCTTGGAAGCAGATATTCTTAGGCTGAGGTTTCTGATGAAGACTACATTAAAGTGGACTGCGGTGGCCCGTCACACACAAAGACAGGTTCTCAGAAGCGCGGACTTGTTTGCCTCAGTAGATCTGCCTCAAAAGGCATCGATCGACAAACATGCCCAGCTTCTTCTTGAAACACCAAGAGCTTCATTTTGAACTCCCACGGGTTCACGGAAATGCTGCTGACCTCGGAGTTCAGCTTGGCGTGGAGCTAGAGGTTTAATTTTTTATGAGCTTTCTCTTCCTCCCCTCAGCAGAAAGTCTGAGAGTGAATGGAGGGAGGCTCCCTCCTGGAAGAATCAGCAGTCTGGGCCCTCTGGGACAGAGTCACCCAGATGCTTATAGGATCAGTGGCATAGAGGGCCCTTCCAACCTGAAGTTATTATGCATGTCACCGTCTACATCCTGGGGTGTGGATGGCACTTGGTGGCAGTGATTTGAGAAGCTTGGGGGGAAGTGGCCACCCCTTTGGACAGTGAGTTCCATCCCCTCTTGCTGCTCTGGGGCTTCATGCTGGACTGGCCCTTCTTTGCCTGTGGAACTCTACTCCCTATGCTAGGCCAGCACCTGGTGCATATTGTTGCAATTCTGTGCTTTTCCTGTCTTGGACTTTTGTTTTTGAGGCAGGGTCTCACTTTGTAGTTTAGGCTGACCTTGAGCTTACTGTATAGCCCAGGCTGGCCTTGACCTCTTAGTGATTCTCTTGCCTCAGCCTCCCAAGGCTGGTCTTACAGGCATGTGCCACCATGCCCGTCTGCTTTTTCTTATTTTGTGAACAAGTCCCCTTCCCCCTTCCACTGTCAGCCTGTTGTCCACCCCTCTCTACAGCACAGCAAACCTCTCTGGGCTCTTGAGTCATTTGTGTAGCCTCTTTTTCATCTGCCCTTCATCCCTCTCATCCCCCTCAAACTTTGCACTTGTCTCTGTTTGGCCTTGAACCCCTCAGGCAGGCTTCCCCTTCCTTGTGGTGTGGTTGTGCTCCCCATGGAAAGTCTGTCTCTCACCCACCCTTCTAGCATCCCACACAGGGTCCTGTCCTCCCTCTGTGCCTCTGTGCATTCCGTCCCCTCCACTGCACCTCATGCAGGCACTCTAGTATTTGCTTATTGTCCATCGTCTGTCACTGCCAGCGTTGCAGTCTGGGACCTGCAGCCTGTGTCTGTCACCTGACCTGGTGTTTCCATCAGGCGGTGTGGGTACTTAAGGGATAGGCAGGGTCCTGCCTATTGCTCATCCTGCCCGTGGGTCTCTTGCCTGCTTCTTGCCCTCTGTGCTCAGACACACCACCTGTGTGGGTCCTCCTGCTCTGCCCAGGCACCCTGTCTGGTCCCAAGGGGCTCTCGTGTGTGTTCCTGCATATTCATATCCCCTCCTCTCTGCTCTGTCCACACCACCTGAGGAGTTGTAACTGCTTCTGCAGGCCGTGCCTGTTTAATGTCTTATGCCCAATTATGGCGTTGGCTGTGCCCAGTGTGGCAGCTCTCAGGTCATCTCCACCCCTGTGGACCGGGTCAGGGTCTACAGTTGGCTTCCCTGCCCTCAGTGCTGTCCTGACTCCTCTCTGGGTCTCTGGTAGGGTTGTGCTCTTCTGACTTTATTTTTTCCTCTCTTCACTGGATGAAATGGACAGTATTTTGCTCTTGAGCGAGTAAAGGTTTTCTTCATAACTTGGTGAGTGAACTTTTCTATCTGAACCCAGCACTTTACTCTTGAAGGCTCTATCTTCTCCCTGGGGTGCCAAAGAGCTCCCAGCTTGTGTCCTTGCTTCCAGGGTGTATTAGTCAGGGTTTCCTTGCTGGGACTAAATGCCTGATGTACAAGACTTAAAGGAAAAGGGGTTATTTTTGCTCAGGGTTTCAGGGAAATGAGTCCACAGTTGCTGGGTCCATGGCAAAAGCAGCATGGTGGAAGGGAATGAAGGAACAAAGCTGCTCATTTCGCAGTGGCAGGGAAGCGGCACAGGGGAACAGTGCCAGCAAGAGAGGTCCTCTCTGAAGGCATACCCCGTGACCCCCCTTCTCTACCTGGGCGCATCGCTAAGGGCGTTCCCCTGTGATGTGCATGGATCCACTGACTGGTGAGAACACTGCCTGCACCCTCCAACAGTCTCAGTCCACTCTAGATGACAGTTATGCTTGACTGTCACAACTTGCGTCCTTTCAGCATCTTGGATCTGGGTGAAGAGCTGAGGTTAGGGCTCCTGGTGCCTGTACCCTCTATTCCCTGTGGTGCCTGAAGCCCAACTACAGTGTGTGGGTTGATTGCCAGCTTAGACCTAAAGCCAGAGTTCCTGGCCCAGTGTTGCTACCTGGTTCTGTTGCCCTGAACCCAAGTCCTCAAAACTCAGAAGGATGGCGGTTGTGGTTGTGACTATGTATATATTTGCACTTCCTCTGGTGGGAGAGTCCTGCACAGAGGATGACCCCAGGCAGATAGAAGGACATTGTGCTCCCAAGACCCAGGGCTCCCTGACCCCCTTGTGCTAAGGACAACTTGTCAGAGAAGCCCCTTTCCCGCAGCTCTCCCTGGTGAGCTGGGCCCAGTCACCTGCAAGGTCGCTTTGCTGCATTCTTGCTCCTTTGTGTGCACAACTCTTACAATAGCCCTGTGAATGCTGCCATTCTCCTAATTAAATTACCCACTTTGGAGCAGTGATTTAAAGCACTTGTGAACTTACCCACCTGAATTCAGTGATTCAAGAGTCGATTTCACAGTTCTTGATTATTAAATTGGTCTATGAATAGTTTTAAATTGAACTGGAACTCAAAATAGCCTCTTAATATGTCTGTTTGCAAGGAATATTTGTACTTGTTGTGTTTTATGGTTTTGGTTATGGAGCACCTAGAGGTGTGGGTGGCAGTTCATTGATTCTGTTTGCTTTCCAAGACCCTCCATTGGTGAGATGTGATGTCCTTGATGTTTGGTCCCAGGGTCATCCAGGCTCCCTGGTAGAACAGGATCAACACTAGGTTCTTTCTAAAGTTCTGTAAGTGTTTGATTCACATTCACTTTCAAATTATACTTAAGCTGTTTAAAGAATTTGATTTAGGAAACACTTCGACTACCTCTGAGGAAAAGATTATCTGTTATCCTCAAGGTTTTGTTGAGATTCTGTAATCAAAGCAAATAGAAATAAATGGATGCCGAGGGTGATCTAAGACTGCAGATGCCCTTCATAGCCCCCACCCCAAATTTCTATGTTTTCAAAGCAACTTCACTGTTCTCATTGTCACCTCACATGAATATTATAAATGTCACCTGACAGTAGAATCTTAATGTCTGCTTTAGTTTTTGAGGTTTATTTAGTATTTCCTTGCAAGAGAGGTTTCTGCTGTGTGAGTAGCACAAATGCTGTGTCCCACCACCATTTCTTGGCCCTGCCGTGGTGCGCTGTTCTGGTGGGTTGGTCCTGCTCTCATTCTCTCTACATCCCCCCCTAGGTGTGTGCGTGTGCGTGGGTGGAGCTTGGGAAGCCATCTAGGCATTGATAGAGTCTTGCTGTCAGCAGTGCTGGGCACTGACCTTAGGCAACCTCTGGAGGACCAGTAGGCACATAACCTGTGCTGCACATTGTACTGTGAGAAGTGGTAGCCATGAGAGAGGCAGTGTGGTGGCCGCATTGTGATGCTGGCCCCTGAGTGGTCCACACCTCTAATAGAAGGATCCAGCCGCCTCTGTTGCTTTAAGAAACTTGGTACTGGAGGATGGACCTGTGAGGGTTGTTAAAAGGCTGTCCTGGTATTTTAGGTGAGACTCTGAGGCAGAGGCTCTTGGACCACAGAAGGTGAAGGGATACGGGGAAAGGAGATGGACAGAAATGAGGGCTGGTCATGGGGCAGGTGGGAAGATGCTCAGCTCAGCTCAGCTGCACCCCTGTTGTCTGTCCCGGGCCACAGCTTCAGGGTCAGTGCATGGCTGGCTTCTCAGTTTGCAGAGCGTCTCCTCCCAGCCAGTCACAGCAGCACAGCCCCCCACGCTGCACATCTGTGCTGACTGTGATTCACGCGGGAAGTGCTTGCGCTGGCAATTTAGCTCATTCAGAAGCCCCATCCCGTAGCACTGTGTGGTTGACAATTTTTCCTATTGTGTGTGGAGCTGAGCTTCCCTCCACCTCCCACTGTGTGCTGGGATCACCCTGGGTGTCTATTTGAAATCCAGAAACTCCTGAAAGGCACTAAGTAGCTATTCAGGAGTGATAAAACGACGGGGAGGTGGGCACACGTGCAGCTCTATTTTAGGATGTCCTGGGCCCTGGGGACAGTGTGCCAGGCCTCACTGCTCTGCTATCTTGCTTTCCCTGTGCAGTGCTCGGGGGCTGGAGAAGGCCCAGCAGCAGCTACAGGAGGAGGTGCGGCAGGTCAGTGGCCAGCTCCTAGAGGAGAGGAAGAAGCGCGAGAACCACGAGGCATTGGCCCGGAGGCTGCAGAAGCGTGTCCTGCTGCTAACCAAGGTATGGGCACCTGGAGGGGCAGCGGACTGTTCCTGCCTTGTCCACACCTGCCCTCTTCTCTGTGACTTCTCGCCTCTCCCCCAACATCTGCAAAGCCAAGAGTCATTACCTACTAGTGAGGTCTGCATGAGTGGGCAGAGTTTTGTGTAACTGCCTGACCAGGGGCAGTGTGAGCTCTCCACTCCACCCAGGAAGATGCACTTGGCAGTTTGGTTAGGCTGTGTTCTCTTGCTCTTGGAATGCCACAGAGTCCACGCAATCCAATGTTCTCAGTGGGTTCCACTTTTCTCGACACTTGTCCAACATCCAGTGCCCCCGCCCATTGCCCTCTACAGGCTGCACCTCTGGCAGTAGGGTCAACACTGTTAAGCTCTAGTAGGTGGGCAGCTGTCCTGTCCTTTACCTCCAGAAAATACAGAGGAAGCTGGGGTGGCTCTGGTCCAGGATGTGGAAGAGGGTGGTTGCTTATTTGCAGATATCATGGGGACCATTCTCATGGCTAGTTTTTTCTAATTGTTCTGGCTCAAGAGGGGTTCTGATGTTGGCACATTAAGCTGAAGTTGCAGACATGAATGGTTTTTGATGTTACTTAAAATGTCACCATGAAAGCCAGGTGTGGTGGTCCATACCTGTAATACCAGTACTCAGGAGGCTAAGGCAGGGAGATTGTTGTGAGTTCAAGGCCAACCTGAGCTATATAGTGAAAACCTGCCTCAAAAAAGACCCCCCCCCAAGTCAACATAAGCTAGGTGTGCTGGCACATGTCTATAATCCTAGCATTGTGGGAGGCTGAGGCAGGAGGATCACAGGTTCTAGCCAGCCCAAGCAATTTAGTAAGACTTTGTCCCCCTCCTCTAAAAGGGCTGGGAATATAACTCAGTGTGAAGGCCCTAGATTCAGTCCCCACTGCTGGGGTTTAAAAAAAAAAAGTTGCATGGGTCCTGAAATTTCAAAAGACAGGGAAGACAAGAACCAGTCTGTCACCAAGTGCCCTCTAGGCAAGGGTGGGATGCCCAGCTTGCTGGCAGGGCCTCCCTGTCCATGTTCACCCTCATGGTGAGTGAGCAGAGGAGGCTTGTTGTCTGCCCCTCTCCCAGGAAGATGGTGCAGCTGGGAAGTAACAGGCGGTATATCCATGAATGTCTGCCTGCTCTTGGTCGTGTCTGGGGTGAACCAGGATCTGTTTTGCTACTGAGACCTCCTGGTGAGTAAGTTTATAGGGAACGAGTTGTGTTTCATCTCCTGCATGCTGCTGTTTCATGGCTTCTTCTGCACATTCTTGACAGCATCTTGCTGTCTCTTAAAGGAGCCCTTACATCTGTTTGGCGTCACACTGGACTTCCTGGGGTCTGGTTGGAGCCGACACCTTCTTCAGCACCAGAGGCAGGAGATTTCCAAATTGTTTTCATGAGTAGCTCAGCCCAAAACTGCACCTTGGCAGAGAAAGTCCTTGCCTTTGGGTGTGACCCCTTCTGCTGGACTCATGGGGTGAGACTCTGCCTCCTCTATCCTCCGTTCTTCCCCAGATGTCTGTCATGTGTCTGCCAGTGTCAGCACAAGGTTCTCTGAATGTGTTTATGCACGTGGTCTTTATAGGATCCACAGTCCAAGGGTGAAGAGGCAGTGGTAGCACTCACCTACACATGCTCACCAGCCGTGACAGAGAAGAGACAAGTGGCGCCTTGATGACATGGGGGGAGTTGTCTGAGGTCAGGTTTAAGCAAAGACTTGAAGGATTTGCTGTGCGCGGAGAATTGGTGCTCTTCTGTGCTGAACTGTGACCAAGACAGAAGGAAGCTTTCATGGAGCTGCAGGTGTCAGCATGCAGACACGTGGCAGCAGACTGAGAAGGTGCCTGGCCTAGCAGCCGTGGCATGCATGCCGCATGCCACACGGCTCCCTGCAATGGTGGCGGAGGATACACAGTGTGGGACATGCAAAGTCATGCCAGAGCCAGGGCCCTGAGAGTCATATGGGGATAAGGATGTGAGGATGGGTGGCGAACAGCTGACCCATGTGAGCCTCACATGGAGGCTGTGCTGCGGTCCCATGGCCTGGAGGCCGACTGTGCCCATGTCGGGCTCTCCTGCCTTCTTTCCCTGCTCAGCAGGCTGGTTCTGGTCCCTGGGAATGTGGCTATGGCAGTTCATTGCATTGGTTTATTGGTTCCTATCTGAGCCAGCTGTCAGGCCACCGTGCAGAGCACACCACAGCCAGGTCCTTATCCACTGCGACAGGAGACTGTGTACTACTTGTGCCCCAGAGATGTGACTTCCCATGTGCCAGCTGGAAAGGAGTGGAGTAGTTCTAGGAGACTGCCAGAAAGTGGTGGGTGGCTCTCTTGGGAGAAGGGGCAGCTTCAGGCAAGTTGGCCTAGTGCACCCAGCTGACATAATGGAGTACTTAGACTGGGTTAGCTTGTAAACATCTCATTATTAAACACTTACATTTGTGTGGCACACTTGATAAAATTAATAAAACAGTGTTGACTCATTATTAACAAAAATCAGTACTTTCTTTAGAGTCCCTTAGTGTTTATGAAATGCTTTTTTTTCTCTCCCAGGATCTAGCTTTCGTACCATGTGACGTTTAGTACCCTGTCTCCTTAGGCTCCTCTTGGCTGTGACAGTCTCTCACACCTTGTTGCTGATGACCTTGGCACTTTTGAGAAATTTCCCCCTTTGCAGATTTACCTGATGTTTTTCTCATGCTTCCTTGGGTTGTGGGATGGGGAGGAGGACTGCAGAGGAGAGCTGCCCTCTCATCACGCCCTGTGAAAGGGCTGTGATGTCAGTCTGACCTACCGTGGGCACTGCTGACCTTCAGCACCTGGCGGGCTCTTGTTGGTCAGGTTTCTCTACTCCCAAGTCCCTGTTCCCCAGTTTCCCATGTGTGCTGCTGCTATTCCTCCTTCTCCTCCTCTTTTCTCCCCTTCCTCCTCTTCCTCCACTGCTGCTTCTTTTCAACTACCTGATTCCAAGATTTATTATAAAAATTACAGTAATCTTTTTGTTTTAGTTCTTTTTTTTTTTTTTTTGAGACAGGGTATTGTTATGTAGTTCAGGCTGGCCTCAGACTCATGGCAATCCTCCTGCCCCGCCTTCTGAGTGCTGGAATTGTAGGCCTGCACCTCCACATTTGGCAAAATATATGATCTTCTGAAGCTACCCACACCTAATGTGTGGGAGATAGTGGTTCTCCCTGGGGGCAGTCTCTGCATAAATTATGTGGCATCTTTAACATGGGTGGCTTGTCCCTTCTCCCCATTTATTTATATCAGAGGGGCTGGTGGGTATTTATCTTAGGTTTTAGGCTTTAACCCAGCACTACTTTATTATGTAGTTGAGACTTTGGGGCTCTTTCAGTGCAATCTGGGATCCTTTACATGGTCTCTGTCATCATGGTTTCATGTGTGTGTGAGGTGCGTTTGTTCT
Organism: Dolichotis patagonum; assembly: GCA_004027295.1. Lineage (NCBI taxonomy): Eukaryota > Metazoa > Chordata > Mammalia > Rodentia > Caviidae > Dolichotis > Dolichotis patagonum. Next base: position 161,400 of record PVJX010000200.1, on the reverse strand, counting down.
GAACGCTTAGTTGTGATCCTATAAGACGCTCCAGGCTCACCCATGTCTTTCCTGCCCCAGTCCTACACTCAGCTGTTTCTCTAGGGGTCTTTGGTTCCTTTTATAAAAGGGATGGGTCTGGTGCTGTTGGTCCAGGCCCTGTCAGCCCAGAAGAGTTGGGAGATGTGTGTGCACACCAGCTTGTATGCATGAGCATCTGTACCTCTGTGGGATGTCTGCCTCCCACTCACCGGAGTCCACAGGAGTCCTTGCTTGGGTTCAGCTTTCAATGGGCTACTGCAGCCCCTCACTTCTCTGGAAGCCCAGGCCAGCAGTGGGAAGTCTGGCTTCCCTCATGTGTTTCCTCAGTGTGAGCCTAGCAGCGTCCACACTGCTCACCTCAGCTGAGGAGTTTTAGTTTTATTCTGGAATGCAGGCTCCCAGGAAGTTGAAGAGCAAGTTCACAAGTTTCCTGTAGCAGTGCTCCTTGTCCCTGGTAGGTTTTATGTGGCTACAGTGCTCCTGGACCTATGAGGGTTCACATCCCAGTAAAGCTATCCCAAGTTGAAAGTATCATGAGTGGAAAATGCACATAGCACACCAAAGCTGCCACTCATCGCATGTAGTCCAATCTGAAGTACGCTCAGAACGCTCTGGTAGCCGCAGTCGGGCAAACTCATCTACCTCAGAGCCTGTCCCATAGTGGAGTGTTAACTCCCTGTGACTCTGGAGGACTCTACTCAAAGTGTGAATTGGGGTAGTTGTGGGAAGTGAAAAATCAGTAGTCCTGACTGTGTAGGTCGAGGTCAGTGTTCAGAGAAGAACATCAAAACTAGGAGTTTAATGTTGGCAACATGTATGCTGTGTGCTCTTCTGTTACCACTGTGGGTATTGGCACAGGCCACCAGCACCTCCGGCCACTGCCCCATCTGCTCGCTTCTGTCTTTCCCTCAACACCTGAGATGTCTTCCATTTGCTATTTCTGAAGCCCTCTCATTTCAATAGTGTCTTATGAGTGGAATCATAGATTATATAACCTTTTGAGATTGCTTTCTTAGCATGGTGCCTTTGAGAGCCACTAGATTATTCTGTGTGTGAGTGTGTGTGTGTGTGTGTGTAACTTGTTCCTTTGTCACAGCATCTTTGGCACCCTATGGCAGCATTGCCCCCTGCATCCTAGTTACTATCAAGGAGTGGCAGGGATGTGTCATGGTTTTTGCCGTCACCAGTGTAGGCTGTCTACACTGCCTCTGTGTTGTGCTGGTAGAGACAGAGTCTACCCAGGAGGGTGGGTGCTGATACAGGTTTGCAGGCTGTGGCCTGCTGAGGACATTGTAGGACTTCTTTAAGGCCTTTAGGTGGTGCTGAGAGCTGGGAGCCAAGCTCCTGTGAAAGCTGAGTAGCCCTTTCCACATTGCCTTGTCTGTGTTTGCAGACTAAATGCTTAGTCTTTTGGGGCTATTGGAAGAGTTCAGGCCTCAGTTCCTCTCGAGGCAGTGGTTCCTGTCACTGGGGTCTGGCACCATTGTTCCTCAGGCTTGAGTGTTTGCTTTCTGTCCGTAGGTTGACACCAAATGCACTTTCAGATCTCTTGCAAGGGTGTGGTTCAATTCCCAGGCACCAGTGGGTCTTGCAAACCTGATCAGGGTGTGGGTTCAGCCCCTGCTGGACACACACCTGACGCTCTAGACTTGCTTCCAAGCTTATTAGGTTTGGCGTGGTCTAGTTCCTTAGTTGTAGGTCTGAGCTCTTGTGTCCTTGCACCTGGAGGATACACCTATACTCATTCTCTTGCTTCCTGCCTGCCCTGTCCACCAAGAGAGGGTAGCTGGAGATTTGCCAATTGCACTATTCACGTATGTGAGCCCTCGTTAGCATTCTGGGTGTGTGAACTGTCTTACATGTGCATCCACATGACTCATGGAGTTCTTGTGAGCTGGATTTGCCCTGCGTGGCCTCTGTTGTGGCCTCTGTTCTGTTTTATGAGTTGCTTTGGCACTAGTGGCTACTCAGACCCCTCTCTCAGAGTTGAGACTCCAGTCATCATGTGGAATTGCTTATGATGATGCTTATGTGGCGTGATCTCTGTCCCCTGTGGAGGTAGAGTTCTTGCCCAGCTGAGCCCCTTAGGCTTTATGGAGTTTGCCTGACTTCCTTCTTGGGAGGTTTCTGTCCTTGAAATTCACACTTTGAGCTCCTAAGGTAGGAAATTTCCATTTTTCTTTACTCTGTTGAGCACATTAAAAGCCAATCACTTTCTGGCCCAAATCAGCCATGCCCCAACCCATGCCGTGCTTATGGTGTCTCTCTGAGTTAGCGAGAAGATAGGTATTGATTGCCCGACACTAACTGATTATTCACGCCAACTGTCCCTCTAAGGCGTGTGGCGATGGTCGATACCAATCACCCGTGTGGCCTCTGGACCAGATGCAGGGATCCTTGCCTGGCCAGTGTGACGGAGCAAGGTGACATCCCTGCTGCTGCCCACCTCCCAAAGATGCCAGCCTGGCCTGCTGTGGATGCAGAATGGCCTCTGTGAGGGTCCCTGAGCAGGCTATCTTTAGTCCTCAGGATCTTTCCCTGAGCTTGCTGGGGTTAGGGGGTGCCTGCCCTGACCACCTCCAGCAGCATCTCCAGGGGAGAGCTTTGGATCTGGCCATGGTGAGCTCTGCAGATGGCTCTCAGCCTCTGCGGGGCTGTTTGTGTGCTTGACATTTAAGTATACAGTGCTTGGAATGTGCAATTTTATTTTGAGACCTTTATTAAGCGACTCCAGTCTAAGGAGTTAATTGTTACTGATAGCTAAGAGTATAATTACCTTGGTAAAATATCATGACTATTTTAAGCAATTGAAAATTGGCTTCTAGAACTGGGTGAACACAAACCATTTTCCTATTTGAAATGAGCTATTTCCAGTGTGCCCTAATATTCCACAACATGGTTGCAGAATATTATTTATAGACTATAAGCTGTAAAAACTAACTTTTAATAAGAAAATTTTTAATGAGGTAAAGTCCTTCCCTTTTCTCTGTCCCACCCCACCCCCTCCCCCACCCCAAATAGAGTGGTCATGGGGAACACCTGTCAGGGTCATACATCGCCATATCCTTGGCATCAAGCAGTGTCATACACAGTGGCTGTGGAGCAGTGTTTGGTTGTCATGGTGACATCCTGCCCTGTGACCCCTCAGGTGTGGAACTTAGTGCTGTAGCCCCAGGTTTCAAGAGGTTGGGATTTTTCCTTCTGAGTTGTGTCTTGCATGTGTGCTGGTCAATGTGTTACTGCAGGCAAATAGCCTGAGTAGGCTGGAGGTGAAAGGGACTGTCGTGACCCTTCCTTCTTGTTTCTCTTATTCTTTTTGCTTGCTGGGAGGTCAGAGCTGCTGAATTCTGTAAAATATCCTTTGTAAGATAGAAAACTCTTCAGAAGTGGTAATGATTATTTTGTGATTTCAGGACCACTGCTTGTGGTACTGTGTACTGTGGCCCTGTAGTAGAGTCCTTCAATGCATTGTCCACTTCCCGAGGCCAGAGAGATGTGAGCAGTGGTACGTTGTCTGTAGTGCTCAGCATGGCTGGTATTGATTTTGGAGGAAGACTGAGGCACAGATAAGACAGGTCCTCAGGAGTGGCCAAAGTGCCAGGGGCATCTCGGAAGTAAGGCTTTCTTGTTGTAGATTCCACCGTAGGTGGCTTGTTCAGGGTGTCCAGCAGCAGGAGGTTCAGGCCCTGGAGGGTCAGGAGCAGACTTGTCCATGGTCACTACTGCCCCCCCCACAGCCTTTTATGGTCTAGCCAGCAAGCAGGAGGCGTTTTGGGCCTCCTCGTCTGTACCATCTGGGAATGTGCTGTCGGATTGCTAGACTCTTCTACTTCTTCCTGACTTGTCACTTCCCCTCTGTAGAGATGGTGACCTGTCCTTTGTGTGTGCAGAAGTTGGGATGTGTGTAGAGCAGAGGCATGGAGTGGTTGGTCGCCACTGGCAGAGCTGGAGACCACAGAACAGTCACAATTGGATGACCCGGGCTCACTTTGCAGTGCTGTCCTGGAAGAAATGTGGGCAAGAGCAAGTCTGTGTGGGGGTAGAGTGAGAGGGGCAGAGCCTGCTGGTACCGTGCCCAGGTGCAGCTCTCTGCAGCAGGACTCGGTTGGCCCACGTGGCTATTTCATCATTCCTGTGAAGTCAGGTGGCAAAGTCACATCTCACAGATGATGAACTCCTATAAGAAATGTGTGTCAAGGGGAAATAGAGTTGAATGCTGTTTGTGTGATTTATTTAGTATCTGTCTGACATTGGCAGCTTATACCTTAGAGACCACAATGCAGGGTCTTGCCGAGCATGTGCTTTTCCCAGCCCCACACAGGCAGCTGTCCCTGCAGTTGAGTGCCATCTCACTTGTTGGCTCCACATGTTTCAGAGACCTGACCCACCCAGTTGGCACCTGCATCGTAGAGTCTCATGGAATTGGGTGGGGTATGTCCTAGTTACTTTCTGGTTGCTGGAATAAAATACCCAACAAAAAGTTAAAGGAGGGGAGGCTCCTCCTTGATTTGGGCTCACAGTTTGTAGAGGTTTCAACCCAGTTTGCTGGCTCCAAGCAGGGCAGCATGGCAGAGGAGCATAGCAGAGGGAAAACAGTTCATGGCAGGACAGGCAGGAGGCAGTGAGCCTTCCTTCTTTCTTGTTTCATTCTATCCAGTCTATAAGCCTGTTGGTTGGTGTCATACCCAGAGGGGATCTTCTCTTTTCAGTGAATACATTCAGTCATATCCAGAACTTTGCTAAACCGATTGGATTGTGTCCATGATGAACAGAAGTTTTCAGTTTTAATGTAGTCCAACATACTGATTTTTTTTTTAGCTTTGTTCTGGTGCCTTTGGAGGCTTGATTAAATATGTTTGCCTACTAAAGTCATGAGCACATTAAAGAGATTTCAGTGCTCGCTCTGAATACTATGTGGCTTTACCTTCCACACTTCAGGCTGATGGGTTGCACATGCGCGCATGTGTGTGTATGTGTGTGTTGAGCATCCTACTACTAAGTCACATCCCCAGTTCCCTTATTTTTTATTACAAGAGATGGAATTTGCCAGGTTGCCCAGGCTGGCCTCAAACTTGCAATCCTCCTCCGAAGTAGTTGGGATTATAAGTGTGCACCACTGCAGCAGGATGGAACTGGGCTTCACATGTAATGTGAGATGGGCAGATGGACCTGTTCTGTCCTCTGAGCTCTGCAGCTGATCTGGTTTGGGAAGAATGCTGCTTCTAGTATTCTGTTGGCATCCTGTTGCCTTGATACCAGCCTGGCGGTGGTTCCTAGGTGGAACTGAGTTGGTCTGTATTGTATTGCAAGATCCTTTTGTCTGTCTCTGCTAGTGCCACACTGTCCTTCCTTGCTTCTAGTTCAGAATCAGATTTGATATCCACTAGTGAAACTCTCCACGTTTGTTCTTTTAGATTCTTGGTTGGATTTGGTCCTTTGTGTGTCCCGAGACAGAATGAATTTGTTAATTCCTGTGAAACGCTCTGCTGGATTATGATTAGGATTGGAATAAATTTATAAATCATTTTGGGAATAAATAGCCTCTTAACATTATTTTGTCCTCTAAACCATGAACATTATGTGTCTCCCATTTATTGAGTTGGTCTTTAATTGCTCTTAGCAAGTTTTATAGGTTCTAGCCTAGAAGTCACATACGTTATTAGATTTTCCCTGAGTATTTTCTCCTAGTGCTAGATTTTACGGTATCTCATGAGGCCTTTATCTTCTGCCTGCTGATTACAGTCAGATTTTGTGCTTTGACCCTGCCCCCAACAGTTGTTGTCATGATAGTTCTGCTGTCCTCTGAACAATCGGCTGTGTGGGCTTTTTGGTCCCTGTGCCCTGACTCCTAGCTGCTGAATCACGTGCAGTCATGGTGAGCACGTGTCTCATTTAGGTCCCAGGAGCCTCAGCGGTTCATTGAGAGGTGTCTGCTGTGCTCTGAGGATGCTCCCTGCTGAGTCTGTGAAATCTTCCACTGCTTGTTGTTTTCCAGGAGTTGTTTTTTTTTTTTTTTTTTTTTTTTTTTTTTTTACCATGAATGCCTACCCCATGAGCTTTAATGTGGGTTATTTTTAAGTTATCAGTTCAAAATATTTTCTGCTAACAGCTCTAGATTGGGAAAGGCCAGCCTTGAAACAGAATTTGGCATGCTACAGGCAGATAGAAATCCAGAAGGGAAGCCTCCAGATACATCCATTGACTTGCTCACTTTCCCATCCCATCAGTTCCTGTTGAGCATCTGCTGTGAGGCCAGTGAGGTGCTTGTTAACACTGGATCCAGGTCAAAGGACAAGTGGGCCACCCTGAGAGTTTGGGCTGCTACTGGGAAGAAGGCTAAGCTTTTCATAAGGAAGACAGGTCAGTCAAAGGCGGGGCAGGTAACACCTTTCACAAGTAACACAGCTGCACCCAAAGAGGATTCTGGGGAAAGATTGAGCAGGTAGAGGGAATAGCACGTGAACATTGCTGAGATGACCACTGTGGGGGTGGGGTTCTGTTTTTGTGGGATAATTGTAGAGTCACAGGACATTGTAACAATAGGGAGGCAGTCCTGTGTGTCTCTCACCAAGCTTCCCTGTACATTGTCTCATGACAGCGTGTATAGGTTTGCACCACTTGCCCGGCTATTGAGGTGCGGAGCTGTCCTGTCCACCAGAGCAACCCCCCGCTCCTGCTGTGCATCTGCTTTGCATCCTGGTGATTCCTGCTTTTCAAGAATGGCTTGAAAGTGGAATCATAGTAGGTGACTACACTTAGTAGTAGTACATTTTTTAGATTCACAAACTTTATTTTAGAGCACTTTAAGGCTTTTAGAGTTAAGCAGAAAGCAGTTCCTATGTACTCCTCAACCCTCATCCCTCCTCACCCCATCATTGACCCCTTGTGCTACCAGTGTGAGGCACTGCTGTGACCTGTGTGCCTGTGTGGATGTATTGTCACTGACTCTGTGCACCCCCATGGACACAACATCACTAACCATGAGGGTCTCGACAGGATGAGGCAGGTGCTGATCTCCATCCTTCCCTGCCCTCAGAATTCTCAGTGCTTGGTTTGTTCTCCCTGCCCTCTGCTTCCATGGATGCTTGACAGCTGCTTCTCCTTATGCCATCTCCATAGTAGAACCTTTTCCTGAGTGTCAGTTTTGGAATCACTTGGTAATGTGTTTTCAAGAGTCCTTCATATTTTCTGTTGCTTGATCTCCCATTTTTTTTTAAGGTTCTGCTTCAGTGGGCCATAGTTTATTTTTCCATTCATCTGCTGAAGGATGTTTCAGTTGCTTCTGATTTTTGACAGTTTGGAATAAATCTGGATATGTGTGGACCTTTGGGCCAGCCTAGAAGTGAGGTTGCTGGGTTGCGTGTTAATTGAGCTTAGATGTGAATCCTTCCAATCCCAGCACACCCCTTCTAAGACCATGGCCTTTACCTTACCAGGGTTTTCACATGCAGCATGTTCTTTCCTTTTCTGAAAGCTCTTTGAGGCCCAGACACAAGTACAGGTGCCCTGGGGAAGAAGAGTCAGCGTGTGCTTAACTTGCCTGCTAGGGTCACCTTCCTCTCAGCCACGTTTCTTATTTACGCTGCAGCCTGAGTGAACTGGGCTTCCCAGAGCTTGTGTCTATTCTGGTTCTGGCCTCGAGTGGGTCCGTCCCCTATTGCCTGGTGAGCATCCCTATTGGCTGGGAACACCTCTCTAGCTGGTTGAGTGGGACCCATCTCCAAGCACCCTCAGCTACCTCCTGCTTCCATGAGGCCTGGCCATCTTGCTTCTTCACTGCTTCTGTGGACCTGTCCAGCAGCTGCTTCTCTACTAAAGAGCCTGAGCCCTGAGCTCTTTGCTGAGGGCTGACTCTGCTAGGCCTCTTAACTTAGGGAGAAGCAGGTTATAGTATATCTGATTCTCTGGCAGAAGAACTGAAATGATGTTAGCCTCCACCTGCATCTTTACCCAGAGTGTCTGGAGTCTGGGCCACTCGGAATCTCGATAAGAGGATTCTTCCTGTGTGGCTTCTTAACTGTTGAGTATCCCAGATCTAGCACCAAAGGAAAATTCAGATCCCCAGTGATTGCATCTTCTGTGATTCTCCTGCCCAGTCCAGGGTCACGTGATGTGAGTTTTCTCTGGCAGGGGCTCAGGCATGTGGGATTGGCACCGTGGTACCCGCCTTCGCCTCAGCAAATGGAGGACTGAGAGTGGCTCAGATTCTTGGCCAGCGATATGCGGCAGGAAAGGATGCCCAGTTTTCCTTTGTGTTTCTCACCACGCTGTACCCCTACTCCTGGTGTGAAACCAGCGCCCACATGTTTATTCTGTATAGGCAAATTTGCTTCCACATGCAGATGGTGTGACAAGACTTTCTCTTGACTGTTTACATTTGGAAGCTTCCCTTTTAAAAGCCTTTTTATTAGCACAGGTTTTTGGTACATAATGATTACGTTCATCATGCTTCATCATGAGGGTTGGTACTTGTACATAACACATGGCAGTTTTATGGTCTATCCTTGTGGGCACAAACATGTTCATGAATTAGTCCTTTGCAGATTCTGTTTTGTCTGATGCTTTTTTACTTTTCCACAATGTGGGAGACAACTCCAGTGACTCCCTTTGAATTCAAAACAATCACTGTGACTTTGATTATTTGGAGACTCAGAGTTTTTGTGTATGTAGATAATATCTACTAATATTTTTACAATTAAATCAGGACTGAGAAATTCTAAAATTTTGTTGCAAATAAGTGTGTATCTATTCATATTTATTTATATATTTAAGGAAAAGTATGGATGTTAGAATTATAATTTATTAGGTATGAATGAAATTAATGCAGTTACAGCAAGTGTAGCCACAGTGAAAATACTGAGAACAAGTTGGGTTAACTTCTAAAATGTACTTAGTTATACTTTAAATCTAGTATCCAGAAAACTAAAAAAAAAAAAAAAAAAACAAAGAAGAAGAAGTACATAGTTATTAGAACAGGGCCAGATAATCAATATTCTCAGCTTTGTTTGGGAGCCTTGCTGTTCAGCCAGTGGGCTGTGGAGTGTCCTGACCTGGAGAATCCTAAAGACTCTGAGGCTAACAAGGGGTGCTTATGTTCAGGACACACTATGCAGCCCAGGCAGCATGTGTGTGTGTGTGTGTGTGTGTGTGTGTGTGTGTGTGTGTATGTGTGTGACTGCTTCTTCATTTGTAGGAAGATGAGTCTTGGGCATGGGATCTCTGATTCACATCCCACCCAATCCACTGTGAAGCACTCTGGGCTGCTGCTGTATCTGACCCCTTGGTACAGACAGAACACTCAGGGCACAGACTGGAAACGCGCTGGGTTTGTCAGAGTCCTGCTGAAACTCACAGGTTGATGATTTAGTAATCTGGAGTGGTCCCTGTGGTCAGTGAGTGTTTCTGTGTCGGTCTGTGACCCATCACTGAATGGAAGTCTTGTCTAGCTCAGAGGCAGTGGCCATCCCTGGGAGAGCTTGTCCTGGGATCCTGCTGTAGCTAGGACTCTGTGTCTGAGCCATGATTTTTGCTCCATATAGCCTGTGTGGCTGCCCAGCCTGGCATGCTGTTGTCGAGTGGGATGTATGGCAGCCATATCCCCTCTCCCTTTGCACACCTCACTCTGACTCCCGCTCTCGTCTGCCACGGTGCCCATGGCTGCCACCCTTCCTTCTTTTGTACCCCATGGATACATTCTTTGTGATCCTTTCTTCCTTCACATGCTGCTTTCTGTAAATGGTTGCTGTCATGTGTGCCATGTGCTGAACCTGGCCATCAAGCCCAACTAAGCTATGCTGTGGGGCAGGGTGTGGCTGTACTGTGTCCTGCTTCCTTAGCCCCTTACCATGATGATAATTCTGCTTCTCCACCTGGGTCACAGGGCAGGGAATTGTTGTGCATTCAGCTGGGTTGCACCTGGTCTCTGCAGCTGTGTGACTGCCTCTGGAGTTGGTGTTCTGTGCCAGTCTTGGAGCCCACTTACAGCGGGCATGAGTATGGCCCTGAGCACTGGCCCTCCTGGCATGGCGAGGGAAGACACAGTGTGCTAATATCTGCAGCCAGGTTCATACAGACTGCCCAAGTTCACACCCAGCCTTGTCTATATCTTGTTTAAAATGCATCTCTCTGCTCCCACCTAGCATTGGTGACCAGCTGAGAGGAGGGCGGTACCCATGCCCATCTGTGGTTCTGACCTAGGTTTCCATGTGGCAGTGGCCCCTCCCTCCCACAGCAAGCACAACCCTCGCCTGAGGACCTTGCTTTTCTGTTCCAAGGTGGTCACTGGCCCTTTCTGGGCTGATACCTTGTTGTGTCCATTAGGAAGGACACACCCTTTCCCTGGGGGAAGGTGACATTTGCAGAGTTAGTGGAAATCCAGTAACTAAGAGACTAAGAGGATAGCTGGAACTGGGTCGTGGGAGGAAAAATTTCCAGGATGAAAAGCAATTTTAGGGAATAGAATGAAATCAAAACAAAATACCTTTTATCCCTCTCCCATCTAAAGGTGAATGTTAAGATAGGGTTTGTGGGCTATAGGCAAGATGTGTCACCGACGACCTGTGGCCGTTGCAGTGAGGGCTGAGTGGAGCAGTGGGAGCAGGGTGACCTTTTTGTTCTCTCCTTGTGGTGGCCATGCAGGCTTGGCAGGGCAGCTGTCCTCGAGGCTTCTTTTTTTCTATGCCTCAGGGTGGGCAGTTTGAAGGCCTGCCCTCTGTTGAGTCCAGATAATCCTATGTTTACTCTTGCTAACTTTTATTCACTTCCAGAAAAGATCTTGGCCTACAGGTGACTCTCTGGGCCACTCTGGGTGAGCTGTGGACCTCCAGTCACTTGAGGGGCTGTGGTGGGAGGAGTAGAGTCTGAGGGGTACAGATGTGGTTGGGGGGCCCCGAGTGTCCTTTTGAATGGTTTCTTGGTGCTTTGCTGAAGAGAGATCTTCCTGGTGGGTCTCAGTATTGGAGGTAATAGTCTCTGTCCAACCCTCTGAGGGGGTCCCTGTTTAAACTGGCCCCATTTTGTTTCTACCAGGAACCCCTATTCCTGTCTCATGACAGCAAGCTAAACTTGCAGAGTTTAATCCTGAGAATGATTATACACTTGCCACACAGGTTCCCCCAGCCTCTTGCCCCTGACTTACAAGTAGCATTGGACTGGAAGACGCCTGATACCTCAGTATCTGAGCCTCATCCTGCTGGCTGGGCAGTGCTAAAGGGCGATGGGCCTCTTGCTTCCTTTCCCAGGCCTCAGGCCTCTGCTGGTCTTTCCTCCTCTACAGATCTGGCTCCCTTTCCTGCCCTGGCCACTTTTTCTTGCCCACTGGACACAGCTCCTTGCCTGTCCCAGGTTTTCATAAGCATCTGTAAGTGCTAGGCTTCTTCACCTGACAGCGAGGAAGCTGCGGCCCAGAGCGCCAGCTGCCCCTGCAGTGCCCTCTGCAGTGCTGGCGGGTGCATGGGCTCCAGAGAGGGCAGGCTGGGCTGCTACCTGCAGGCTTGAGGGGACATCTGGAAGTGCTCACAGCAGGTAGTGAGTGTGGGTGAATCTGTTTGATGCTGTTAACAGGTTGGAAACCCAGTAACTGGTCATTGTTTTCACCTTTCCCAACAGTGAAGGTTGCAAGTGTGATTATTAGTGATGGGGCTGAGAGGTGGGCAGGGAAGCAGGTGGGGTGAGGAGCCAAGGGCCCTGTCCCTGACTGTCTCTGCCTTTGCTTGTCCTTCTCTGTGGTCATTGAGGATTACAGCACTCTGTACCTGCTGTGGCTTGTGTTAGATGGTGCTCAGTGGTGTCAGGCCTGTGTGAATGGAGCCTTGCCCCTTGCTTTGGTTCCTCTGTGCCCTGTCCCTCTGTGTGTGACTCTCCTTCTCAAAAGGTAACTCTGGGAAGGTCCTCCATGGAAAGGTTTCTCTGGCAGTGTTAGTTTGTGATACCCTTTGGTGCAGGTGCCTGCCATGCCACAGTGCCAGCTCATCTATGGCTCTGAAACACCCTTGGGGTCTTATGGGATAGAGCTGGAGGGGACAGACAGGCTGAGCCCTGTAGGCATAGGGTAGATAGTGTCTTCATGGATGGTCTCTATACTTCATTCATGGGCTTTGCTGCACTGATTTTGAGTTTCTAAAACACTGCATTCACATATGACTGATCTCACTTCTGGAGCTGTGTGCCTTTCTTTAGAGCCTGGGCCCAAGATGTGTGCACCTCACCCACCTCCATTAAGGCTCCAGGGTATCCCCTTGTCTCTGGGGTGCCCATAACACAGCTTGGTCAGTGATTGAGAAACCTGGTGTCTTAACTGGGACAGGGCTGTGGGGCTCCCAAGCTGAGGTCTCTCACCTTACAAGAGAAACCTAGGCTCAGAGAGGAGCCAGGTCTGGCCACGATGCCTGTAAGGGGTCCCCAGTGCCTGGACCCAACTTTTTCCAACCAGCACAGTCCAGCCTCTTGTGGACTCCCAAGGAAGTCAGCAGAACAACTGGGAAACCTGGGAAGCCTGGCTGGAGCCCTTGTCCCCCACAGGCTGGCTTACATTACCTTGCACTGCCTCTGATCGTCTATGAAATCCCCTCTCATCTTTGGTGGAGACCTAGTCCCATTTTAACACAATTTCGAAGAAATCCAAATCTTTGAATAACCTTGATCCTGAAAGGAAAGGCGGCTGGCGGCAGGTGAAAATTGATGGTCGTGCTCAAAGGCATGGTTCCCTGCCAAGGCAGCCTCTCGAGTGTTGCTTCCAAAAATAGCTGCAGCGCTGTGGTGGTATTTGAACCATGGCCAGGCCTCTCAGAGTCTTTTTCAAAGATGTTGAAGGTGCCACCCGGCCTCCCCTATTGTCCCAGGCTTAGGTATACCTGCCCTTGGCCTGCTGATAGCCAGGTCAGCACTTGTGTCACTGGACAGCTGTTCTTCACAGCCCCGTTGCCTCATCAGCATCACTGACTTCCCCCAAATCCTGTGAGGTCCCCATACTGACAATCTAGAGAGGTCCCTGTGCTCCCCACTTGTCGAGGTCCCACTCACACACTCTGGGAACACCCTTGACATTAGGGTCAGAAAACATGGGAGGTTCTGGGCTGCCTCAGAGCTTTTGTCTACCAACCCCAAGAGGATGAGGGACAGTTTCAGGACTGCTGACTGGACCATCACTGGATTCTAGTCACCATGGCTTTTGTTAGCGTGACCTGGGCCTCCCATATCTAGGGATAAATTTGTTGCCAAAGATATTCAGCCACATGTGGGACCCCAACCAAAGGAACTATGATGCTAGCATTCATAAGATTAACTTGTTTTCATTAACACTGTGATAATAATTCCATTTAATAATCATTTTGAAAATACAACTAGAATTTTCAAAATCCTACTTTAATGGGGAAGAACCTGCAGTCTGGTGAACAGGCAGGGCTCCTGCTCAGATGCGTTTAACTCTGGTACTGACTCCTTCCCCTCTGCCGAGTACCTTCCTCTGCCTCACTGCCTCTCATGTGTCCTTGGGGAGCATGTGTGTATGAGTGAGTCTGCACGTCCGTGTTCACACACATGTGTGCACTGTGCATGTGAGTGTGTTCTACTCCTGGAAAGCCCATTTTATGCAGTTTGGCTGCTTTTCCCTCTAGACCCTCATGGAACATTAAGCCCAGTGGAGGAGGACTGGCCCTTGCCACTGTGTAATAGTGATTAAATAGCAATAAAACAGGATCGGTATTTACAGACCCAGGGTACTCAAACTGGAGAGTATTAAATATCATCCATCATCAAGTGGAAAACAGTCAAAAGGAAGAGCGCAGCTTGTAGTTGATGTTCTTTTGGTTAACTTTGCCCACAGAGACCCAGGCTGCCCCCAGTAAAGGGAGGAGCAGGGCAAGAAGGAGGGTGTAGGTTTCCTAACTTGAGCCACTGCTTCTGCAGGTGAGACCAGTGGTCTGGCATCTTCATAGTGTGAAAGGTGAGTTTCCTGCCTTGTCTACTCCATTAGTGTGGAGGGTGAGGCCACCTTTTCTACCCATAATGACTTGGCCTCCTTTGGGGGGCCCCCAGGAGGACTTAGGATTTAGTTACTACCCTGCATTGGCTCATGCCTTGGGCAGTCCTTGGTGGTTGGCCTCCTGGCCATGGCATCTCCCTGGGATAAGCCCCAGGATGGCCTCAGCTAAGGCTGGCTTTATAGGTGACAAATTGGCTGCCTTTTCATTCTCCCCTCCCTATCCTTCTAGGGGTCCTGTTAAATTTTTCACTTTGCTCTGGGGCCTACAAATCCCACTAAGTGACTGTCGTTTTTCTAGGGCTTCCTCCAGCGCTGTAATAAGCTTTTATAAAGGGCTTTATCCACAGCCTTATGAAAGTCTCTAAATAAATTAGATCCTCTGGTTAGCCTTTGTCGGTGATTTTTATTAACCTCCGGTTAGAGAAATATTGCTGGTTACAGAAGTATGATTTATTCCTGGGAACCAGCTTCATTTAGCCCCGTGTGCTCCCAGGAGGACCAGCATCATGTAAATGCAAAGCATTGGGCGGGCCCAAGAATCATGCTGAACGATGTGCTGGGGACGGGCTTTTCCTCTCTGTCGGTCTTTATTTTGGAGTCAGAGAGATGATTGCATGTTGTATGTCACAGCCTTTAGAGTGATTCCCCGGCCTGGCAGCACACAGGGCCTGTCCTTTCCTGGTGCAGGGACCTACAGGCCAGACAACTCGGGAGAGCAAGTGCAGGGGACTGGTTGGGACAATGTGGCTTTTTATGTTACTGCAGCCTCTGGAAGCAGAAGCTCCCTGCCAAGGATGCTCAATTCCAGTGGGTACCCATCACATTCCTTCCCTGCTCCCAGGCTGGCACCTCCATCCAGGAACCTCTCAGTAGTTGTCTATTCCTGCCAGGCCCATATACAGCCGGACTGTGTCACTGACTTCTTCCTCTTGCACAGAAACATTAGGCTTCCATTCCCAGTTTGCCTCATTGCAAGCTGAAGCCAATAAATCTGAGCAGGAGAACAAGTGGGCCCCATGAAATCCCTCATGGGACAGCAGGAAGAGGGAACCTGCTCCAGGCATCTGGTGGCATAGTGCATGCTGGAATCTGGCCTCTTCTTCCCCCTCCACTTCTGCACCCCACTCTGGCTTGAAGCTGCTAAACTGTCCTTGTTGTCCATTTGAGTTATGATCTGGCATGAGCTTGGCCTCTTTTGGGATGCAGCGCTCGTGTTTCTGGAGACCATTCTGTTTTGAGCATGTTTGTGAGCATCTCCACCTCATTCCAGTGTGTGCTGATGGCTTCTGTTTGTCCCCTCAGGCCCTGTGCGGTCAGGCTTTGGACACTGCAGTGATTTAAGAACGTTCCCAGGGCCAATTGTACGTGTTCAGTGCTGGCTGTGCAATCACTGCTGCAGGATACCCATTGTGCTCTCAGTGTTGGCGTTAGAGAAAAGGGTTTGCACATGTACCTCTTAGGTGCTGCAGGATCCAAGAGTTGAGATGCATCAGCAGGAATGCCCCTTGGGCAGGGTCTGGGTATCTGTCCCAGGAGTGTGTGCTGCAGTCTGTCTTTCCAGCCCCACTATGTTGTCTGCCTCCCTTGGGCTATTGCTCTTTGTACTGTTTCCCTTGCTCCCCTTCCTGTCTTACTCTCCATTGGGCCTCAGCCACCAGTGCACATCTGTGTCCGCCTGAGTGGCCCAGTGCCAGCTCCCTGCCGTGCTAGGCCCCAGTTTTGCTCAGGTCCTTCCTGAGCCCACAGCAGCTACCAGGGCACAGCTGCCTGCAGGATGTGGTAGGCAGCAGTCTCCCACAACAGACCTAATGGCCCATCTCCTTGGCTGATTTCTACCTCAGGCAGTGCTGGTGCTAGAGAGCAGGACCAGGTGGAACACTCCACTTGGGCTCTCTGAGGCCTGGCCAGGGATGCCAAGGCAGCACTACCACCTCCAGAGTCCTGCAGGTTGTGTGTGCCACTTAGGAGTGTGCCCTGCAGCCTGTTCCAGGCCCTCCGCAGATTACAGGGGACTAGCGGTGACACCACATCTGTCCCTGCAGCCCTGGCCAAGCAGAGGGCCTCCTGAGGAGATGGGACATCAGAGCAGATTTCTGCATGGATTTTCAGAGGATTAAAGTTAATTAAAGAGCTCTTCCTCACTTTCATTTCCTTGTATCTGTCAGCTATTTACATGCTAATATAGTCCTGTGACCAAGGCTGGGAAAGGCAGCAGCTCCAGGCACCTCATCCTGCCAGGAAGTAGTGGGAGAGCAATATGAGCACAGCAGTGTGTATTTATTCTATGTCCCCATGGACGGTGAAGGGTCCAAACAAGCTTGAAAGTCAGCAGCACAATGTTTCTTCTCTGAGTTCCCAGAGTGTCCGTGTGGCTGACTTGAATGTTCCCCATTAAGGCTGCATCTTACACTGCATAATTGAATGTATTATGCATGGTAATATCTTTGCATAAGCAATTTTATAAATAAAGAGGATGCACAGAGGAGGGAGCAACTTTCCAAGCTGAAGACTGTCTTTCTTGGAAGCCTGTCTTCCTGGGTGAAGGTAGCTGTCAGTTTTGTGGGACACTGGGGACCATGTCCTCCAGCTCAGAGCATCATGTTAGAAGAGGAAAAGGCTTTGGTTTTATAGTATTGTGGTGTGGACAGAGCGTGTGCACCAGGGCTCACCAAATGTTTGTTGAATGAATGAGTATGCATTGATGCCATTGTGGGATGTACAATGGGTTGCCCCCTGTTTTTGGGGTGCATGGATACTGGGAAAGTGGTTAGCAACTGTCAGGTATACTGTGCCCTGTCTTTTTCATTCTTGGTTACAGACAATCCCTGTTGCTGTTCTGGGGAGATTCTCTCTCTGCCTTTTGCTGGTGGGCCTGCAGCTCAGGTCTGCCTCCTTGGGACAGCTGGATAGACTATGGGAGTAGGGCAGATAGGCAGTGGAGTAGAATTATGTTCAGTGCCCTGTCCCACTGAAGGCCACTGTGGTAGTGGTTGGTACTTTTGCAATTTGGTGGTAACCCTGACCTGCTGGAGTCCCCTGCTCTCTGCAGGTTGAGAGTATCTAATGTCCTGGCTCCATTCTGTGTCTTCAAAGCACTCCATGGCTAGGTCAGTTCAGTGTATGCTGAGTGTCACTTGTGAAACATGTCAAGCAGTATGTACCCTGATGTTAGTTCCAGTGGTGAAAACAGGTTTTATTCAGGTACTCCTGACAATAGAGAAAGAGCTGAGCTCCCTGTGGGTTGTGCAGAGGTGACTGGCCCTCTTACAGGAGAACAAGGAAGCTGATGCCCAGTTGGAGGCAGGGAAATTACAAAAGCAGGGAAGAGGACCAGTCAGTATATGTGTGACTAGGTTGGCAGGGCCCTGTCCCTCCTGATGGTCGCTTTTCAAAGGAATCCTCCTAGCGCTAGGACACATGTAGCTACGGATATATCCATCTCAAAGCGACAGAGGAAGGATGCATATGGTGAACTTTTATCTAAGTAAGCGATATGAGAAGGGGGTTCGGGGACTGGTCCTCAGAGTCTGGCCAGAACAGGGGACTGTTGCTGTGATGCTGTTCCAGATGAGAACCTGAAGGGGCTGGCTTCTGCCCTGGCCACCAGGAGCCCTTCAGGAGGCCAGGTCTCAGGGCAGGGGTCTGGACTGCTCAGCATACCTATGTATGCAGCAGACACTGTTTACTGAAAAGCTGCTTCTGTTTGTAGGAAAGCGGGTATAGATATTCTTTCCCTTGTTCCTTCTGTCAACTACAACACTATATATAAAGCAAACATGAAAGCTCCCTGGCAGGTGGCATCTGAGGACCCAGCTCCCTTCTCACAGCCCAGACCTGCAGCTGAGGATGTGCAGCCTGCAAATATCAGGGCGCAGGCAGAGAAAGCTTCACTGTGTGGGTTCCCTAGCCAGAGGCCAGTGGAACAGTAGTCTGGGAGATGGGAGATGTTGATGTAGAGCTGAAACAAGAGGTTTAATGGGTGAGATCTGTAGTGAAATGGAAGGAACAGAGGAAAGACCAGTGAGCTTGGGGACTGAACAGAGGGACATGCACTAAAGCTGTAATGGTGAACCTTTTAGAGCTTTTAGTAATGACAAACAGCCAGGCGTGTGCCATACTGCACTTGAGAGAAGGGAGCAAAGCCACAGGACTATAAGGAGAAAATCCACTGTCCCCAGGGTGGAAATTCTAGGACAGCCAGGAGGTGGGGCCAGAACATCCTCAGAGATGCTGGTAAGTAGCTCCTTACTTGTTCCATCTCTGTGCCTGCTGCCAGGGTCTGTCTGAATTACTGTTTTTCTTGAGTAAGTTGTGGGAATTTGTGTTTTTAGGAATTTGTTCATGTCACCTTGGCTATCTAGTGTTGGTTTGTAGCTGTTCATAGTATTCCTGTGTAATCCTTTCTTCTGTAGGTCTACAACAGTGTCTTCTTGATTTCAGTAATCCAATTCTGTTTCTTTTTCTAGTCATTCTAGCTCCAAGTTCTTAGAAATTTTGCCAGTCTTTTCACCAAACCAACTTTTGGCTGGGCCAATTTTCTCTCCTGTTTTTCCACTCCCTATTTCATTTATTTCTGGCCTCATCCTTATTATTTCCTTTCTTCTGCTAGCTTTGGGCCATCTCAGTTTTGAGGAAGATAAAAAGATAATTAAGCAAGGAAAAGATAGGCTTTTAAATAAATTTAGTCCTTGCAGTAATTGGATGTCTTTGGGCAAAAATGGTCCTATGTCTAATCTCATATCCCACACAGAAATTTACCCACCAATTTAAGTAAAAACATGAAATTGTAAAACTTTTATTGAGAAGTAGTAGTAAAGTCTAGTAGGTTTCTTAGACATGACAATAGAAACATGAGCCACAATGGAAAATGGACAAATTTGGACTTTGTCAACTTTGCTTGTGAAAGACTCCATTGAGAGATGAGAAGATAAGGCACAGAATTAGAGGAAACATTTGCAAGCCATGAGTCCCACAAAAAACTCTTGTCTGTAATGTGTAAAGAACTTTCAAAAGTTGTATAGTGAAAGCACAAAACCAAACTTAATCGGAAAATGAGCAAAAGACTTATGCTGACATTTTTAGCAGAGTGTACATAGGTAACAAGTACACAAAAAGGTGTTACTGCTGCCCTTTCTAAGTGCCTACAGTGAAAATCGTGCCCACGTGTGCCTATAAGCAGACCAAGGATATCGGTAGCTAGATAGCTCATCCTCTGCTGGAAGGGATGTAAAATGGTGCAGCCACTCTAGACAATTGTCTGGCGGCTTGCTTAAAACTAAGATGCAGTTACCTTTGACTCACTAGTTGCTTAGCTAGCCACTTATCCTTGGAAATAAAATTTATACTTACAGTAAAACCTATGCAGGACTGTTCCTAGTTCTTTGTACACAGGAGCCCAGGACTGGAGGGAGCTCTGCTGTCCTCCAGTGGGGAATGGAGAGGTGCTACGGCCTCGGAGTAGTACTCAGGAATGGACGGGGACAAGCTGTTGGAGCATGGCCACTGCAGGTAAATGTGAGAGTTACCAAGCCCAGCAAGGTGGCCTCTGCACAGTTCCACTCATGTGACATGATTGAAGTGGTGAGGTTCCCTTTGGCTTGTGTTAAGGAAGGGTGGGAGCAGAGGGAGGTCACTCCTAAAGGACCACACCTCTGGTGATCTCTCTGGTGATAAGACTCTGTGTCTCAACTGTCTTGCCCTCAGTATTTGGTTGTTGTGTTATGTGATGCAGACATCATTGGGGGCTCAGGTGAAGGACCCTCTGATCCTTGTAGTGCTGTTAAAATCCTGAAGTCCTCAGTGCCTGTGATCTTGGATACTTGAGTATCCTTTTGTACCTCAGTTTCCTAGGTTTTCCCAGTACTTTACTGTGGTACTTTTTCTATTGATAAGATATGTTGCTGCTTGTTTGAATGGTATCTGATGCATGGTATATGCTCAAATGTTAGCTATTACTACTCTTACCCTATTGTTAATGCATGCTATGTTATGCTATGTTAAAAAATGATCTTGGAGAGGGCAAGTGGCAGGGAAAAATAAATAAATAAATGAATAAATGATCTGGGACTAGAGATAAAGATAGCATGGTGGTAGAGCTGGCCTAGCATATGCAGAGCCCTGGGGCTCAGTCCCAACTCTGCAACTCTGCAAAAAAGTAAATCAATAAAAGGAAAAGATCTTAAGCCTATTCTTAAACAAGTTGAATGATGTGTAGGTAAACTGTTGCCTAGTAGAGGTTCCCAGACAAAGGAATGATGGCAGTTTTGTAGAGACTATGGGCTGGGGTAGTGCCACCTTGCATGTTCTACCTGGGGAGACAGTGGTCTCTGAGACCAGTGTTGGTTGATAAAGTCACTTCCTTAGCAACACAGGTGACTAATCTGATACTGCTGTAGATCAATACAAGCAGTGAACAAGTTAAGTACATGAATGGAGATGGTAGAAGCCAGGGTTGTCTTTAGTGGAGTAACATGGCAATGTGGGAAAACTGTGAGATTAGAGTTAGAGACATCTGTGAGCTCACATTTCTCTTCCTGCAGGTATAGGGGTTACTTTTAGAAATACTTATAAGTGCATGTCCGTACATATGTTTGTATGCACGTGCACATCTCGTCACTTAGTCAGCTGGAGGGGCTAGAAGCAAGGACCCCACAGTGGCAGGGAACATGGCCATCACCTGGATCTTGGTCTTTCTCCTAGCTCTCTTGTAAAAGGAACCAGGCTTCTGGGAAAAGGCTGACACCAAGTCTAGGGTGGGAAATGAGCAGGGTGACGTGGAGCTTCTTGTCATGCCAGAAAATAATCACCCTTCAGTGAAAACAAAGCCAAACTGATCAGGGCCTGTTTGAGCACACAGGAGCCAACTGAAAGAACCCTGGTGGCCAGTGCTGGAGCATTAGAGGAATGAGATAAAGCAGTGTTGGGACATCACCAGCCCTCAGGACATAGATCCATGTGTCCGTGCTGGTGAGGTTGAATGAGTAGGTCAGAAAATCAAAGAGAAGCAGTGAACCTCTTCTGCTACAGTCCCAAATAGTCCATGTGGATATCTTTTCTTGGTCAGGGGAGGAACCCCCACCTTCCTTCAGTGTGAGCTATGCCTGTGACTTGCACGAACACTGTCAAATGGAAAGTGAGAAAAGCTTTACAGGGAGAGACCCCTGACACACCTTATCCAGGAGGTTGGGGTGAGTGTCAGGTCCTGAATCACACTGATAACATGAGGCCTGGTGTATGATGAGTACTGGCTACGATGGCCTCCTCCCTAGAAACTGCAATCCCAGGCTTACTGTGAGAGGGCGTGACTGGTCCTTACCTTTCTTTGTCAAGGGCATCAGGAACACAGGAGAGGACAAGACGTTACCACAGCTGAAAAGAGCTCAAGGCACGTAACAGAATTTAAGGTGCTGTTGTGTACAGATCCAGGTATGGGGCTACATGGAATGGAAAGAGGGGAGTCTGCATAGCCCCACATTGGCTCATTATCCTAACATAGGTGTTACCCTGAGTAAGATGGTAGCACTGGAAGCTGAATATAGACAGATGGGGAGTCTACTGTCTCCCATTCTTTTGTCAGTCTAAAACCACACCAAAAAATTGTCTGTTGCAAAGGGGAAAATAAGCAGGTGTTATTTCTGCCTGGCAAAGACTCTATATGTGCACTGTTGGGTGTGAGTGGAGCCTAGTTTCAGTTTAGAAGCCCTAGAGGTCAAGATCATGCAGGACCTGCTGGCTGCAAGAGAGGAGGGCTTCTAGCCCAGGCCTGGGCACATGGGAGGAGGAGTTGAGTGTGTGTGGGCTGGATCCAGGTGACCACCTCCTACAGGCTGTCCCCATCAAACAGCATAGCTCCCAGGTTTCTAGGCATGCCAGGCCTTTTCTGACATCTGTGCCACCAGAGGAAGTGGATCCGCCTGAACATCTGTGGAGACAGCTGCTGGGGCATGGTATCTTAATCCTGAACCTCTACCCTCTAGACCACAGCTTCTCTGGGGCAGCTCTCCCTCCTGTCTTTATGTTAGGTCCCCAGCTGCTGCCTAGAGAACAGCAGAGGTTTCAGGCCTTTGACTGACTCTGCTGGGAGCTGTGGGGAACCCCCAGAGTCTGCTGGGCTCCTGTGGGGTATAGTTTTGCTGATATATAAGTGACTGTGTATGAGGAGAAGTGCCTACCAGACTGGATGCTTTACGTTGGAAATTAGGATCTTAGCAGGAGGTGTGGTTGGTTTCCAGGCAAATGGAGGGTCAGTGTCCTGTTCCCCAAGGGGCATGACCCCCCAAGGGCATTTTTTCAGCATTTGTGAGGTTTGTGGTCTCCATATCCCTGTGCCTGTCCAGGATCACCTGGACCTTTTGCCTTGTATAGCCTCAGTGTCCTCAAGCCTGTCCCCATGTCTTCTGGCTCTTCCGAACTCAAGTATTCCTTGTTTTCTCCATGCTGTACCTGCAGGGTATTTCCTGCCTGGGCGAGGTACCTGTTGTTGGCTTACCTGAGGGATTGGGTCCCCTGTGTGTTCTCTAAGCTCTGTTGGAATTAGCCACAGTGCTGGTGAATGACCTGGCTGTGAGGCCAGGGTTCTGTAGAGCCAGGGGTAGGTCCTTATGATCATAGTCTGTCTGCAGTGACCTCACACTCAGGATATGCAGCACCTTTCTCTTTCCTCAATGATAACATACATAACATATGTGGAAGTTGAAACTGCTAAAAAGTATAGAGAAAACATTGGAAAAGAGCTTGACCTCCCCACCCACAGCTAGTGTCACAGGCATGTTCGTGTTTCCCTCTCCTCCTCTTCTCCTTACCGCTACTTTCTCATGGCCCATGTGCAGGGTAGAGAAGACCAGTTTGCATCCCATGTTTGTCATGGGACATGTTATTATGAGAAATATCCTTTGTTAAATATCCTTTGAAGATACAATCTTCAGCAACTGCACGGTACTCCCCTGCAGAGGTAAACTGAAATTGAACTCTTTTTCTTGACTGGAAACGTAGATTGTTGCAGATTCTTCATTATTCCTGGGAATGTGAGCAGCCTCTTGGGCCTCACTGTGAGTCATTTCTTAAGGCAAAGTTGCTGGTTTAAGGTCTGATAGTTTCAGGGTGATTGGCTGGTGCTCCCCACTTTACTTCAAGAAATGTACCAATGGACATGTCCTCTGGTGGGTGTGGTTTGTAGTCCTCACATCCAGTGGCATTTTGCGTCTTGCCATTGTTGGCAAGGACTGGGTTTTATTGAATTTTCTCCCCATGTTTGTCGGTTACATTTTTCTGTTGATTATCTGTTTATTTTGGCCAGTTTTCTGTTAAGGTGTTAGTGATTTTCCTATTGATTTGTAAGGGATATTTATGTGTTTTTACCATGTCATTTTCCCTCTTGTCTTTTGGCATTTGGTTTTTAATGAAGTTCTGGGAAACAGTGGTGCTTTGTGTTGCTGCATGTGATGCTCTTCTTGAGGCTGCACATGGAGACTCACTTAAAGCTCACGTGTGTCCTGTGGTCCAGGTCAGTGGTGTGGCCAGAGCAAGACCTGTCCAGGTGTGTTTGCATCAGGCTCTTTGTTGATGTACAGGGGATCCTTTGTGGGGTACAGCCTGCCCTCCTGCCTTCAGTCATGTCCTCCTGTAAAAGAGAATAGCAGTGCCCACCACTTGGGATGGCTGAGCGCTCTGTGTGAGCTGCGTGTTGGATCTTCACATTGCAGTGGTGCAATGTGAAGGTCCACCTATCCTCATCTCTTCTGATACAAAGGTGTTCAGGGAAGATATACCACGCAGGGATCACTTATTTCTCTCATTTATTGAGTGGAACGAATTTGTATGTTGTCATGTAAGGGCTTCTCACTGTTATCTGGCAGCTGGCACAGCCAGCTACATTTTTGGGCCCATGAGCAGAGCATTGGGGTATCTTGGATGACACGCTGGTGTCCTGATGGTGGCCTGATTTTGTCTGCAGCTTCCATCACGACTGCTTCCTGCAGGCTAGGCAAGAGGGATCGCTTCATTCCCTGTGAATGCTGCAGTTACGTCACAGTGGCAGTGGTAGCAGTAACCCTAGGAGCACATGCTATGTGCCAGAAATCTCTAGCAGACTCTCCGTATTCACTCTACTCTCATCTTGGGCAGCACTACTTTACAGAGAAGAAGGTGGAATTCCCTGGGACTTGAAAGTTTGCTCGGGGATATATGCAAGCAGGCTTGCAGGCTGGATTTCCATCTCCAGAGTCCAGCCCCTCCTGCAAAAGGAGGAAAAATCTAAAAGTAGGGAGGGTAAAGGCTATCACAGACTATAGCAAAATAAATGTGCGCAAAGATGAAGTTACACGGCAGTTACCTGAGTGGTGCATTCTTTGTTTTATGGAGAGATCCAGCCCATATCCAAGTCTCAGTGCTGTATCCTCTGATTGCTGCCTTTTGAATTGATGGTGGTTCTTTGTAGCACCTTTTCAGGCCCTTCTTGCTACCTGAAGGAGTCCTCTGAATGAGGATTTTCAGTACAGCTTTCTTATCTGGTATTAGGAAAAGGCCACAAGGAATGTTTTGTCTGATCTCTTCTGAGGGCCTGGAAACATTATACCCCAAAGTGCATGAGCTGTCTTGCCCATGAAGATATATGGTGTCACAGGTGGAGAGTGGGCCTTCCCAGATTTTCTGCTCCTTCCTAGAAGGATAGGAGGACTCTGGGGGATGCATGGAGGAGCCACCTCATGGAGGCTTCCAACCTAGTTTGCAGAAAGGCCAGGTGGAGGAGCACTTGTCTCAGTGCCAGCCCCTCCTGCTGTGGTTACCAACTAGTGACCTGTTCAGCAGAGACCCTACTTTTCTCATCAGTGGAAGCATACATTTCTTTCTCTTTCCTGCACTTCTGTGTGGTAGACTATTCTCCAAATAAAGTCTCACCATGGGCCCCTCAGGGGAGGTGACAGATCACAGCATCAGAGAAGCAAGCACATGTGATTTGTGAATGTCCCACACCTTGAACTGTAGGACATTCAGGATCTGTTCTGTCTCCCAACTTGAGAAGTTACCAAGGCTCAGAGTCTTGGTCAATAGCAGGAAGCCTGGCTCTGATCAGAGATCAGGAAGACATGGCAGTGTCTTTCCTTGACTCTTCCTGTAGAGCTGGCTTGGCCCTGGCCAGGGGTCCATAGCCCTGGGCGTGAACTGAAGGTCAGGTTGAACTTTTTGATTTCTCATCTGTGACTTGAAGCAGCACTAGCTTTCTTTCAACTTCACTGAAAACACTTCCCAGTGGTTGGGTCATTGTGCTAATCTCTGGCCCTATTTAGCAGGCAAAGCTCTGAAGGAAAATGTAGCAAAGCCAGCTGCTGCCCTGGTAGCTCCCTGGGGTGGCAGAAACAAGCCTTCTGAGTGGAGGAGAGACTATTACAGTCAGTCAGAGCTATTTGGGTAGTACCCTGTGTCCTCTGAAACCTGGTGTTTATGTGGCTTTAATGTTGAAAACTTTTGGGGACACTGCTGCCCCATGGTCTTTTTGCTGTTTGTTAAGGTTTAGATCTAAAATATTCTCCCAGAGTCTCATATTTGGAAGTGGATCACTGGGGATGTGACCCAGGAGGGTGTATTCTCACCCTCATCTCCTCCGTTTTCTCACTTTCTGCTTCCTGGCCACCATACAGTGAGGAGCTCTCCTCTATCAGGCCTTTCTACCACAGTGTTTCTGCCTTGGAGTCAGCCAGTCATAAACTGAACCCACTGAAACTGTGAGCCAAAGAAATCTCTCCTTTAAGTTGTGAGTGTTGGGTGTCTTGTCCCAGTGATTAGGAAAGTGACTGATCTACTGTCCATAGTCAGTCGGTGTTTGGGCCCAGAATTGCAGTGGCTGTGATTTATTACAGAACACTTTTCTATCCAAGTGTCCATCTTGCCTCTCGGCGTGCTGTGATGAACTCACATGACCATCTTCCATATACCTTGTCCTTGTTACTGACCCTGATGACCTGAACACCCAGCTCCTCATCTGACAGGGGAAGGAACATAATGCCCCATGAGGTGGCTCTGAAGCCATCTTGACCAATAGTTTTGTTGATTTTCAGCTGAACCTGTACTTACCTGTTGGGCTATTACCGGGAGCTGGGGCTGGGTCACCAGTGGGTGGAAGGTAGGGGCAAGCCAAGGAGGGGTGTGCGTGTACACTGAGATGACAAGGCATGGAGCCTGCCATGGGGAACATACCTTTGAGCTGCCTGTACTGTTTCTCCTCTGAAGTGGCTGCTTAGGTTATAAAACTGGATCCATCCAGCTGTATGTCTGCTTTGACAATAGGAAAATTGAGGCCCAGGCTGGTAAAGCTGGATCATGAACCTGGCCTTTGACTCCATTTAGCAACCTGAACAGCATCCCCCAGCCCATTTTCCTGTATCCTGTCTTGCTGGACCTGTAGCCCTGTCCTAGTCCTACAGTCTTTGTGTAAGGATACACTGGACTGTGTGTGAGGACCTGAAGGAGGGGCAGCTGCAGGCAACTGGGCATTCTGTCAGATGGCCCCAGCCCCTCCCTGGTATTCCATCACCCCAGGAGTGCCAGCTCACGTGACATCATCGTCAGCCGCAGGTGTGAGGAGTTGCCACTGGGAGGCATCCTGCTGGCTCAGGTGGGTGCTGGGCCAGCATTATGCAGCTAACATAAATGAAATGGAATTTGTAATAGAGCAGTGTGAAGTCTAAGTAAAATTGCTTCAGGAAATCTCAATTGATTCCCACTCCTTCCCACAATAGGTGTTGTAGAGCTTTTTATCAGGAGGTTGAAATTGCAAGAACATGGCCTGCTGGTGAGAAGCACAGAGCAGCATGCTCATCCTCTGCCCCTCTAGCTAAATGTGGGCGGCAGGGAGGGTTGGACAGTCAGAAGTCACCAGAGCAGGAGCGGTGACTCAGACAGCTGTGGCAGGGGAAGAGGTGGAGGAGGGGAAGTGCTTGCTCCCGGTACCCTATTGCTTGACTGGGCAGAGAGCAGATAAATAGGACAGGGCTTGGAGAAGATCTTGTTTATCCTTAGTGAGTAGCTGTATTAGCTTCCTGCAGCCTTGGGGGAGAGCTTTTGTGGGAGGCGTTCTAGGAGACCCCACAACCAGCTGATACATGGACATGCTGCTGGAGTCTACTGACCACCTCTTCTGTGGGGCTCTGCCAAAGCTAGTCACCCCGCAAGTGGAGCGCAGCACATAATAAACCTAGTTTACTTTCCCAATAAAGATCATTTTGTAATGAGCCTTAAGGAAATTACAGATGTGAAAAATAAAGAGAAACAGGTGGAGATGCTGGAACATGGAACAGGTACTGTCAAGTATTTAGCAAGGTTGATGATTATGAATGCAAGACTGGGAACACAGAGATGCTTAGTGTAGCCCAGGAGTCTAGTGTCCCCACCAACCTGGGAGGACCTTTCAATATTGTGATTGATGCTTATTACTACAAATCAGTTTGTCAGGAAAGGCTAACACTTCTCACTGCTCTCAATTTCCTCAGACTGGGTAATGTCTGTTTTATTTCTGAAACATTTTCATCAAAGACAGATTGATGGTTTTTAGCACTTTTGAGAGGGTCAGATTGCCTTCCTGGAAGACCCAGTTTGTCCAGAAGCACCACATGTCAGGACTGAGCCAGACCTGGCATAATAGGTTCTAATCGGTCTAAGCAAGTGTCGTGTTAATTCTAAGTTAGCCTTATCTACTTATGAAGGAAGCAAAGCAAGAAATACATTTGGTAATACTTTCTTAGCACTTTGCTCAGATTCCTATGTAGAAATTAATAGAATTGCATTCTGCTAAAATGGTCCTCAGATTTAGTTCTCATCAATGAAATGGGACTTACCCAATTAACTGCACTTAATGAGCTTTGCTGATTCTGAATGCTTCTGTCACCAGAGATATTTGTACCCCTGTATATATACCGTGTGTCATCATGGGCTGGTCCCCTGTGCTTCCTGCATAACTTCTATGGAGTGGGTATGTGGGTGAGCATTGTGGGCTCAATGCTCCTTGGGCCCACTCCTAATGGGTATCTTGCAGAAGCAGGACTGGGTTTGCTTAGGGCCATCTCCAGCAAGCAGTTTGGGCCAGCTGCCTATGTTGCATTTGCTCCTTAAGTGTCCCTTAGAGAGTCCCAAGGCCTCATCCCAGAAGTTTTCATACCTAAAAAATCAAGTGTTCTTAGTTCTCAGGCAGGATGTATCAAGCAAGCCCTAGAAGCCTTTGCCCCAGCACTGCAGCTGGCCTGGTGGGTGAACTTGTTTCTGCATGATTTTTTTACTCTTTCCTGCTCCAATTTTCCTCCTCCTCCTTCTCTCATATTTTACTGTAATCCCAGCTCTCATATTATTCTTTTAAGATGATACTCTCCACTCATCACTCCCTACCTAAAACCCCTTGACTCCCTATCTTAGCACTGTTGGCCTGGGCCACATGCTGCCTCCTCCTTCCTCTCTGCCCTCCCTGAATGGGGACCTGTTATGGTTAGATCACGAATGTCTCCTAAAAGCCTGGAGCAGGATCACTGCTGGGACTATGTCTGACCATGTATTTTAGAAGCCTGTGGAACTAGCTCATTTCCAGGAGGAATTTGGAAAGGTTTAGAGAAGTCCTAGAATACTATAAACTGAACTTGATGGAAGTTCTGGTTGAATCTCAGAAGACTGGAGTGCTGATAGAAATGCATATGGTAAAAACCAGTCTTGAAAGGTTTAGTTGGGAACAGGCATTCCATTGGTTGTTGGGTTGTAGGCCATACATGTTATACTGTATCAGAAAATTCGTCTACATTTTGCTCATATCCTGAGACTTTACAGGAGACTAAGGTGAAGGAAGAATCTGGCAGAGAAAACTTTAAGCTAGCCCAGTGTTCAGGGTGTAGCATGGGTACTACTTGCTGCTTTTAGAAAGGTGTACTTTGAGAAAAACACCATTTAAAAGGTTTTAGTTCTGCCAGAAAGAAAGGATCTGTAAGGCTGGGTATTGTGGCCTATACCTATAATCCCAGCACTTAGTGGGCTGAGGCAGGAGTTTTGCTGTGAGTTTGAGACAAACCTGGGCTAAGTAGTAAGCTCAAGGCCAATCTGGATTACATCTCAAGATCCTGTCTTTAAAAAGAAAAAAAAAAAGCCTGTAAAGTTGGAGCAGAGGAGACCTTGGTTGATAAAGAAGATTAGCATTCAAAAGAAATCAAGTATAGGACAATAGAGAAGATGCATTGAAAGTATCCTAAGAGTAGGCAAGACCCTCCCCTTCACAGGCTAAGAGGTGCTTTGACAGGCAAGCCTCAGGACATCCTACAATGGCCACCTAAGGATTTGTTCTTTGGGATTGTTGTAGTCCTGGGTCATCCAGACACTTAGAGTTCTCTGCAGCAGTGATCCAGGGGAGCTGGTGGCAACCTTGGCATCATCCTTAAGCTGCTGGCTTTACAGGCATGTAGAATACAAGAATTGTAGGGTCAGGGAGGCTTCCACCCAGATTGCAGAAGAAAATTTGTGTTATGACTTGTGTCTAGAAGTCCCCCCTAAAGCCTCATGCAGTCAGGTGGAGCTTTTTCAGAGGTGCCAGATCTGCATGATTGATTCATGGTACAGTGCTGAAATTAAGAGTGCTAGGATTCAGGGTGGGTGATTCCTAAATCAGTTCCCTGATCAGTTTGGCACCACCCTAATCCTGGTAGCCTGGGCACAATATAAAGGACAGAAAGAGGCTTGTCTTCTCACTTTCTTGCTTTCTTTTGCTGTCTTCTGCTTGCCATAGTCTAATTCTCTTCCGAATTGCTCCTCTGCCAAGCCACCCTTCCTTGGGACCAGCTAATTTTGGACTGAAACCCCCACAAACTGTGAGCTAAGTAAAACTTTCTCCCTTTAACTTTGAGTGTCAGGCTTTCTGCCTCATCAGTGAGAGAAAGGTAACAAAGATAGCCTGGGAGGTCAGGCAATGTGCCTTTGAAAGGACAGTGCATGAATCTGTGAGGAGTGAAGCAAAAAGTTCAGTGGAGACCCCAGAAGCTGGATATGCCAAAAATGTGGATTTTTGCTGAGGAAAGCTGCATGCAGACAGTGAGCAAAACCAGCTCAAGAGAGAGGTCATGAGAGCTGCAACTGGTAACGTAGGAGCAGGGCTTCCCAAGCACATCTGTGGAATGGGTGCTGGGCATAGAACTATAGGATTTATTGTTTTCCCTGCTGGGTGTTGGTCTTGCTTTGGTCTAATTCCTTTCTGTCCCCTTGTTTATCCTGTGTCTTTGTATGTTGGCAGTAGTTAACTTACTTATTGAGTTTTACAGAGACTTACAGCTAAGAGTTTACTAGAGGAGACTGGATTTGGACTTCTCAGCAATTCTGGGACTAAGACTTTGGCAACTCTTTGGGATAAATTAAATACATTTTACATACAATTACGCACATGAGTCTTTTGGGGACCAGAGGTGGGATTTTATAGACTAAGAATGTCCCTGAAGCTCTTGTGTACTCATAGGTGAGGCTTTTGAAAGGTGATTGACACATCAGGGCACTATTCTCACACTTTAGAGGTGGGGTCTGGTAGGAAGAGGTGGTCACTGGAAGCATGACCTGGAAGTGCACATCCCCCTCTCTGGTCCCTCATTTTTCCCTCTGCTTTCTGGCCACATGACTTGAATAGCTTTTTGTCTGCCATGCCCTTCTGCTGTGCCCTTCTGCCTTGGAGCCAACTGACCACAGATTGTAACTATGAGCCAACATAAATCTTTTCTCCTTTAATTAGCAGGTGTCAGGTATTGTGTCTTGGCAAAGAGAAAGTGAGGGTCCTTTCGGGCTTCTGGCGTTACAGGTCTAGAATGGGTAGTTGAACAGAAACTTGACCTTTGACTGAAGGTGTTTCTCACAAGCTGTTTGGAAATGTGACTGTCCAGCCGTGTGCTTTTAAAACCATAGATATAGTGGCCCTGAAGCAAGGCCAGCAGATTGCTGTAGCTGCTGGTTTCAAACAAGAGCCTAAAGAGAATTCTTTCTGTGGTCTGCTGGCCATTTCAGAACTTTGGAAATGGAATGGTCAATTCATCAGAAAGAAATAGCAGGTGAGTATGGTGGACTTTAGGGGGCCTGCAGGGGAGAAACCCTGGCACCTCGGGACATGCACCATTCGGTTGACTCGGGGTGCTGGGAAAACGAGGAGCTCCTTCCCTCTCTGGGGGGCGGCAATGAGTGTGGCAGACTTTCGGCGGCCCGAAGGAGAGAGACCCTGGCACATCGGGACCTGCACAGTGCGGTTGACTTGGGGTGCTGGAAGAACAAGGAGTTCCTTCCCTCTCTGGAGGGGTGGCTGTGAGTGTGGCAGACTTTCAGCGGCCCAAAGGAGAAAGACCCTGGCACGTTGAGACCTGCACGGTGCGGTTGACTCAGGGTGCTGGGAGAACAAGGAACTCCTCCCCTCTCTGGGGGGGTGGCTGTGATCCTGCCAGCGTGTGCGCTGAGAATCAGACATCTCATGTTGTCCTGTCCCCCATCCCGTGTTCCCCCTCCCCCTCCTCCTGCTTAGCAAGTGGGAACCATTGAACTACACATGTTGTGAAAAGATTGGCTATGGTATTTAGTATGAGCTCCTCATATGCAAAGATAAGGACAACCATTTGGAAGAAAACAAGAGACAATATGACAGTGAAGATCTCTGGTTGTCTAGCTTTGAAATTTATGCTTTCTTATGTCCCGTTCTGTTCTGTTTTGTTGTTTAATTTTACTTCCTTTTAAAATAAAATTTAAAAAATTTTTAAAAAACCATAGATATCTTTCATAAAAAGTTTCTTTGTGTGTGTTTGAAACAGTTACATATACTTGTAATCTCAGCTAATCAGGAGCCTGAGACAGGAGGATTGCAAGTTTGAGGCCAGCTCGGGCATTTTAGTGTGACGCTCTTAGAAAATAAAAGTGAAAAGGGGCCAAGGATGTAACTCATTGGTAGAGCACCCCTCAGTTCAATTCCTGTCCTGTAAACTAACTAAATTATTTTCTATCTCTTCAGTTTCATTTGGAGTCTGACATTCAGAGCAAAAGTACTTTTCCCGAGAACACCTGACCTGTGATGAGGTCAGCTTACCTGTGGTCCCTACAGGACCAAGAAATGCACATTGTCAGCACCTTGTGGCTCCCACTCCCCCTAGGGCCAACACTACCATGAGTTTTGCTGGCATTTACACTTTCTATAAATAAAATCTTGTATCATTTGATCTTGTGTTTGCTTTCAGGTATTTGATATCCATTGTGTGAGTGTGCCATGTGGCACCTTTTGCTTCTCTTCATTGATGTTTGCACTTGGTTGCTTCCTTGTAGTCATGACGGGTGCTGCGGTGAACTTTCTGTCCTATGTGTGTGTGTACACATGGATTTCTGTCTGGTGCCCAGGAGTGTGGCTGCCCCCTGGGGGCTGAGTTTTGTGCTCATTCTGGTCCTCCGTGTCATTTGCCAGGTGATCATGACAGTTCACAGCCTGTGGTGATGAGTAAACTCCCTGTTGCTTCAGAGTCTTGCTCACACTCGGCAGGGCCGTTCTATTTCTTGCACACCTAGTGGGGGCATCCCACAGTGTTCTCCACATGAACGCCCCAGAGTGTTAGTGAGGTCAAACCCTCTCTGTAGTCACTTGTTCGTTGTCTGGGGAGCCTCCTTGGAGAACATCATTTCAATTCCATTGCACATTTTTCTTGCCTCATTTTCCTGGCAATTTGTAAGACTTCTTTATGTATTCTGGATACAGCCTTTTGTTAGATATATGTATCACAAATATCTTCTCCCAGTCTGTAGCAGTTTTTCACTCTTTAACTTAACAAAAGTGCTTGATTTTAATGAGCTCCAATTTACCTGTTTTTAAATTCCTTCTCGGTTATTATTAGTGTGTGTGTATGTGTCCTGTTTAAGAAAGCTTCGCCTGCCCCAAGGTCATCAGTTTCAGTACTACCTTCATTACTGTGGCACACCACCTCTTAATGTGGGGTTCATGCCTCTGCTCCCCCACGTGGATTTTTTGAGCAGTCATTGAAGAGGTCCCCTCCCCGCAGCCCCCTGTACTGCTTCACTACAAAACTAGTTGCCACATCTGTTGTTCTGTTTCCTGATTCTGTGTCATTTCATTGGTCTGTTTGTCTCCCTTTGTTCCCAGATTGCACAGTCTCAATTCTTTTGACTTTTATAAATCAGTTTTCTGATACAGGAGTCCTCTCTTTGTGTTCTCTTCTGGATTGCCACAGCTGTTTAGGGCCGGCTGCCTTTCCTACAAAATTTACAGCCCAGCCTCTTGGTTTCCCCCATTAAAGCTGCTGGGTTTTATTGGAAATGCATCGACTTCATGGTGTTTCCACAACATCAAATCTTGTAGCCCATGGATATATCACAGGTTTAATAAGGCTGCTGGCTTTATTGAGAATACATTGCTTCAGTGAGATCTTGACAGCATTGAGTCTCTTAGCACATGGACATACCAAATACACATCTTCTACTCCATGGACATACCAAAAAATATTTAGTCTTCTTTCATTTTTCTCAGTAGTGATTCATGAAATATTCTGGGTAACTATCTCTTAAGAATTTTTTTTTCATGTTATAAGTGGTATTTTTCCACAATTTCATTTCTAACCATTTGTGTGCTAATGTTGAAACTTAATTGAGCGTTATTGGCTATTTCAGTAATTCATTTGTAGATTATATTGGATTACCTGTGTTCACAGTTGTGTCATCTACTACTAATCCTTTAAGTTTTTTCCTCACTCTTCGTACCCTTTATGTCTTTTCTTGCCTTCGCATGCACAGAATCTCTAGCACTGCTCTGAACAGAAGTGTTGATGGCAGATGTTTCTTTTTTTTCTGTCTCAGAAATTGAGGCGTCAACACTTCACTGTTAAAGAGATCCTATTGCCTACAGTAAGGAAACCCGTCACATAAAAGAGATTCTCTAGTCTTCGTTTGCTAAGAGGGCTTTTTGCTTTGTTTTATTGTTTTCATTATGAATAGATATTGAATTTCAATCAAAAGCTTTTTCTTAGATTTTGAGATGATCATATGATTTTTCTTCTTTATTCTTTTAATGTGAATTAAATTACTGTAATTGATTTTCAAATGTAAAACCACACCAGGCATGATAGTGCATGCTTACAATCCCAGGACTTCAAAGCTGAGGCAGGAGGAGCACTGTGAATTCAAGGCCAGCCTGGGCTACATAGTGAGGCCCTGCCTCAAAAAAAAAAAAAAAAAAAAAAAAAAGTTAAACCATACTTACATTTCAGGAGTAAACACACTTGATCTGTGGATTGTGCTTTGTATGCAGTGCTGTATTTGGTTTGCCAAAAAGGTAATTAAGGATTTTGCATATTGGAAAGTTTGACCGTTAAATTTTATGTCTCATACTGCCTATCAGGCTTTGTGCTGTAACTTTTCTGGCACTGTGCATTGTGGAACTGTGTGTAATAGTTTTTTATGATTAGTGCTATTCCTCCTTAATGGTTTGTAGAATGCACAAATGACAGCCTCTGGGCCTGGGGATTCCTTGTTGGAACAATTTTAAATTGGGGCTTGATTTCTTTTACTGGCCTTGGAGCTGCAGTTTTCTTTAAGTTTAGTTGTTTTAGGCTAATTCATTTTATCTAAATTTTTAAATTTACATGGGTAAAATTTTTCATTTTTATCCTCTTCAGTATTTTCATGATCTGTAGTTATGTCTTCTTGCTCACTATTACTTGATTATTTTTCTTGATTGATGTCAATTGATCATCAATTGAATTAGTTGTTTAAATGAGCCATCCTTAGACTTTACTGATTCTCTACTATATATATTCAGTTCCATTAATTTGTCTTTTATATTACTTCCTTCTTTTTTGTTGTTGTTTGTTTTTTGAGAGTCTCATTGTGTAGTCCAGACTGGTCTTCAACTCACTGTGTAGCCTGTACTGGCTTCTAACTCACAACAATCCTCTTGCCTCAGCCTCCTGAGTGCTGGGATTATAGATGTGTGCCACCACACCTGGCTGTTTGGGTTTAATTTATTGTTCTAACTTTTTGGTTTAGACTGTATATGAAAATAATTGATTTTAACCTTTTTCTTCTTCTAATATATATATGCACACATTTATATTTATATTTATAGTTGTAAATTTAGCTGCATAGTGTATGCTTTGATATGTGGTATTTACCTTTCTGTGTAAAGTCAGCATCTATCACTATAACAAATACTGAGATAATCGATGTGTTAAAACAGTGGTGGGTAACTTACAACAGAGAGGGTGAGGAAGGGCTAGGCTCCCACTGTGCCTTCAAGGTCACATCCCCAGTGGCCTCTGTTCCTCCCAGCAGGTCCCGGCTCCTAAAGGTTCCATTACCTCCTGTAACATCTGACCAGATGGGAAACAGTTAAGGTCTAGACTACAGTACTTACTCAGGTTAGAATATTTATCCATTTCCTCTGTAATTTGTTTAACCAACAAGTTATTCAGAAATAAATTTTAAAATTCTCAACCATTTTCTTCCTATCATATTGTTAATCTCTAGCTCAGTTTCCTTGTACCAACTATATTTTGAATGATACTAGTTCTATAAAAGTTATCAAGCTATGCTTTGTGACCCCACGTCGATCAACTTTGATAATCCACCCCTGTCCATTTAAAAATAATGTGTACTCTGCAGTTGTTGAATACAGTGTTCTCTAAATGTCTTCATGTCCTTTATTAAACATTCTGTGCAAGTTTTCCACATCCCAAGTGATGTTTTCTGTTAGTTCCCGAGAGTATCATATTGAAATTTCCCATTGTGGGCCGGGGATTTAGCTCAGTGGCTTAAGCGCCTGCCTGGCAAGCGTGAGGTCATGAGTTCGATCCCCGGCACCAAAAAAAAAAAAAAAAAGAAATTTCCCATTGTGATTGTGGATTTTTCTAGCTCTCCTTTTAGTTTTATCAATCATTGCAGCATATCTTTGGATGCTATTTTATTAGGCACATACAAGTTGAAAAGCATTGTTTTCTTGGCCAATTCAGCCTTTTGTTGTTATGAAATGTCCTTTACCTTTGTGAATTCTTTTAATCATTTAATCTCCTTTGTAGATTTATTAGCTTCCATTTTTTATATTAGCTGTACCGTATGCTTTTTCCATTTTCATTTACAAACTTTCTTCATTTTATTATAAATGCTTTTCTTATGTTAGCATAAAGGCAGACTGTGTTTATGCAATCTGAAAATCTTTGGTTTTTTTAGTTGAAATATTTAGTTGCCCTCAATGTAATGATATATTTGCATTTAAATTATCCATCCATTCTTGCCTTTTGTGTTCTTTTTTTCTTTCTTTTTTATACCTTATTGAAGAAGAAAAATTTTTCTGTTTTCTCCTCATTATTTTGGTAACTGGTCTTTCATGTAATTTTTAGTAGCTAGACTGGTGATTACAAGACAGACTTTTTATTAATCAAAGTCTAGAAAAATCAGTACATCTGTTCTTTAGAGAATCCAAAGCCTTAAACACTTGCTTCTGTTTATTTTTGATTATTATACAAGTTTGAAAAGATATTATTTTATATATTTAAGTTTAAGCAATACAATAGTGCCTAGTATTAACATTATTACTGTGGTACATTTGTTACAATTAATGAACCAGTACTGATACTTCATCACTGTTAAAGTCTACAGTTTACATTAATCACTTGCCATCTTATTTAAATACAAGATGGCCAAAAATTATATACATTTTTGGTTAATTTTTATAAAATAATATAATAGGATATATAAAAATGGTAATTTTATCAAATTTATTCAGTACAAGAATCAACTGGTTGAAATGCCACCTGCCCAAGCAATGACTGGGAGAGACAGTACATAAAGATGCTGCCTGAGTGATGCTCGGGGTAAACTGCTAAGTGGCTAACATCTACTCTTTCTATGTTGTTTTTGGTTTTTGCCTTTTTTGAGACAGTGTCTAGCCATGCAGTTCAGGCTGGTCTTGAGCTTACTTTGTAACCCAGGCTGGTCTGCAACCTGCAATAAACCTCCTGTCTTAGCCTCCCAAGTGCTGGGATTATAGGCATGCGCCACCATGCCTGGCTGTTGTTTTTGTTTTTGTTTTTAGACAGATCTTTCTATGTTATCCAGACAGGGTTCCAGCACACAGACTCAAAACATCCTCCTACCTCATCTTCCTGAGTGCCTGGGACTACAGTGTGTGCTCCCACACCTGGCCAATTCTGTGAGTTTTCACAAATGTGCATTATGCATCTGCTACTACAGTGCCCACAGAATAGTTTGCTCCTGTTTTCTAAGGAGATGGTAGCACACTGGTCTCCTTTCTTGCTAAAGTATTTTGTAGAATTCACTAGTGGAACCATGTGGGCCCAGTGCTTTCCTTTGGGGGAAATTTATTAATTATTAATCCTATTTCTTTAATAGATATATGTTGTTGTGCTGTCTGCCCCCAGAGCAGCAAGCAGCAAGGGAGTTCCTGCAAGGGACTGCCTTAAACCATCGATAGATCAGCCCAGTTGGGATTCTAAAGAAATAAGCGCTACATTAGAGTGCTCGTTGGAGACAGAGATTCACCTGAGTCGGGTTCTGAGGTTTAAATAAGGGTTTAAGGAATTTGGCTCGGACCTGGGATGTGCTAACTGTTTAGCAGCAGGTTTGGTCTTTCCATATCTCAGACAACATCCCCAACACCTTTATTAGTGCTTGAGAATGATGCCCTGCTTGGGTCCAAACCCACGAGGAAGACAGATAGCTGGCCAAGTCACAGAGCAGCAAGGACAGAGAAGAAAGAGGCGACAGGGGCCCACTGGAGGATTTCTTCCTCTTCTTGTAGGTTTTAGTAGTTCATGACTTTTGGAGAAAAGGTCCGTTTCATGAAAATTAGCAAATTTCTGGGCGTAGAGTTGTTCACAAGGTCCCTTCATTACCCTGTCAACATGTGGAGAGATCTGCAGTGACACCCCACCCTCAGCGTCAGTGATCTCTGTATTCTGTCTGCCTTGGTAGCCTGGCGAATTTATCTACTTTTTGATCTTTGCAAAGAATCACCTTTTGTTTTGGTCTTACTGTTTTCTGTGTGGTTTTTGTTTTCCATATCACTTATTTGGGTTCTAGTTTTTATTTCTTTTTTTTCACCTGCTTTAGGGTTATATTGTTCTTCTATAATTTTATGACTTGAAGCTGAGATGATTTTTAGACTTTGTTTCTAAACTAGGACCTCAGTGCTATAAATTTCCCTCCAAGCCCTGTTTTTGCTGCATCCCACAAATTTTGATGTTGTATTTTCATTGTTCTGAATCATCATAGATTTTGAGACTTTTGTTGATCCATAAAATTATTCGAAGTAGATTGTTTAATTTCCAGGTATTTTAGGACATCCTAGCAATCTTTGTTATTGATTTCCTGTTTAACTCAGTGTGGTCTGTGTGATTTGTATTGTTATATATTTGTTTAGCTGTGTCTTATACCCCAAATGGAATTGTCTTGTGAATATTCCCTATGAGCCTAAGGAGAACTTGTATTCTTTGGTTGCTAAGTATCTTAGTTACTTTTCTCTAACTGCTGAAGCTAAATACCTGACACTTAAGGTTACAGGAGGAAAGGTTTATTTATCTCACAGTTGTAAAGATTTCAGTCAGTAATCAGCTGGCTCCAAGGCTAGGTGGCATGGCAGACAGGCATTGTAGAGGACAGAACAGCTCATGGTGGGCAGAAGGTAGCAAAGAAGCAAGCAAGAGACCTTAACAGTGTCATTCTGTCCCTTTTATACTGTATCTAGGCCATTAGGATTGGGAAGTGCTAAACCAATCAGTGGACTGATTTAGTAATCACAAACCCTTAATTCCAGCATCACATACTCTGGACATAGCCATTTCTGAAAAAAGCCCCACCTGACTGCATGAGGCTTTGGGGGGACATCTAGGCACAAGCCATAACATTGGGCGAAGCATTCTGCCATTGTCCCTTAGCCCCACTCAGCAGGTAGAGCTATTGGGTCCAGCCCTGTCCTTAACCAGTGTTCCACCTGGACTTGGGTGCATCTGATGGAGGTGCAGAACCTGGCTGGGTCCCTTGAGCCTCAGCCAACCTGCACTCAGCTGTGAGTGTTTTACAGAAGAGCTGGTCTTATCTTCCTGAAGAAGTAGCCCCTTTATACTAATGCAGTGCCTGTCTCTATTCTGATGATTTTCCTTGCTCTGCCAGAGCAAGGAATCCATACCCACTTTCTTTTGATTGGGGTTAACATGGTGTATCTTTCTCTACCCCTTTACTGTTAGTAGATTTGTGTCTTTTTATGTAAAGTGGGTTTCGCACAGACACCATATAATTAGGTCATAGTTTTTAATCCACTATGACTATCACAATTGTTGTTTTTCACATTTGGAAAGGTCATTGATATGCCATGTTTGATGTTTATCATGTTTGTTACTATTTTCTCTTTGGGCACTGTTTATTTTTTCTTTTTTTAAAATGTCTTATCCTCTGCTTTATTGCGTTTTAACTGAACATTTTATATGATTGAGTTTTTTCATCTTTTAGCCTGTGAATTATATTTTATTAAAAAATATGACCAGTTGCCCAAGAGTTTGGCATCTGCATTTAGGACTAATCTGGCCCAAAGTTGGATACCACCGAAACTCCCTGCAGGTAATGCAGGTGCCTGGACAGAGCATCTCGATTTCTCTCTTGCCGTCCTTACCACAGTGAGCTGTGGCCGCCTGATATGTTGTTGCTGCTGTCGGTCTGTTGATTTGGACAGTTGTCTATTAGGTGAATGAAGACCAAGAAGAATACACAATTTCATCTCATTCTCTGTCCTTATGTAGACAGGAGTCTGTGACCTCAGACATTTTCCCCATTCTGGAGGACTCTGTGAGGCAGGCCAGGTGCTAGCAGTAAAGGCCCTGGGTTTTTGTCTGAGAAAATCTTCATTACTCTCCACTTTTACCAGATAGTCTTGTTGGAAACCAGCTCCTAGGTTGTTGGCTATTCTCTCTTCAGAACTTGAGTACTTCTTCCACTCTCCTTTTACTTACATGGTTTCTGATAAGAAGTGCAGCATTTCTTGTTTCCTGATGTGTGCGCTGCCCCACCTCCCTGGCTGCTTTGGAGATTTCTGTCTGATTTTCTGCAGTTTGAGTATGACATTCCTACATGCCTATGTGTAGATGTTTTGATGTTTGTCCTGCTTTATGCACTCTGACCTTCCCAGCTATGGGATTTGGTATCTGTCACACAGTTAGGAAAACCTCCACTGTTCGTACTGGAGCCTGTTCCTGGGCTCTTCGCTCACTTTCTTCTTAAGGTGTTCTTCCGATGCTTGATTTCCACTTTTTACAACTGTCCTGCTGTTTTTCTTTCTTTTTATTTTCTCTTTGTATTTTAGTTTGTCCAGTTTCTATCAACATATCTTCACATCATTCTTTTTTTTCATTTATGCTATCATTTTATTATTTTCATTCTTATGCTCTTTGCAATTTGTTGTTTTATTATTTCTATTTTCAGTATTAGGAATTGAATCTTGGCAAGTGCTCTACCATTGAATCACTTCCACTGTCCACTTTTTTGAGTTTTTAAAGTTAACTTGTTAACTTGCTATGCTCAGCTTTTATGTTTTCTAATTGAACATCAAATTAATGAATTTCCTTCTAGGTTCCTTATCTTGCATCCTGATGGCTATGTGTTGCTGTGTATTTATGTGTGCAAGGGAGAGTGCGTCTATAGAGGAGCACATGTGAGTAGGGGTTCCATCGTATATGAATAGCATGTATGTGTACATAGCCTGCAAAGCATGTGCATAGCATGTGGATAGCATGTGAATAGCATATATGTATGTGTAGTTTGCAGAGAATATGTGCGTTGTGTGTATGCATGTGCATAACCTGCAGAGAGTATGTGCATTGTATGTGCATATTGTATGTGGTTGTATGTAGTGCAGGGGCATTGACTTTGATCATTGTTTATTTAAAAAGTTACGTATTTCCTAAGTATAAAACACGGAAAAGACAATGCATTTCTGTAAAGGTCACATTAGTAGTTTCAGTGTATATTTTCATTATCATTCAGTTCTATATATTATTAAATTTCCTTTATGGTGTTTTATGTAACCTATTGTTAATCTGAAGGTTTTTTGATTGGTTGTTTGAGTTTTTGGGTTTCTTTTCCCTTGCCTTTTTTGAGACAGGGTTTCACTGTGCAGTGCAGGCTGGCCCTGAACTCGATTCGTAGCCTTGGATGGCCTCTAACTCATAGCAATCCTATTGCCCCAGCCTGCTGAGTGCTGGGATCACAGGCGTGCACCACCACACCTGATCTGAAGTATATTTTTAAATTCACAAATGCATGAATTTTCTTAGTAATCTTTTAAGAATTGATTTTGAATATGATCATTTTTATTTTAAAATTTAATTGTGAATATGTCTTTGGAAATTTGTTGTGACATGTTTTATGTCGCACCATTTGCTAAATTTTTATAAATATTCTTTGTGCTTTGAAACACTGTGTCACACTGAGTGGTTTGGGGCAGTGTTCTGAAAATATCTTTTAGTTCAGAATTTTAAACAGTGCTGTTGAGTTTCCACTTCCTGCTCCTGTGTGTCTGCTCAGTCTGCCAGTGACTGTTAGCAGCACAGCAACGCCTTGGTGTTTCGTCAGGGTTTATGTTTTAAGGCTGGCATTGTGTGCTCATGAGCTTCAAGCCCACACGGTTCTGGGGCACCAGCCTGTGCTTCTGGTGTAATGAGCCTCTTTGTCCGATGAGGCTTTTGGCCTTAAGGTGTATTTTGTCAGATATTGATGTAGCTACCTCTGTTTTGGTAACTGGTTTTTCATACTTTTCTCTGAATCCCTATGGTTTTTTCCTATAAATGCTCGGCAGCTGACAGTCATTTTTCTTATATAGTGTGAACATCCTTGTCTTTTAATTGGAATACTTAGTCCGTTTAAACTGTTTATTCATCAGATTTATTTTAACTTCTACCTTCTATTTCATACTTTGTGCCTTCCATCTTTGCGTGACTTTCCCTATTTTTTGCCTTTTGAGTTTTTTGGGGTTTTTCTCTTGTGCCCTCCCCTCATTTGTTTCTCTTCTTTTTGAGATTTCCATGAGTGTTGTGGAGCAATTCAAGGCTCCATACTACCTTGAAATGCTTTTATAAAATATATATTTTAGTGCTATTATTTTTCCTGAGTTCTGTTTTAATTTGAAAGT
Source organism: Dolichotis patagonum (assembly GCA_004027295.1). Lineage (NCBI taxonomy): Eukaryota > Metazoa > Chordata > Mammalia > Rodentia > Caviidae > Dolichotis > Dolichotis patagonum. The sequence continues at coordinate 119,230 of PVJX010000200.1, read as the reverse complement.
TTCCAGCAGATAATGTAGTGTTGCCAGACTGGAGCGCGTGGACACAGATAAACTGAGATGAGCAGCTGCTTGGTACCCTCCCTAGCTCACCTGCCTGGAGGTGGCTGTATGTACCTACGTTAGCACACGGCTTCCTGGTGTCTAATGCGTGTGTGTGTCTCCTTTAAAAATCACCCATGTCCTTGCATGCTCTGACTTCCTTTTTGTATTTTGCAGGTTCTTGAGTATTTTAGTGTTTGCCTTGGCTTGTTCAGTAATTTTTTAGTTCCATCTGGAGCAGTACTGGAGATTGAACCTGGGGCCTTTGTACTGAGCTACATCTTCTGTCCTTTTTTTAAGCTTTTTTATTTTGAGACAGGGTCTGGCTAAATTGCCCAGGCTGGGCTTAAATTGGCAGTCTTCCTGCCTCAGTCTCCCAAAGTGCTGGAATTACAGGCATGTGCCACAGCACACAGCTCCATCTTGTTTTAGGTCCTATGAGTTGGGCAGCTGTGGGCTTATGACATCGATGATCATTTGAATCAGTGCATTTGAAACGTTGCTGTTTATTCTTCCTGACATCTTGGGTCCTCCTCTGTTCCCTTATTCTTAAGTGCACCCTGTGTATGTGTTGGTGTGACTTTCACTTTCATTTTCTCTCTGCATGTGGCGGTATCACTCTCACACCCCATCCTGGACTTCTGCTGTGATGACTGACCTAGTCTGTCAGGTCTTTCCTGTAAAACCTGGGACCCTAGGGTCCCTTACCCATCTGATGGCCTCTGACACCACTAGGTGTGCTGACCCCCACTCCAGCTTGGAATAAGCAGTGGCTTCTAAATTTGAAGTTGGAATTTTATAAATTTATAAATTTTATAAATTCTAGAGCATCCTCGACACTGAATCCTTGATGACTGCCTCTCCGCCTCAGTCCCTTCTGTGATTTTAATTGGAACCCTTTTATGGCTTCCTTGTTATCCCTTGTGTATCCCCCGGTTCCTGCATATTTTCCATCTCTGTCTTTTACTTTTTTTTCTGCTTTATTCTTTAGATTTAGCTTGTAGTTTGCTGAATCTCTCTTCAGACACTTCTAAACTGCTGATTTAGTTATTATAGTTAAATTTGTAGTTGTTCTTTTTTTTAAAAAATTTTTTAAAATTTTATTTAAAGAGAAAAAAAGCAAAACAAAAACAGGTGAAAATAATACAGAATTTCAAAAAAAAACAGTAAGAAATCACTAGTTGATAAATTACATATTGTCCTCTTAGAAATAGTTGTTCATGTTACAAAATTAAAGCACACAGAGTAGGCATTCAAACAGTGAAGCTGCAAACAGTTCTGTTCAACTATCCAACAAAAATTTAGTAATATGGTTATCAATCCTACCCACTTAAACATACATGCAGTTATATCCTTTAGAGCACTTTCTTTTCCTCCTTTTGCTTTTTAAGTCCATTATCTGTTTAGTTATACCATGTTTAAGCTTGCTTAGTACCTTACTGATCTGTTTTGTTGTTATTTCCTTTTTAATCACCTTATATAATTCTGGGTTTTTTTGACAGTAGTAGAAATACAACAGAACAAGACAGAACAAAGCCAATTGAGACAGTGCAGTTGTTCTGTTTTTACTTCACTCATCTTTTAGTTTGTTTTGTTTTTATTGATCTTTTAATTTGTTGTTATGTCATATCTTGTGACTTACGATAATTTAAATTCCTTTATTGTAATAAGTGTATTACACAGACTTATGTGCTGTGGGTTTTATTTTCCTTATTTTATGTTGCCAGTCCATTTTCATTTATAGTCTGTGAATTTTAACGATGAACTTCCCTTCCCACAACTTGTCTTTGTGGTTTATCTGATGTGTGGATTGTATTTCTGCTTGCACAGTAGAGACTACAATTGGCACCTGCCTTCCTGTGCACGTGTAGCTGGTCTGGATAAACAAAGACACTGTATAGATACTGTCTGGGTGTCTGCCTGGGGTTTTCCAGCTCCTCGGTCTTACAAGTGTAGGCTTGTGGTCACAGATTCTCAACATTGGACTTCTCTGAGTTTTCCTCCTCCCCACCATCAGGCCTGACTTGGACTATGCATTGTCACTGTGGTGGTCTGTTTGTCACCAGCTCCTCCACTGTGGATCATAATTGGTCTGCCCACATTTTGACTACCCTGCTCAGACACTACACTTACTCTTTTGCACAAGGGCCAGTTGCACAGCAGCCTAGGGATTTGCAGCTGCTCCCTAGGGGAGGTTCATGATGTCTGCACTTACTGCAGACCCAGGTCAGGTCTGCCTGGAGTCCTTGCCCTGTGAGGTCTATGGAGTACAAGAGGTTTGTTCCACATGTGAGACTCAGGGTAGACTGTCTCACAGAGGTGGATGGGGCCAACATGGTGTTGATGTTCTTGAATGTAGCTTGTCACCTCTGATACCTGTAGTCAGAACTGGATTCCCATGGAAGGTAGCTCTTCTAACCCTGAAAACTGGCTTTGCTTATGTTTGGAGTGTCCCCCATGGAAGGTTGCATCCACTTCCCAGTGAGTGCTGGAAGGAGACAGCCTAGATGGAGGTGACCCTGGAAGTCCTAGGCAGGCCCTACCTATCCTGTAGGTGTTCAGGTCTCATGCTGTGTGGACTTGTCTGTCTGGAGCCTGGGTTCCAGGTCAGGCATCTCTCCCTGGTGTTCAGGTGCCTCAGGGCAGTTGGAGCGGATCAGAGGCAGCTTCTTGAATGTTAGCTGCAGGTTATAGCTGTGCAGATGCCACGGGGCCACATTCTGCAGCAGGGTGTGGTTGTCTCCATATCCTTCCTACTTTCTGGAACTTCTTTGTTATAGTTTATATCTAGATATTGCCCCACAGCCCCACATGCTCATAGGAGGGGTATTGGGGAGTGACTGGATTATTGGGTGTGTGTTGCTCGGTTAGTTTGCTGATTGGTTTAGCATAGTTCTGGGCATGGATGATGGGCCTACTGAAGAGGGAAGACCACCCTGGGTGTGGGTGGCACCAACCAGTAGGCTTGTGGCCTGGGTGGAATAAAAAAGGAAAAAAGAAGGGTACCTCACTGCTTCCTGTCTGTCTTGCCATGGATTGTTCCTCCTGTGCTGTGCCCCTCCACCATGTTGCCCTGCCTTGGTGCCAGCAAGACTGAAACCTCTATAAACTGAACTAAAATAAACCTTTCCTCCATTAACTTGTGGGTGTTGGGTGCTGTATCTCAGCAGTAATGAGAAAGTAACTAAGAAACTCTTCCTCCTGATATCAGTGTTCACAGCACCTCTCATGCAATGTCCAGTGCTGGGCTGCTCATGTCCCTGGGAATCCATGCACTTGACCTGCAGAACTGGCCTTGGGTTAATTTCTGAGAGTGGGGCCTGGGTTCCCAAGAGCCATCTTGGGTTCAGAGTGGGCACAGAGCCTTTAAAGTTCCCTTGCAGCAGAGGCAGGTGAGCAGAGCTGCAATGGTGTGACCAGAACTCAAGGAAGCAAGTTGGTGGGCCTTGGGGCTGCACCAGTGAGCCACTGCTCCTGCATTGCATTTCTGTGATGTGGTAGTGGTCTTCAGAATGTGTTCAGGTATGACTTGTTAGTTTCATGTAGGCCACAGCAGTCTCAGATGTCCCGTGTCTCCTGTGCCCTTTGTAAGTTTATATATGGAGTTAGATGTGCTACTTTCCCACTCTTGTCCCTGCCCCTCAGCCTCTGGTCAGCTTCCTTCCTGGGAGGTCCTGGACTCTGGTGCAAGCAGCTCAGATGGGTCCAGAGGCATAGAGATCCCGGGTTTTTATGAGACAGTGTACTCCCAACTCTCTTTCAGTTGCCATCAGTTATGTGACAGGCAAATTCTGTTGCTTACACACAGGACTGTCTGTACCCAGGAGACACACTCCAGTGGAAAGCATTGTTTTATTTTGTACTTCCTGAGCAAGTCTTTAAGGTTCTGTTGGCACAGCCTGGGTACTGGTTTGTGCAGCGATTAATCGCCGGCATTTGCTCAAGTGGAAACAAAGCGAACTCAACTGCAAGTGGAATCAGTCATTAAAAAGTCATTACCAAATCACACCAGCCCAGTGCTTGCTCCTCTACTAATGGCAAAACAATTCCTTGAAAGGGTACAAACAGCAAACTTCTGTGTAGTATTTTTCTTCCTTGCCAGCCATCGCTAGCCTGGAGATGTAACAGAAAAGAACCCCAGTGAAGGGCAGCATTTTGGAGATTTATTGGTCAATAAAGGAGACAATTACAGCTTGTTTATGGAAGGAAATCCCCCGCCCTGGCCTCTTGCGGCATTGACAGTCTGGTAATGATAACTTGGGTAACCAGCTTGAAACGATAAAAGTCAATAGGAAGATATAGGATTTCAATAAAATTATGACACTTCATAAACCTTACTATGGAAACAAATTTTCCCTGGATATGTGACCAGTTCCAGTTGGATTTGTAACTTTAATTTCTCACTTATTGAATTTTTTGTCATCAACTAATTATGCAGTCTATGCTGGGTGACAACCATACGCCTCAGTTACCTGCAAGGGAAGAGGCCAGACATGGCAACTTGGGGCCCTGGCTCCTCCATTAACTCAAAGGAGAGGAGGCAGGGGCCCTTCTATACCCTCCTCATACCACTTGCAAGGCAGGGGCTGCTGACAGTGTGGGCACTGAGGTAGCTGAGTTGTCAAATTGACCTCTCCCTGGAGACATGGTTGGGCTTCTGCCAGTGAGGTAGGAACACAGAATGCTGTATGGGTTCCAGCTTCTGGGGGAGACCTTACTCCCCCAGGTGGGCTAAGCAAATAGGTCTTCATCAGGGTTGGGAACACGCTCACTGAGGCAGTGCTAGTGCCAGCAGACTGTGCAGCTCCCTCGGGCAAGCCACCAGCCTGGGACCTGGTGAAGTCATGCATGGCTGTCTGATTTTCCTTCATTTCCTTCCCAGGATATCTGTGTTGAAGACGGGATATGCCAGTGAGTGGGTAGCTGGCTTCATAACTGGGCGCTGATGACCAGTACTAATACAGTTCTGTCACTTGATAGGCATCTTGTTTACAGGGCGGCTCACCAGACACTTAGGCCATGCATTATTGACTGCATAGCTGTCCTCACTACCATCCTGCTAAGAAAAGAACTGAGACTCGGTTAATTAGATCGCTGACCTCAGAGCAGAGTAGGGTTTGAACCCTGGCCCTGGAAGCCAGCCCCAGCGTCCTCGCCATGGACTCGCAGATTGATGTGCTCAGAGCCAGGTGCAGGCACACACCAAAGTGCCGATGAGAAGTGCTGGGTCAGCTACCCAGGCCTGCATCATCTGTCCACACCCACCTCCTTCCAGGTTCTCAGGAGAATGCACGCTCAGGGGATGCAAGCGCTGTGCTGCTGTGCACTGAGCTGGGGGTGGGTTCTGGCCTGGCCTAGAGATCTCCTGGGGCTGGGCTTATGTGGCATCTGGGGCCAGAAGAAACCAGTGGCTCTGAACTGTTAGGTCCACATCTCAGAACCCCCATCAGGGAAGGGGAGAGCTCACCAAGCAGCTCAGGGAAGACCAGGCTTTCCTGGCCAGACCACACCCCTCACACAGCCTGCAGAGCAGCTATGCTCCCACCTGGGGCATCCTCCCTGCTGGCATAGCGGAGGACTTGCCCCTTCGGGCTCTTATGACAAATGCTCCAGCATTCAGGGAAGGAATCCGTCCCAGACCCTAGTCTGTGGCTTCCTGCTCCCATTATCAGCCCCTGCACTTCTAGCAGGGCACAGATTGGTAGTGACTTCTCTGTTGGCTCTGACTTACTCCTGACTGCGTGGTTATCTGTCATCCCAGGAAAATGGATCTTGGCGTCACAAAATACCACCTTATACTTAAGAGGAGGTGGGGTGCTGGGCATGGCTAGTGCATCATCCATGAGCTCTGTGGGTAGACAAGGTGCTTGTTGAGACCACAGTGTGGTTGGACCTGGCTTTCAGGGAGCTTTTAGGAGTGGTAGGTTTCTCACCCCAGTGGGACCCTGTGGTATCCCTGCTGTATTTGGTCCTCATTCATCAGGCTGCTGTTTGTGCCCTTGCTTGAAGTGTTACTGGTCAGAGGCTAAGCAGCAAGGGAATATCCAGCCTGGCACTGAGACAGGCTCTTGGGAAAGCACCTGGGCCTCTCAGGTGGACTGTTTGAAGGAGGGCACCATTGGCAGGTACATGGGAACCCAAGTCTTGAGCAATTTGAGGTTCCCCACCTGTCTCAACCAGACTCCTGTCTGTGTACTCCTTCTAGCCATCCTCAGTGTCTCATTTCCATTCTGACCAGCTGCCCTCTGCCCACAGGAGCGGGATGGCATGCGCGCCATCCTGGGATCCTATGACAGTGAGCTGACCCAGGCTGAATACTCACCCCAGCTGACACGCCGCATGCGGGAGGCCGAGGACATGGTGCAGAAAATGCATGCCCACAGCTCAGAGATGGAGGTGAGTCTGGTGGAGGGTAGTCAGCCATGGGGGCCATGAGGGCTGGGGCTGGGGGGCTGTGGAAAAGCATAGTTGCACATAGAGTCTACTTTAACTCTCATGATGGTTTGGGCAGCCAGGGCATCCCAGGCAGCTCTAGTCAGCAGATAGGCGATGGGGTCAGTGTGAGGCTTCACAGGGATCTGGAGAGCCAGGTAGAGGTCATGGTGCCCTTGTGCTGCATCCCTTAGGAGCAGGTTCCTCTCACCATGTGCTCTGTTATGTCCTTATCCTGGGGCTGTCACTGTGTGCTAGCAAAAGGGCTATCTCAGTCTGTGACCTGTCTTTTTTCCCCATTGCACCCAGCACCGTCTTGTTACCTTCAGTGAAGTCCTGTGCTTTCTTCTAGTGATGGACACAGGATCAGTCCAGTTTTGAAGAGCTTGCCTCTCAGGTCCTCTGGCGCCATGGGCCTCCAGCTTAGCTCATGGCTGTGTATGCTAAGGGCATCCAGGAACCTGTGTCTCATTCCCACACCCTCATGGCTCTTCTCTTGGTGGCCTGCGTGGCTCTGAGCTCCTACCTGCTTGATGGGCCTGGGCTCAAAGCTGTGTCATTGTCCTGGGCAGGGCTCGCCAGCAAACCATCCCTTCCTGAGCAGTGAGGAGGAGCAGCTTGCTCACTGCCCTGCAGACACAGCTCAGCCCCTCTGAGTATGGTGGGATCCCTGGCCTTGAACACAGGCAGGGGCACTTGCATGCCAGGAAAACCATCGCAGGTGTGGGGACTGAGTCCTTTATTGCCACCATCCAGTGCTGCTTTCACTGTGTCCCTAGAAACAGGTGCTGTCCTTGCCCAAGGTTTGCTAATGAAGACGCTGAGGCACAGGGTCTAAGGTCATGCTCAGGTCACAGATGGCACAGATGATGCCAGGCCAGGTAGAGGCGTCTGCAGGCCTTAGTGGCCTAGCACTGAGCCATGTGCTGTCTTCTCTCTTCTGGGGTCCAGGGTGTTTGTGGCACAGCCTGTGGCCCGTGAACTCTGGTCCTGGGCTCACTTTGACAGCAGTGAACCTCAACCCATAGTGCAGAAAGAGCTGCTGGTGCGAGCCATCATCTCTCAGTCCAGGCAGCTTGACCACTCCTTCTTCAGCCTGAGTGTGTGGGTCACTTCTGAGCTTCTGGCTGAAGAGGTGGCCTGGGTCCACCACAGTCATTTCTCAACTGCATTGCGTGTGCACCCTGGTGGAACCTCTGTTCCTTTGGAGCTGAGCTTCCAGATAGGGAAGACGTTTAATAAGCAACAAAAAGCCAACTTGCCATTAGTGTTGCTGAGTTGTGGAATAGGGGTCTTGTGTGAGGGAGCAGCAGGGAGCTGTACAGCTGTGGTCTGGGACTGCTATGAGTGGAATGGAGGCTGTGTCTGCCTAGTGCACCTGAATTTGGCAGGTCACTTGGGGGCGAGGGAGGAACACAGAGGCTCCATGGTGAGAACTGCCTGGCCCAGGCTGCCCTCACACACACACACACACACACACACACACCCCTTCTCTTTCCTGCTTGCACTGAGCCTGTGCAGGCCCTGGGGGTTGTGTTGTGTCCCTGCCTGGAGGGGGAGTGTCAGACCTCATTGACATTCTTCACAGGGTGTGTCCCAGGAGTGAGTGACACCCTCATGTCCTGTGCAGCACCCTGGGCCCCACTGCGGGGCTGGGGGCTCATCCTTCTGCCTCTGAATAGCATCTGGTATCCAAGAATGGGGCCCACTGTAAACAGAGCTGCACAGACCTTCCATCCTCATCTAAAAGGTTAACTCCAGCTGTACCCAGTGAAATCATCATAAATTTAAGTGCGTTAATAGCCATTTTATTACAACACATTTGGCTCCATATGAAGCGTTAATGAAGAGAGATTTGCAAGGAGGGCTCTCTAACATTTTCCTGTTGTCCTGGAATTTCTCACATTGAGGGATCCCTGTCTGCACTGGCCATATGCACCCCATACTGGTCATTAGGAGCCCCACAGTTTGTGCACAGCTGTGCCATATACTCTGTGGTCTGTCATGTGATCAGAGCTGTCGGTGACCTCAGCACTCATGGACAGTCACGCTCAATGTATCTGTGCCTTGCGGGCAGCTCAGCAGGCCTCAACCTCCCCCTGCTTGTGGAGTGCACTGAGGGGACCCTTCCTCCCATGGTGGGACATGAAGATGGCAGATTGCTGTCCTTCTTTGCCTCTAGAGTTATGGGAGAATTGGCAGATACAGGGCTCAAAGACCCAGCCAATACAAAGTGCAGTCCTGTATCACTAGCACCAACTGTTCCTCTCATTGCCATCGCTGGGAGTGTCCTGGGGCCAGTCAGGTGTGGGTTGGGACTGAGGAGCTGACCCTCCCCTACCTGAGGTCTTCTTCTGGCCTCTTTCATACAGGGACAGGCACGGTGGCCTCCTCCTAGCCTCTGTCCTCTGCATCCCAGCTGGGTTGGGATGGAGACATCCACAGGCATGCTCTGCACCCCCCTGTAAGGGCTGCCAGTTGTTGCCTGCTGCCTGGAAGCTGTGGAGTACCACCTGCTCCCACAGTTTGGTCTGGCACTGTCTCTTAAGTTCAGCTTTGCCCACTTACTTGCAGCAGACCCTCTCCTCCTGGGGGAAGGAAGCTAGGGTTGTGCAGTCCCTGGCCCATTGAGGATCGAGAGTGGTTAGACTAAGTGTGTGCTGGGGATCCTGCTTGGCTGCCTCCTGCGGAGTCCTTCGCAGATGCCTGGCTATATTCCAAGAGGGAAGCTGTGAACCTTCTACCTCCACCAGGTGGCAGCAGACAGGTCCATGGCCTGTTCCTAGGCCCAGGGAGGGCCAGCCTCCTATGGGGATGGGGTGTGTCTGGAGGAGGCCTATCCTAGGACAGAGTTAGATGGATTCAGGGGATGCCTGACCTGGGATAGGGTGGGGCAGGTCCTGGCAGAGCCAACCTGGTATGAGGTAAGACAGGTCTGAGAGCCCTGGGAGTGGACTGCTATGGAGGAAACTCAGAGGGAGATGGGGACTCCTATCTCCCAAGGGTCCTTTTTGAAGCCTGTGCTGGGTTGAAGGACAGCGCCCTTCCTTTACCTCCCTTTTGGGCCATCACCCAACGGTTTGAGGAGGAGTAAGATGGAGATGCAGCCATGCCTGGAGCCAGGTGTTTCGTGGAAGCTGGCTGGGGAGAAGCCACCTGCCAAATGTCAAGGAGGCGGTTGGGTGTCTGGGGACTCTGTGAGGCTGGAAGGGATCTAGGTTAGCGCCTCACTGAGCACAATGCTGCTCATAAGAGGCATCATGGAGGACAGTGAGGCCCTGGCCAGCAAGTGATGGCCGGAGATGCAGGCTCAGGATAACTCTGATAGGTGGGCACCTCCTGTGGGGCCAGTTGCTCTCAGTGATGTAGGACTGATGGGGTATGGGATTCAAGGACTCTGCAGGTGCCCTGCCTTCCAAGATCTGTTTCTACTCACTTCCTGGTGACACAGCCTTATCCTCACAGATAGTTCAACCATCTAGGAGCGGGATTTAGGATGAACATGGGCCAGTAGCATGGAGGGATTTCTCTCACGGCTGGGTGACATCACAGAAGTACCACGTATAGAGAACACCTGGTAAACTGGTTTTCCGACTTGAGGGGACACCTTTTAAAGTAAAAATATAGTGTAGAAGTGAAAAAATCAGGCAAGCACATGAAACCCAGGCCTGCTCCCTGTGCTGCCCAGCCAGTGGTCTGCCTGGACTTGGAATCCTCACTGCCTAGATTTCAAGTGAGTTCATGGGGCCACAGTGAGCTTGGCTGCAGTTGTGGCTCCATGGGTGACTCTGAAAGTATGGGGACCACAGAGGACAGATCTCTAAGACAGACATCCTACATGAAGCCTTCTCCCCACACTGCTCCAGAAGGCCTCTGCATCCCCGCTGGCCTGGCTATAGCTCTGCCCTGTGCCTCCTGAGCCATACTCCTCAGCAGAAGGCCATCAGGGGGTGCCTGGATGCTGCAGGATGCTTCTCAGGGGGGCCCTGCTTCTAGAGAGCCCTGGGTCTTGGTCTCCTCACAGAAATAAGTTAGGAAGTGGACCACATGGCCACGACAGGCCACAAGCAGGTTAACAAAGGTGGAGGTGTGGAATCCCATGAAAGTCAGGGCAATGCCCCATGTGAAGTAGGCATGAAGATGGTACCCACCTATCAGAGTTATCCTGAGCCTGCATCGCCAGCCAGTACTTGCTGGTCAGGGTCTCGTTGTCCTCTGTGAGGTCTGGCAGTCTACCCATGGGTGAAGTCTGACTACCTCCCTCCAGCTGTAGCCAAGATGAGTGCTTCTTTCTAGAGCAGAAGCAGGTGAGGACATAGACGGCATTTGCGAGCTTGGTACAGGTCTAGGAAGGCTGGGCCCTGCTGGAGACAAGAGTCCTCCCAGGCAGCTTCAGGTCTCATGGGCTCCTCATGGGCTGGGGTTGCCCTGTGGGGCCAGGCTGTGGGGTTGAGGATAAAGACCACCCTGGCTCCCCACAGAGCCCCGGCTTCTGGGAGACCATCCAGCTGCTCTAGGCTACCAGGCTGCTGCTGCAGAGCTGCTGGGCTATCCTGGTCCTCCTCACTCAGGTGGTTGGTGGGAAAGCCACCAGAGCTGGGAGAACAAAGAAGATGTACTGGTGGAAGGTATGGGATGGGAGATTGAGTCCAGCTCACTGGAGCCAGTGCTATGCTCAGCCTGGAGATCCACAGCCAGAGCCCTTTTCTGTCTCCAGCCTGACTTTTTTGGGGGACAGGCCTCTGGGTGAGTCATGGACACCCTGGCTTATGAGCCCTCTTTACTCCAAGGTCCAGCAGGCACTTCCTGGTCCCCTCAAACTGCTCCTTCATGCTGGTTCATTAATCAAGATGATGGACATCACTTTCTACTCAGCAAGTGCTCTGGGTGCCGGGCTGTGGCCTGTACAGTCTCATCCATCTTCTAACTGGCCACATGGGGCAAGGCAGAGCCTTCCTCCCTTTTGCAGTGAAGGAAGCTGAGGCTTAGGGTAGAGAAGAGTGGCCTGAGGAAGACCTTCCTGTTTGTCATTATACCTCAGCAAGGTGACCACTCCCATCCTAATCACCGCCCTCATTCCACACCCAGGCCGCAGGGACCAGGGTGCAGTGGTAGAAGGCAGTACAAGGTCTAACTTGCTGATGGCAGTGGCCAGATGGCAGGGCTGGTGTCCTTGGAGGCTTTGGTGGATGGGCATTTTGGTTATTTTATTAAATAGTAACTTTTCACAAGTTAGACATTTTGGAAACTCCTCGAGCTTGGAGAGCTTTTAAAGTTACTTTGTGCTGCCTGTCGGGGTTATTAGTTGAATGTCTGCATTGACGCACTGTAAGGAGTTATATAACTTTAGGGACCTCATCCTTATCTTAAAGGACCCTGAACGCCACCAATAGATGAGATGCTTATGGGTATGAGGTGCTCAGTTTTCTGAATGAGCCATTTGGGTGGCTCAGGTGCATGGTGGGGAAGCAGTACACAGCCGCAGGTGTCTGACCACAGCCAGACTTGCTGTCAAGGAACAGACTTGTGTTGTGTCCCTTCCTCCAGTATTGTGGCCTAGAAGGAGGACTACAGGGAAACAGGTAGAAGGATGCTGCCAGCCAAGAGGACATCAGAATGTCCTTGTGGACACAGGATGCTGTCACTTTCACTCTCTGCCTCTCCACCCCTCTCCCATTTTGTTCCTCTTTTTGTTTCGACCTCACTCAGTCTCTTCATTCTTTGTGTTTTCTGCCCTGTCCCTCTGTCTCCACCCTACCCCTCACTCCTGAGCTCCTGTTTCCTCTAACCCAGGGTTAGCTCATGCACACAGGGTGTGTCTGTGGGCCGACAGGGTCTTGGGGCCAGGCTGGACAGGTGCAGGTTCCAGGCACACATGGCCAGGGAGTTGGTGTGCCTCACTCTTTCAGTGCTCCCATCCTACCCCTGTACCTTCCTCGGCCAGCTCTGACATAGGTAAAACATTTCAGTAAAACAAACTGGAAATGTTGAGTTGGGAGAATCCCAGTGGCCCGGCTCTGGTAAGGGCTGTGCCATTTTGCATGGATTTTATTTATTCCATTTAATAAAGCAGCTGCAGAAGTTGGTAGCAGATGTCATGAATCCTCTGTCAATGGAGCTATAAATACGAGTGCGTGGCACCTTGATTCCACACATCGGCCTGATCTGTGTTTCCAATTTATTTAATTAAAACAGATTACGGTGCTGCTGGCTGTTTGGTGGTATGTGGAAAATCCCAATTTCAGATCTCAGTGAATCTAAAATAATTTCTGACTTCCAATTTAGGCAAAATAGACTTCCCTTCTCCTATCTCCCTCTCTTGTTTCTTCCATGGGGTTCTGACAGTGCTGTCTGTCCCAGCATCAGCTCCCAAGGGGCTTTCCCTTCTCCTATTTGTTTACTGCTGTCCCATGTGAAGATGTGGGAAGGCCGTACCCTGCCAAGCCTGGACAAAGTAGGATGGAAATAGTTGAGAGAAGTGGATAGAGAGGCAAGTAGAAGAAAGCAACCCCAGAACTCTGGCCCTGGCATCAACCACGCATGTGGACTTCTGGCCCCGTCCTCAGCATGAGTGGACAGCCAGTGGTATCTACCCAGGAGTGGCCACCGCATCAGGAAGGAGACTTCTTCATCTGGAACACCAGTCCTGCCCCACTCACCAATGGAGGCGATTCTGCATGCTGTCTTCTGTTGCACGGTCGTGCCAAGTTCTCCACATAGGTTCTTGGTCCTCACAGCTGATCATTCCTTTATAGAGGAAGCAAAAAAATGCTCTGAGAACCCAGGTCGTCAGATCATCATTTGAAGGCCACTCGCTGACAGCTGGAGACATTTGGTTGTGTGGCTTCATATTCAGTCTCTGCAGCCCCATCTTCGGACAGACATGAACTTGCATTGGTGTCTCCAGGGCTTGTGAAAGCGCAAGGCTGGCCCTTCCCTCAGCGTCTCTGACCTCGTACATGTTGAGGGGTGGGAGCAGCTCCAGGCAGGAGCCAGTGTCCTGCAGAGTATGAAGATGTAGGTGGGTCTATGTCTATCTCACCCTTCCCAGCAGAGCCCACTCCTCCTCTCCCAGCACCCATCCTTGCAAGGTCTGCTGCCTGGCTTTGCAGTCCATACTAGAGGGCACCTCTGTGTCCTTGGTCATATCCCCTGGGGCCATTGCTAGGCAGAGAACACTCAGCCTAGAACAGTTCCTGGTTCTGTGGCCTGGATAGACTCTCAGATGATTGGCCCATTGTCTCATGTCTCAGACCTGTGTGAGCTAGACAAGGAAGCCAGGGGCCTGGGCTGAGTCTCTTCCTCTTCTGCATTGACTACAATCTTGGGGACCCTGCCTGAATGGGCACTGGCCTCTCTGCAGGCCTGGTACTCTGCTCTCTGATCTTCTCTGCCGGGCCATCCCACATCCTGCAGAAGCTGTCACAGTCCTCTACAGGGTTCTGGGGCATCCTGTCCCAGCCCCTGGCCACCTGCAGGTTTCTCTGCTGCACTGTGGGCTCACTGTACACAACAGGGGCGCCCAGTCATCAGGCAGCCACTTTACACTTCAGGATAAAAATAGCTCTTCTGCGGCTTTGCTGCAGCATCTGCATTGTTACAGCTAGTGCATGTCTCCCTGGGGCGGCCCCCTCAGTGTGACACCAGCCCTAGTTGTTTTGTCCTTGGCATCCTCCTTGGCCACCTGTCTGTGTCTAACAGGGACTGTACCTTCTCCCTCCCTATCTGTGACCTACTCTGCACTCTAGCATACCATCAGGGCACATGCTCTTCTTGGTTTCTTTATAGTGACAACATCTTGGTCAGAGCCAGGAGCTTGTCCATGTAGAGCATGACCAGAATGGATATGATATATGATCGCTCAGGCCAGCCACTTGTCCATGTGGGCCAGTGGGGCGAGGCTAGCTGTGGGCAGACAAGAATAGCTGATGGGGCCAAGAGATCTTGGTGGGTCTCCTGCTTCGAATGTAGTCTGGCCCTGTCTGCCAGGGAATCTCCAAGAGAAAGCCAGGCAAATGGCTGTGTGGACAGCTCCCCTTAAAGCCCCTGCAGTGGTGTGGGTTGCAGCCAGCACTGATGCCATCATAAGAAGCTGCTCTGACAAGTGTAACACTGTTCATTAAAGAGATACCAGCAGCACCTGGGCCCTGTGTGCCCACTGCCTCCTGCTGGCCTTCCTGCCCCTGCCTGGGCTATGGGCTGTGAGTACTCTGAGGAGTCCAGGCCTCATTCCTTCCAGTGCTGTGGATGAAGTGGCCTCCACGGGAGGTGCTGTGCTGGGAGGTAGGGCCTTGCCCTGTCTGTTCTCTGTAGGGAGATGCAGTGACCAACTGCTCTAGACTGTTCTTGTGGGGAGGCCTGGGCAAAGTGTCATCCTGACACAGATCCTGCAGTTTCTTTGGGGTTTCTATGCTTCTATTGCTCAGGCCTAGAGCTTCAAAAGGGATCTGATGTCTAGATGTGGATATGGTGACTGACATTGCCTCTATCTGGGGCACAGATGTGGCTGGAATGGCCCAGGTCTCCTCCTCACAGGCACCCCACAGAGTAAGCTGTGCTGCTCACTTGGGCAGCATGTGTGGGAGACCTTGCCAGAGGTGCATGGCTGGGCCATGTGATGAGATACCCAGTGCTAGAAAGGACAGTGTCATCCTGGAGTTTGGTTCTGGCCAGCTCTTTGACCAAGGTGTGGTCCTCCCTGGAGCTGGTAGAAGTTGGCAGAATATGGTCCTGCTGACATAGTGTGAGCCTCTCTGGGCACCTCCAGATGCCAGTATTTGATCAGGCACCAGCTGAGTTCTAGGGTGCCCTGCTGGTCTTCAGATGTGGACACCGAGGTTGGTTGGAGCAGGCAGCTGCTGCTCATTGACGTTCAGCGCCAGTGAGCAGAGCGGGGACAGCCAGAGCATGTTTAATAGTTTCTTTCAATATATACCTCCGGTTGGAATTACCAAGTTACAGCTTATGCAGATGTAGTGCAGTCGTTAAACTTTAAGGAAATACCAAATTGTTTTTGTGAAGTCATTTTCTAGTTTTCATTCCCACTGTCCGCATGGACAAGATTCA
This sequence comes from Dolichotis patagonum, assembly GCA_004027295.1. Taxonomy (NCBI): domain Eukaryota; kingdom Metazoa; phylum Chordata; class Mammalia; order Rodentia; family Caviidae; genus Dolichotis; species Dolichotis patagonum. The sequence continues at coordinate 103,693 of PVJX010000200.1, read as the reverse complement.
ATTGATTTACTTCCTTTCCAGATCCCAGTGCTGCCAGAGTTCTTCATGTTTGCCAACCAAATGGTTGCAAAGTGGTATTTCGTTGTTGGTCCTGATTTGCATTTTCCTAATTACTATCCATGTTAATTACCTGTCTGTGTGTTTGCTGGCCGCGTGCATTTCCTTTTCTGGGAGAAGTCTCTTTGCATCTTTGCCCATTTTTCTGTCCTGTTTGTATTTTTCTTATTGCTTTGTAGGTGTTTAATGTGTTCCAGAGACTGATCAGGTGGTGGGGGTTTGTGTTCTAGCTGAGTTCCACTTGCGGGTGACACAGTGGGGGGCAGCATCCTTGGGAAGAGCAGAAGGATTACGTGTACAAGAACAGACAGACAGCTTGGTCCTAGAGCGCTTCTCTTCTGGTGGGTTCTGCAGGTTGCCTTCTGTGTCCACTGTCTCCTCAGACCTGGGTAGAGTCCCAGAGGAGGAGGTCCAGTTATTGCTCCCTCCCCAAGTCCAGCTATATGGGGGACAGAGGAGAGAGACAGAAATGCATCGTCTCGCCTCTCACAGCCCTGCTCACAGAAGGCTGCTGCTGTGTCAGGGCTGGCCCTGGCTCTGCAGAGTGACCTTCTCCCCTCCAAGTACCTATGCATGGTTGGCATTTATAGACAGAGCCCACAATGGCTGGCTCAGGGCAGTGGTGTTCCCTTGGTGACCGTCCTTGCCTCTCTCCACACATCACTTCTAGCAGGGCCTGTGAGCACTATGATCTGTCCTCGTGGTGTGAGGTCATCTTGGCCTGATGACAGTTGTCTGTAGAGCCTCAAGGAATTTGAGGTACTGGGCGGTACTGGAGTTTGTCATTGCACCCTCACCTGGGTGCGTGCTCCTGTTCTGAAGCCTGGGCTGTACCTATTTCATGGGGGCCGCTGCTGGGCTTTCCCAAGGAGTGAACTCCGTGTCACTGGACTGCTCAGCAGAGGCCAGGCAGTACAAGGAAATGGTTCCAGCACAGAGCAGAGCTGATTGACTCCTGGCTCCAAGGCTGTGCCCTAACATGGTGCCCACAGGGGCTCTTGGTTAGGAGGCCATCCTTGGCTGATCAGGCCCTCCTTCCTTTCTCTGCCTGAACCCAGAGGATGCAGGCCAGGCCTCACTGCCCTTTCCCAGGTCTACCCCCAGGTAGCCATGTGGGGGAGCCGCAGAGATTTTCTGGGACTCAGGCAATTCTTCTACAATGTAGGGGAGATAGTTGATTTTGTCCTTGTTGTATCCCATCCTTGGTACCATCCTGTCTTATCCTATAACTGGGGGGCAGAGTTTGATGAATTTGGGTTTTCATGTTTCCCAGGTGCCACTTCTCTAATCAAGGGACCCTAGACCTGTCTAGGGTGGCAGCTCAGCCCTCCACCACCTAGTCCCTTACCTGCCACTAAGCAGGGAGAGGTAGATACAGTGGGGTGCTGGGATAGGAACAGATGTGAGTCTTACCGACAGTCCTGACCCTGTCGGTTCTGTCTTGCAGGCTCAACTGTCACAGGCCATGGAGGAGCTGGGAGGCCAGAAGCAGAGAGCTGACATGGTAAGTCCAGCAGTAGTGTTCACAGGTCCCCTACATGCCTCAGGGAAGCTGGTTTAGGCCACTGCGAGCCCTGGGTTTCAGCAGGCACTCCAGTCTGGTCCCTCTCAGTATGCACCTTGCAGGCATGAGCCTGTGGCCTCTTTGTGGTTGACCCCAGTTTTGCTTTTCCCAGTAAGACCACTGCCTGTGCAAGAATGCACAGATATGAGTGCTTGCTAGAGCACAAAGAGCCAGATGGGTGGTGCTCAGGTGCCTGATGTCAGGCAGCACCTCTGGGTAGCTTAAGGGGGCTGCAAGGAGGCTCCAACCCAGCCCAGCAATGGAAAGTCAAGCCAGGGAGGGCTGGACACATGGGGGAGGCTGTGCAGAGCTTTGGCATATTGTCTGTCCCCTCAGCAGCACCAAGGGACATTGTTGTCACTCCTGCAGACACAGCCACAGTGGTACACAGTCCTGCCCTTATGGCTTAAGTGGTAAGCATGAGGGCTGGACTATAAGTGAACAGCAGGATGTCACTGAAGGCCACTTCCAGTTTGGGGAGATGAGGGAAACTGGACCTCTATAGAAGGGCCTGGAGCTAAGGCCCAAGTGACCTGAGCTGGTGGCAGGAGGGGACAGTGGGGGCCAAAGCTAGAATTGGAAGGGACTTAGAAAGTCTTAGAGCAAGGCTGGAGGTGGACAAGGTCCAGCCATGCGGGCTTGTGTCCCTCCCTCTCCAGCACCCCCCCCCAATGAAGGCGTGATCTCACTGGGGCAGAGGTGGCAGCCACCCTCCCTGAGCCAAGCCTCACTTCCTTTTCCCAAGTCCACCCCATGGTAGCTGTGTTGAGGAGCCTCAGAAATTTTCTGGGACTCAAGTTTCTTCTACCGTATGCACCTGATGCTTCTGTTCTTAGGAAGATGGCCTGGCAGCTCTGTGCACAGGAGCCGTTGGGACAGGGGACCAGGACAGGGCACGACCAAGATTGTAGTGAGCAGTGGTGAGCAGGTCAGATTTGAGAACGGTAGATGCAGGCTCCCTAGAGAATACAAGGACTGGGAACCCATGTCACTGCTGCAGCATGACTGGAGGGGATGTCAGAGGCCTGCTAGACACTAGGCTAGGGCTCCTGAGTTGAGGCCGATGGGTCAGAATTGACCCTCAACCTTTGGGTGGTGTTTCTGTCTTCAGGGTGTTGGGTACAGAGAGTGAACTGGCTGCCAGATGGAGCTGTGTGAGCAGCAGTGAGCCCTTGGTTCTGGGGTAGCATCCTGGGTGATCTCAGCACGCAGGGTGAGGGCAGGCAGGACTGGCTTCTGGTTCAAGTATGGACAACCCTGCCCAGGGGTTGGCTCCAGACTTGCAGGAGAAGGGCAGAGGCTCGGCAGCAAGGTGGGTCCTGGGAGAGTATTTGTTCTCTGATGAACAGAGAAAGCAACTTGCTGTGATGAGGGAAGCTTTTTGGGGCTGGGACAAGAACAAGGCTGAAAACTGTAGGCCGTGGCTTCTGGGTGCCAGGAGGAAGGGGACAGTGACAGTGCATAGCTGTGTACAGATCTCCCTTCTGGACCTCCCTCCTCCCCCATTTTGGTGCTGGCACCACCCTCCACAGTCTACAGAGCCCTCCTCCTCCCGTTTGCTGTTGGCTCCATGTTCCTTGTCCTGTGGGCAGCCCTACTCCTGTCTGTTTCCTGGCCTTTCTGAGCTCTGTTCTCATTAACTGGGCCCTGCAGGCTCCTCCAGCAAGGGCCTGTTCAGTGTTGACTTTGGGGAAGCCACAGGTGGGGTGGGCGGAGGAGTTCCTTGAGGACTGGCACATCCATTTGCACAGCCCAGGGAGACCGTGATGTTCAGAGTGTCACCATGCATGGCTTCCTCAGTGTTGACCTGAATTGAAGCGTGCCCAGGGGCCTTGTTTTCATAATGTACATGAGGCAACTAGAATTAGAAATGAGTTGTGCCAAGCACATGCCAGACCCATGGTGCTATGGCTGAGCAGCTGGGTGGTTGCCTAGGGCTGTCCTTAAGTTTAGATCCTCCACTTTGCCGCAGAAGCTCAGATGCCTTGACCCTGGCTTCCGTGAGGCTTTGGAAAACCACTGGCCGTGGGCCCCTCCCTGGAGAGGTGGGAGGCCTTGGCCCTTGGGGGCTATAGGTATATTTAGTGGGACTCGGCTCCTGGCTCCCCTGCTGCCCACCCCCCCTCCACTTTCTGTTTCCATGTGAAATCCCTGAGCTTTGAAGTACCTGGCCCACTGCAGCCATTGACTTGGGATGTTAGGGGCCCTGGGCAGGGTATTGTTTTTATTTCTGCTCAGTCACAGTCAGGTTGGGAACCCCATTCTAGGATTCATACCTTGACTTGTGTATAGAAGCTCCCCCCAGTTTGCCAAGGGTCTTGGGATACCCTGTAGAAGTTTTTGATGAAATGTTATTATTCTCTGACCCCGAGGAGATGGCCAGGGTGTGTGGGGCCTCATCTCTGAGCCGACTCATGACTGGCCCCAAGTCGAGGTGCCTCTGCTGCAAACAGATGGACGGTAGCACCTTGGGTGGGTTTCTGCAGGCTCATTTTAGGATAGGGCTGTGGTGATCTCCCTGCTGAGTTTTTAAAACCCAGGACTTTTACACACAATTACATCCGCAGCCGTTTTTGTTTTTTGTTTTTTATTTTTTGAGACAGGGTTTCTCTAAGTCTCTAAGTTGCCCAGGCTAAGCTTGAACTTGCGATCCTCCTGCTTCAGCCTCCCACAGTGCTGGGATTATAGGCATGTGCCACTGCACCCAAGTGGGATTTTCATCAGACTCTACTCTGTCTCCCCCTTACTTCACATCATTTAATTTCACTTCTCTCCCTATGGCAGGGATGCCAGGGAGGTGGCACTGTCAGGGTAAGGGGCACGCAGCCCCAGGACATGGGACTGAAGGGAAATCCTCACATGAGCAAGGCATGACAGCTGGGGACACTGCCGGCCCTGGCACCTACCCCATCTACCAGCCCACAGCCCCTGCCTACTGTTCCTCACATAGTGAGTCCACTAGGAGAGAGAGGAGAACTTTAAATGTCTTTAACTAATTGCAGAAGACAAGACAAAGGCAGTTTGACTGTTATTAATTAGCAAATCACACTAATTAGTAAGCATAAGAAAGGTTCATGCTTTTTTGTTTAAATGCAATTAACGTAACAAGGGGAAATGTCTGGGCCATACTTGTGTCGTTAACACACCTCACCCTAATTAGATATGGCCAGCAGTGGCTGGAGAAATGGGTTTTTTGATTACAACTGTAAAAAACCCTCGAATACTTTATATACTTCAGGGAGTGAGAATTGGAGACCTAGTTTCTGATGTAAGAGGCACTACACCCCTCACACCTCGGTGTAATTAAGCAGTCATTTTCCTTCATTCCCATTTTTCATCCTGGGGGCTCCTTCCCCTTGCTGCAAGGGAACCCAGTGGTGGATCTGCCCCAGAGAACCATCGCTGTCACCTGGCCAGACCATGACCTGTGTGCCAACTACCCTTTTCTGTTGTATTTCTAAAGCAGGCAGGCCAAACCCCACTGTCCTGTACAGAGAAGGACCAGCCCTGGGGACCTCCCATGTGCAAGAGCCTCTCACAGAGAGATCAGGAGCCAGTGCTGTGTGCAAACCTGGCAGGGCTGGTCCCACGCAAGTGGCATTGTGACACCCTGTCCTTGCTAGCACTGAGGCCAAGCTGCGCAGACAGAGAAGCAGGCTGCCCCCAACACTGTGACCACATCTGAGTGGGCCCTGCCCATAAGTCTGCACACCAGCCCAGCCCCTCCCTCCCTGAGTTCTAGGACTGACAGCCACCTTTCCCACTCTGCACCTCCAGCTAGTGACCTGTGCTAAGGCGAGAGAACTCTGTGTGTGGTGGGCATGTAGGGAAGCAAGTGTGGAGACCACAAGGCTGTTCTGCAGACTGGGGACCAACTCCTGGTTTGGAACCAGGTCACTTCCTGCCATGCCAGCTCTAAGGGCCCCATGTGTAAATGTCCTGAACTGGGAGGGGCTCTTAGGGACAGGATGTTCCCAAGTGGGTCTGAAGTCTTGGACTACAGCCTCCTGCCACCGGCTGCCCAACCTGTATTCAACCTCTTGTGGACGCCCCACCTTAGAGCTTCTTTCACCCTGCACAGGCTGAGGCTCTCCCTGCACCAGGCCTACTGACTGCCTTGCTGTGTGACCTCAGTGAGCCTCTGCAAAAGGAGTGATGGGCCTCAGAAGCCTCATAAGGCCAGTGAGCTCATGCATTTGAAAAGACCAAGCTATTTGGTAAAGCATTTCTGAACAACACCAAGGGCATGGTTCTCCCTCGGGCCCCAGCGCAGCTGTTGTGGGGCTCTCTGCCTTCACCTAGTGAAGTTTCCACTTTACCCTCAGTTTAATTCTCAGTGCACGCCAGTGGGGCAGCCTGTGGGGCCCAGGCAGGTATCTGTGAATGAGTTGCCATAAGCATGTTTACCTTTGAAGTAAACTTACCTGTTTTGCTGGATATCCCTTCTGGGTTTTGCTCTGAGGGATCAAGGCCACTCGATGGCTGCGTGGCTCAGACCAGTCATGCCTCTATAACAAAAATGCCACACACTGGGGCAGCCTAAAGCCACAGAGATTTATAGTTCAGCTCTGGAGACTGGAAGCCTAACATCCAGGTACTCATTGGTTCCATGTTGGGCAAGGCCTGCCCCCTGCTTCTTGCTGTGTTTCACATGCTGGAGGGCAGAAGAAGCTGTCAGGGCCCTCTGGGAGGTCACTGGTCCCAGTTGTTAGACCCCTCCTAATTGCCACCTCTTGAGTGCGATTTCAGCATTTGGCTTTGGGGGACAGATGTTCACGTGCAACACTGTCTTTTTCCTGCCCCAGCTGTGTGTGCCTGGCCAGTGCTCCCGGCTCTATTCTACAGGGAGGTCTCCACCCAAGCCCTCAGCACACTGTGTGGCCTGCTGTCCCATGACTCCTGAGTCCTTGCCCTTCTCTGAGCACACCATCCTCCGTGTGACTCCCTTGCTGTCCCTGCCTCCTGGAGTGTCCAGGAGAGCCTGGATTCCCTTTGAAATCAGCTGCATCCTTCGTCTCTCCTCCTTGCCACCTTCTTGGCAGGCATGTGCTATTCATGCTGTGTTTGTGTGACACATGATTGTCATCACTGCTCTTGTTGTCATTGTCCTTGTCCTAGGTGGTAAACTCCCAGTAACCCCAACAACAGCCCATACTTGCTGGTGGACCCCCACCTGGGAGCCTAGATTGTCCTCACATTGGTCTCTTCTATCCTTTGCTTTAGTTGGTTTTATTTTAGAGATTCTCACCCATCTCTTGTTAGGTTTATTCCTGGGTGTCTTACAGTTCCTGTTACTTGTACATTGCTTTTTTATGGCCTCTTTTGTGGTTAGGGGAGGGAGATGAGACTCAGAGAAAATCTCTGTGGATTCCACCCCTGAAACTTAAAAAGATTTAACCTATAATAACCGAAAAAGGGACTTATTATTAAAAATTAAGAAGTAATTCCATGCATGGGGAGAATCTTGCCCTCACCCTAGTTCTTCTAGGTATAAGATGCTAGATTTCTGTGTTTTGCATCTGAAATGTTAGCTCTTTCCAATTGCTCTGCTCCTCAGGGCCTCCCTGTCCCCTGTTGCTCTGGAGTCAAGGCACAGCTGACTCAGATCTCACCCTGTCATTTGGCTACCTAGACCTTCTCATTCTAATGGTCCTGCACTGTTTCCTAGGAGCTCGGCTTCTCTGCTCCCCAGGTAGGGACCTGAGGATGGCTCCAGGTGGTAAGCTGCCCTTTCAGGACAGGGACCCCATTGTGCTGTGCACTGTAGCCATCCTTCTTGCCTGAGGAGAAGTTGCCCTCTCAGGTGATGAGCTACCCTGAAGGTGCGTAGGTGAGCTGTCACTGGCTGCTGGCTACTTTTAGCACCACTGACTTCAGACTGGAGTGGAAGTGGGGGAGAGGGCTCAACTTGGGTCCCTCCATCCCCTCACCAAGAAGCAGAGGCTGCTCCAGAGAGCTTCCTAGGTGCTGATGGAACTGGAACAGAACAGTGGCCTCTGGCCAGGGTTTCCACTCTGACCTTAGCATCATTTCTGTAAGTCCTGAGACATCTATCCAGATTGGGTTCTAGAGAGCCTGGTGCTCCTCTGAGCCCTGGACCTCAGTGCCCAACACCATCCGTGACCACTGGCACAAGATCACACCTGTTGAGTGAATAAAAGAGGAGACAGCACAGGCTCACTGCAGTGCCTGGCTGCTGCCAAATGATTAAAATTGCTGTCAGGGTGGAAAGAGCAGGTTACTCAGCTCCCCTATTTTGTGGAACTAGCTAAGACCCTCAGGATCAAACCATACATCCTCTCAAATTAAACCGAAACACATGTCTCCATTTAAAAGCTATACTGTGCCAGGGAGTTGGCCACAAGCACTATTAGCATTTAAGTTCCATGAAGCTTTGGGGCTAAAAGTTAAGCTGGTAGGAGGGCCCTGTGGACAGAGGGCCCCTGGCAGTAAAGGAGTAAGACCTCACTGAGCGGGGCAGCTGCCAGGGGTCTGTGTTCTGAATGGACTCAGTGCAGTGGCTCTCCCAGGAGCCCAGCCGTCTGGGTTTTTGAGCCTGCTATGAGGTGCTGGGTCAGCCGTCCTAAAGTTTAGGGCCCCACCCCAACCTAGAGGCCTGTGCTTAGACTTGGCCCTGCTCTCTGCCCCTGCTGCCTCCCACCTGAAACTCAGAAGTCATTCTTATCTCAGTCACAGTGGCTGTTGGGTTCTACAAAGAAGATCAAAGTCAGTTCTGTGAGATCCACACAGTTCATAACTTGTAGCCAGACCCATCAGAAATAAGAGCATATGGAAGTTACCAAATTGGGTAGGAATGAGAGCAGAAACAGAAGCATTTGTGCTTCCTTGCTTACTGTTTTGATTAAGGCTCCCCTGGTGGGTATGCAGTGGCACTTTGTCATTGGGAAGTTCTCTCCAAGCACTCACTGGCCACTTGAGACTTTTTGTTGGAAAACTGTCTCTTGCAGTCCTTTGCCCTTGTTTAAATTAGGTGACTTTTTGTTTTTGAATTATAGGAGTTCTTTGTATATTCCAAACACTGGAATGGTTTGCTAATACTTTTCCTCATTCTGTAGATTGTCTTTTCACTCTCTTGATATTGTCCTTTGGGGCAAAGCTTTATCAACTTTCGTTCATTTTATCAACTTCATTGTTGCCATGCTTTTGTGGCATGTCTAAGAAGCCACTGCCAGATCCAAGGTCAGGAGGATTCACTCCCATGTTTTCTTCTAAGGTTTTAAGTTTTAGCTTTTATGTGTCAGTTTTGATCCATTTGGAGTTAATCTTTGATACGGGTCCACCCTTATCATTTTGCATGTGGATGTCCAGTTGTCTTGGCACTGTTCACTGAAGAAACTCCTTTCCCCGTTCAGCTGTTCAGTGGTCTGGGCATGCCAGTTGAAAAACCAACTGATATAGGTAGGTTTATTTTTAGACTCAGTTCTGTCATTGATTTACATCTTTCCTTATGTCAGTGCCACGTTGTTCTAGTCACTATAGCTGTGTACTAAGTTGATGTGATTCCCTCAACTTTCTTTTTCTTTTCCCTCCAAGCTTGTCTTACCACTTTAGGGCCTCTTGCAATGCCATATGAATTTCAGGACGTGTTTTTCCATTTCTATAAAAAAAAAAAAAGGCATTTAGGATTGTGATGGGTTGCACTGAATCTATAAATAACTTTGGAGAGGATTGCTGTCTTAACAGTATTATCTTCTAACCCTGAGCATGAAAAGTCTATGCATTTGTTGATGTTGTAATTCTTTTGGCAGTGTTTTATAGTTTATACCATTACAGGTCTTTTATCTTGTTAGTTAACCTTATTTGTAAGTATATTATTCTCTTTGGTGTAAACAAAATTGTTTTCTTAATCTTCTTTTTGGATTGTTCATAGCTAGTCTGTACAAATGCCACTGATGTTTTTGTATTAATTTTGTATCCTACAGCTTTGTTGAATGCGTTTATTAGCTCTAATAGAGTCCTTAAAATTTGTAGCGCTTTCTATATATGAGATCATGTCATCTGTGACTTAGGATAGTTTTATTTCTGCCTTTATAGTTTAGATGCCTTTTATTTCTTGTTCTCACTTGGTTGCTCTGACTAGAAATTCAGAGACAAAGCTGAATTGCAGTGGTGAAAGTGGATGTCCTTGTCTCGATTCACAATCTCAGGGGAGACCTGTCAGTCTGTCATTGAAGCTGATGTTAGCTATAGGTTTTTCATTTATGTCCTTTACCATGTTACAGAAGCTTCTTTCTAGTCCTACTTTATTGAGTATTTTTGTGTTGAAAGAGAATTGGATTTTGTCAAATGCTTTTTCTGCCCCAACTGTGATGACCCTATAGGTTTTTTCCTTCACCCTATTAGTGTGTATTACATCAATTGATTTTCCTATGTCAAATGACCCTTGCATGCCTGGTATCAGTCGCACTGGTCATGATGTAGGATCCTCTCAGTAAGCTGCTGAATCTTGGTTGCTGGTGTCTTGTGGGTTCCTAGGAATTTATCCATTCCTTCTAGGTTCTCTAATTGGTTGGCAGAATACACAGTTGCTCTTGGTACTCTATAATTCTATTTCTGTAAGGTTGGTTGTATTGCTGCTTCTTTCATTTATTTTAGTAACTTGGCTCTTCTTCTTTTTTCTTTTATCAGTCTTACTAAAACTTTGTTCTTTTAGTCACTCCTTGGGTCATAGCTGTTGTTTCCTTTTAGAACTAAAAAGCTATCGTTCCAGTGACTCTTCACTGGCATTTTTTCCAATGGCAAATCCACTTCCATCCTTGTTGTTAGCTTTCTTATGAAACAAGTGTGTTTCTCTGAAAGCTTTTAAGATCATTTATCACTAGTTTTGATTTGATTAAATGTGGCATGTACTTTTCCTCATGTTTCTTGTGCTTAGGGCTTTTGGGGTTTCTCAGACATGTGGGAGTCTTGTAGTTGTTGTTTGGGAAGGCCTCCAGATAACCCATCGAGGAGGTCTGAACTTGAGCCACAGCTTACTTTTGATCTCACTTTTAGAAATAATTCCTTCTCCCCCACCCTACCTTCCTCTCTTGCTCTCTTTTTATTTTGAATAGTTTATACTGTTGTGTCTTCAGGTTGCCTGTGTTTTGGTTTTGTTCTTTAATGATATCTAACCCAACATTAAAGTGATTCATGGACTTTCTTTTCTTTAGAACCAGCTCCCTCACCTAGTTGTGTCCCTGCCTCTCTCCCCTGGTGTGGCTTTTTGCCTCCTGGTGGTCCTGAACACAGCTTCTCAACATAGGAGGTGCTACATTTGGGGAACTTACCCAAGATGGCGGCTTGGGCCCATCCAGTGTGGTCATGGAAGGAAGGGTGCACAGAGCACGTGGAGGACAGACAGCAGTGTTTTCCTGGAGCCAGGGTCATGTCAGGGAGGAGACGATCACTGGGGCATGGGTAAAGCTACTTTGGCAGCAAACATATACTCAATCTGCACATGTGGTAGAGGCACCGGGTTCAGCAAGACACTGGATTACAGGGGCAGATTGGCAGCCAGGATGCCCAGAACATGTGCCCTGCAGGCTGACCTGGCTACTGAGGAGCCGGAGGCCCTCAGTAGGGGAGAAAGGCCCTCCAGGAAGGCCTGCTCAAGGCTGGCTTTCCCATCGGTATGCAGTGTGCCTGGCCCACTCTGGGCACATCAGAGTGTTTTCAGCAAGCCTGGGGAAGTGTACTCTTGCTTTCAAGCCTAGGGACTTGTGTATCTGGAGAGATGGAAAACTCAGTCCAAGTTACTTGACTGAGTGCTTCTTGGTCCCAGGGCCTCAAGGCCTCTGATGGCCAGTCCTGGTCACAATTGGGCTCTTGTCCATCAGGCAGGGGCTCTTCCCTACCCCATTGTTGCCCTGTTATATGGTCTCCTGTCTATGGCCTGGCTTCTCATGGGCTGGACTGTTTCATAGGGTGACCCTCCTATGGTCCCAGAACAGGGCTGCAAATTTGCACTCAGCAGGCTTGGAGAGTGAGACTTGGTCTGCAGTCTTTGGAGATGTAATGCATAGGTTTTCTCTACCTGTAAGGGGGGGGGGATATTTAATTGAGACTGATAGTCCTCGTTATGTGACACTCTCTGGTATGCTAAGGTAGTTTCACCTGTTTGTAAATATTTCACTCACGCTGGACACTGAGTCTGAAGAAGGTTGTGTTCTAGACATGGTGCTGCTTCCAGGCCTGTGATGGGCCCCAGAGCCTCCTGGCCTCATCCTCTGCTCCATCCTTGTGTCCTCATGCCCCTCCCCGCAACGTGGCCTTGTCCTTCAGCTTCTCCCCCACCCATTCATGGTGTCTGTGGCAATGGTGAGGTGCAGGAGTCACTCTGTTCCCTGTGGCTCATGGCCTTTTCCTGCTGTCAGACAGAGGAGAGACCCTCTGAGTTCAAGGTCTCAGTGCTTGTCAGGAGCAGATTCCCCTTGCTTACCAGTGTAGTCTTCCTGGGGCCTCCAGATTTCCCACATTTCTAGGGTATTGGACCTCTCTGTTATACCCATGCTGCTCCATCCCCATTGTGCCCCTTTGCCGTCTAGAAATCTCCCTCCTCAGCCTGTCCCTTGCTCCATGCCCCTTCTCACCACTTCTCTACCCTGGCCCTGTCACTTGGGATTGTCATCCTGGGTGGCCCAACCTTACTGCCTCTTCAGCAGGCTGGGCCAACTTGGAGACCTCAGGCAGACAGATCTTCTGAGTAGCTATGGGCTTGTGGCTGGGGAAGAAGGGACTGTTTATGGTTCAGCCTATGGGGGTAGGTTTTGCTCCTGAGGTTCATTTGAAGCAAGAAGACTTCAGACATGTGCTTTTCGTTTGTTTGCCTTTGTGATGACTTTGCTGCCTGCATGTGACCTAGCCCACCAGGTGTTCTCAGCCCTGCCCTCCCCACAGCCCCCATGACAGCACACAAGCTTCAGTGTCCTCTTCCTTGGCTGCCTGTGCTTGCAGTTTTAGAAACAGCAAGGTACAGTAATGAGCTAAGCATGAGGTGGCAGGGACAGAAGGACAGTGATTTGTAGTCACAAGCTACATGTTCAGGATGCAAACTGGGCAGGAGGACACGAGCATTGCAGTGACAGGACCCTGCCTCCTGTGGGCTGACAGTACTGGCTGCCACTGGGCCACTGGCACCATGGGTTGCTGAGGTGGGGACTCCAGCCTGCCTCTGTGACATGGGTCTCTACAGTGACGAGCAGTGTTAGCCGAGTTCTGGGCATACAGGGTCTTTCCTGGGTGACACTGCAGATGCCACTCTGGAGAATGTGTTGTGCTTACCAAACACAACTTATGCTTTTACCAAAGGCACTGGTTTTTGGAGCTCAGTGCAAATAATTATAAATAGCATTGGCACCAGTGTGAGCATTGGCAGGACACTCGGGAGCTGTGCACAGGGTGAGACAGGTCTCCTCTGCAGACGTGTCCCGCGCATTGCGGATGTCATATTCCCACTGAGAAGTGCCACCAGTGGCCCCTCACTGTTGATTGAAAGGTGTCCCTAAGGATGAGGGACTACCACCTCCTTCAAAGCCCTAGCACTGGGTGTTTTTAACTCCACTCTTGAGCAAGAAGCTCACCGTAGAATGCCCTGCAGAAGACTTGCAGCCAGGCTGGGTAGTGGGTGGCTGGAGCTGGGCCTGGTGGAAGGAGACGGCTATGGAGGTCCAGAGCCCTTTGAGTACAAGGCCACTGGCTAGATGCCTTGGAGTTGGGGCACCTAGGGTCTGTGGCAGGTAGGCTGTGGTAGTGTTTCTCCTGCCTCTAGGATCCTTTGGTTGCCCCCTCATGCTCCCAGGCTGCTTTAGACTCAGAAGACCCCTTGTCTCTATAACCAGAGGAAGGAGGAGGTACCTCGGGAGGGTGTGCCTCTTGCACCATTTCTTGGTGGAAGGCTAAAGGCTGTGGACAGCTGAGGGATCACAGGGATGGGGCAGTAGGGGCTGGTATGGACACTGTCCTCTTTGGGCTGGTGAGGAGGCCCCTCTCACTGGGCCAGCACCCTTCTGTGGGATGCCGGTTTGGAAAGGAAGGCTGTGGTGACAGGAAGCAGGCCTGGCAACTGCTCCAGTGATTCTCATAGTCTGTGCTCTGGAGCATTTTGGCCTTCATTCCTACTGCTGTTTCCTCATCTGTTCTGTCGTGGTTGCTCTGAAGTCAAGCGTGAGGAATCTTCTGCTTCGTTCCATTTCCTGAGAACAGTTTCATGTTCATTCACTGCTGTCATGGCGGTTGCACAGTGTGTGGCAGAAATCTTGAGACCTGCGAGCGGGTCCTGCCCTTGCCCACCAGATTTGGAGAGATAGCTTGATTCAACCTGTTGTTGGAGATGGTGCCCAAGGCAGGCAGGGACCCTGCCTGCTGGTGGCCCTCCCTATGGTATGGTCAGAAGCCCTGGGAAAAAGCCAAGATCCACAGAAGAGGGGAACTTTCATTCTACTGGTGGTGCCAAAACACAACAGTGAGGTCACCAGCATTCATATCTAGCTGGCACCTGCCCTTTGTCAGCCAGGGCTAGAATTTGGGTAGAGATGGAGGGCTGGCTCCCAGGAACCCACTCTCGCAGACCCTCATGTCCAGGGCTATACCACTGTGTGTGTGTGTCCCCAAGAGGGTATGGGCTGCTGCGTGATTGCTAACTCAGTGCATCACTGCAGGCCCACAGATGGTTGAAGGCAAAGGCTTGGTGGCATCCTGCCCTTTATTAGGTTGTGCCCTGATTCTTCCTGTAAATGCAGTTTTTAAAATGTTCGCTTACTATTTGAATAAACAACCCACGTACGTGGTGCAAAGTGAAGAGAGAGGTGAAACATGTTAAAAATAAGTTGTCCTCCCGCGGGTCCCAGCTTGTCCTGGAAGCAGCAGCATGGTCCTCTCTGGGTGTCCTAGTAGCTGGCTCGCTTGCTGGTCTGTTGGACATGCCTTCAGATCCTCCTCCTGCAGACTTATGGGGCTGCAGTTAGGACCTCTGTCAAGAAGCAGAGAAACAAAGGCTCAGAGAGCTTTATATGATGGACACCCAGGTAAGTGGTGGGGTTGGGTCTTTATGACCCTTTGCTGTTTCTGTCACCCTAAGAGCACAGCCCAGATAAATTTACTACACCCTTCCTTGGAGACAGGTGTGTTCTTCTCACATCCCCCAGCCAGGCCTGAGAGTGATACCAACACTGCCAATGTGACCTGCAGGAGGGTCCCTATCAGTGGAGGTGTAGCTGCCAGCTCTGGCTCTCTAGTCATGGCCAGCCTCTGCCTTCTCTCCTACAGACCACTGACCTGGTGCAGATACTTGTTTCCAAGTCACAGACTTCAGCAACTGTAGAAGTTCTGATCCCCTCTCTCCTGCACATGTACATTTGTCCCATCCTGTGCACAAACACAGCCCACTAAGGAACACGCTGCTGCCAGGCCTGTCAGCTCCCCCAGGCCCATGGCCAGCCCTTTTCCCTGAGCGCTTGAGTCGTTTGGAGCAGACACTGCTGGTAATTATGCCTCTTAATCTAGGAGAGTGAGCCAGAGAAAGAATATCAATTTGTATATTAGCCTCAGAGATTGGAACTGGGTGATGCAAACCCTCTCTCTAGGAGATTAAATTTGAACAGAACAGGAGATATCCAGGGTAAAGTTGAAAAATTGCTCTTTGGTGATGGCAGCCAGTGAAGCCCACCCTTTGCAAAGCCCACCCCGTGTGCACAGCCCCTAGGGCACCTCGTCCATGCTCACCTGATGGGCACATGTTCAGGGCCCGCCGTGCTCAGTTGCAAAGTCATTTTCTTTGGAGCTTTTTTTGTGGGGAGGTGAGTTTTAGAATGGGGCTTCGTGGCTCTGTGGCAGTTGGCAGGGCCTCTTGGAAGACACAATCCAATTAGTCCTTGTGTTCTTTTTGTTTTAGGCTGACTCTAAACACTGGGTTTTCTCAGTGAAGTATGAAATAGGTAGTTGTAGGCTGCAATATTAATGCATTTCCAATTTTGTCTTCCCTTCTTACTGGGCACACTAATAGCAGTGTAGATTAGCTCCCATTGACTGGGAGGGAGCTGATAATGGATGCTCCTCCTCCTGTCACAGTGCCAGGGCTAGGCTGGCCGGCACAGGGAAGACAGGTCCCCTAAGGCTGTCCAGCCTCACCCACAATGGACTGGGAGCTGTAGGCTACAACTAGCCACCCCAAGTTGACAGTTTGGGGACAGTGGGATGAGTGACCATAGGACCGTGTGTGTGTTCCATGCCTAGGAATGGTGCCCAGTCCACGAGTCAGGAGAGTGTCAGGTGGTTTTCCTCCCCACTCCCCTTGAGAAACTCCCCTCAGCTTTTGTTGAATCCCAGTGAGAAAGGGACAAGTGGAAGGGGTCATGGGGCTAGTCAGGGCTTCTTTGGAATAGCCATGGCTGTGACAGGCAAAGTCCCAAACCCAGGGCCCACGGTTAGAGCCGAGAACCATTTGGCAGGGCGCCCAGCAGCCTCACTTAGGTCTCATCTCCAGCAGCCTGGCTGGGCTTCCTTCCTTTTAAAAATTGATATGTTTAAATCATGTCTTAAATTGGGTGACTGGCAGGTAAACAAATCCTGGGTCTTTTCTTCTAGTGAGGTCTTAGCTCCCTGTGTGCGTCCTCTGCCTATGAGAAGCCACTCAATGCCTGGCTTCCATCAAAGGCGGCATCCACAGGGACCCAGAAGCTGAGCAGAGGAAGCTGTAGAGGGAGTACTAACCCATAGATGTGTGGCGATTGGCTATTGTGCTGCATGTGGGGATGCCTAGCAGAGCAAAATAAGGGCAGACTGGCAGGGATGGTCCTGAGCAAGTGGGCTGCTGGCATGGCACGTGGCTGCTTGGTAGGGCAGGAAGAGTATTGGCACAGGCTTAGAGAAAAGGGACTAGCCTTGTAAGAATAAAGTTGAGAGTCTGTTCCTTGTGAATCTAAGGTTATATATAAAAAGTTTGGTGTTTGCTTTGAATATTGTTGCAGAGATAAGCACTTCCCACTTCTTTCCTGGAAATCATCCAGAAATACCAAGAATGAAAAACAAAATGGCAAACTTTTGTTTAGGCAAAACTGAAGTGCAGCTAAACCCAAGCCCCAAGCAGGGGACCAAGGGCCCACAGTGGAGGAGGAGTGAATGGTCCAGAGCTGCAGCAGAGAGCTCCGGGAGGGAGCCAGCTGCATGAGACCCACCTCACGGGTGGGAGCCTTCATGAGATATGGTCCGACCCTCCCCCATTTTGCAGCTTTGGGGCAGAGGACTTGCAGAGGGGCTGTGCCAAGGGGGCCACACATACCTGTGCTTGAAGCAGGAAGTACAGTTGTCACAATGAGGAGAAAGCTCTTCACCCAGAAAGAAGTAGTGGCTCTGATTAAACTTGCCACAGATCCACTGGGTTGGGACAGAGGAAAGAAAATGGCTCTGTCCACCCACAGTACAGCTTTAGGTGTGCTGGATCTCATAAAAGTCACTTTCAGGGATAAGCAATAAAGGTTATGTTTAAGTTTATGAGGCAAAAGAGAAAAATAGAAGAATAGGATAGAAAAGCTCATGGAAAAAGAAGTTGACCTCGAGGAGATGAAGATGTATCTGCACATTTTGCCAAGAAACAGAGGTTAGCAATCCTGCCAACTGCAAAGGGGGAGTAAAACACAGTGTCCAGATAGAGGAGCAGGTACAGCCAGGGCTGAGTGTGCTAGAGGGCAGGGGACAGGAAGGAGTGAGTAAGAAGGTGCATGGGAGGAGCACATGGGTAGGGTCCAGCAAAACCTGGGAGGGGCCAGC
The DNA here is from genome assembly GCA_004027295.1 of Dolichotis patagonum. NCBI lineage: Eukaryota > Metazoa > Chordata > Mammalia > Rodentia > Caviidae > Dolichotis > Dolichotis patagonum. The sequence goes on along the minus strand of PVJX010000200.1, from coordinate 86,307 downwards.
AAAACCTGGGAGGGGCCAGCTGCAAGAACATTGCCTATTTAATTGGAAGAGTCAGTGAAGGTGGAAGGTAGAAAACACTAACAATGTAAATATTATGGGTTCTGGTGGATTTCTATATTTAGTAAAAAGTGTTGAGACAGAGAATGAGTTTCTCACTATCAGTAGCTAAAGATGAAAACATACCCTGTCGAGGTAGCATCAAGTAGTAAGAGTGTATTTAACTGTGTATTAGGATTCTCCACAGGGTCGTAAACCAACAGGATCTGTCTATCTAGAGAGGTTGATCATATGGGATGGGCTCATGTGACCATAGAGGCTGAGAGTCCGACAGTTTGCATGATCATGTAATTGTAGGGGCAGGGAGTCCCACAGTGTGCCCCTGCCAATGGGAGAGCTAGAGCCAGTGTTGACGTTCAGCTGGAGGACGACGGCCTGCAGTGCAGGGAAGGGGATCCCAGCCCAAGGCAGGGGAAGAGCTGAGATGTCCCAGTGCAAGCACTGAGGAAGGAAGAAGGAATCTCTGCGCCTTCCTTCTTTTGTTCTGTTCAGCCTTAGCAGGTGGGTGCTGCTGCCCACATTGGGAAAGTTATTCTCCTGAGTCCCCTGATTGTAATGCTTATCAACCCACAGATAAGAGGTTCATATGGGTACTTCTGGCACAGGTGAGTGGACGTGTGGAGTTAACCAGCACAAACTATATAAAAATAAACCTTGAAGAGGGTGAAATACTTGACTAGACACTCACTCAACAGGATATGCAGTTGGTACAGCTTAACACAGGAAAGTATGGGCACAATACAAAGATAAGAATTACAAAAGCAGCCAGTACAAAGAGTATACACTGTTCTAAATATTGAGAACTACCTCTAAACCAGTAAGTAATATTAAAATGCTGTATAGAATAACTTAAAAAGCTATAAAAGGTAAAACATAAGAACATAATACAATAGAAATAAATACATACACATGAAAATATAAATGGGCTAAACTCTCCTACTAAAAGGAAAACTTTCTGGGGAAAGTTGGAATTTGTGTCCACAGAGGCTACCTGGCAGTCATAAACACAGAAGCAGGAGGTCTGAGTTTGCACAATAAAGTGTTGTGGATAATAGCCAGATGCATCTCAGTGCTGTTGGTAGAGATCTGTGTGGGAGAGGGCAGCACCATCACCCAGGAGGCACAGAAAACTGAAAGCCTGGGGGAGATGTAGCTTCCTTGGCCTGTGATGCGATAAAATTTGAAATCAAGAACAGGACTAGAGCCAGGGATTTAGCTCAGCGGTGTAAGCGCCTGCCTGGCAAGTGCAAGGTCGTGAGTTCGATCCCGGTACCAAAAACAAAAACACAGGATTAGAAAAAGAAGCTCTTAGCTTCAAAATTCGAAAACAAACAGAACAAAACATTTTGTCTCAAATGTTGGTTGATAGAAAGAAGTGTAGCTCAAAAAATCTGAGAAATAGTCATAGTGAAGGCACTCATCAGAGCCAGCAGAAAACATGTATGTTCACGGTTTAAATACCATGAAACAATACATGGACTCACCTCCAGCAGCAAGGGTGAAAGACCAAATAAGAGAAACCATAGTTAAACAAGATTTAGGGCTGTACAAAGGTCAAACAGAAGCTAATAGAGATAGAAAAAAAAACTAGAAATAATAAATGAGCCCACATAGCTGTTGTTGGAAATGAAACCAAGAAAACAATGAATTATTCACAATTCCAGTAAAAAAGTACTAGTAAGCATCACCACCCAAAATAAGAAGTAGGACTGATTGCCTTGCCACAGTGGCTAGCATGGGCATGTATGTGTAAGAGCCCCCATGGATTAAGGACTCTGTTCATGGCTGGCCAGGGCTGCACAAGTATCTTGTGTGTGTGTCGCGCCCCCAAGGTAAGGTAAATGACAACAAATGAATCCTAAAAGAATATTATTTTGGCTGGGGATTTAGCTCAGCGGCATAAGCGCCTGCCTGGCAAGTGCGAGGTTGTGAGTTCGATCCCCGGTCAAAAAATAAAGAAAAAAGAATATTATTTCTACATGTCTTCTGTAAAAAAGAATTATGAATTATTATATCACAGTTCTCTTTCAATAAATGCAAATATCCAAAGTAGATTGAATTTTCCCAGAAAGTTGTTCATCAGTACTGACTCCAGAAGAGATAGAAATTGCAAACGGCTACTGAGGTAGCGTGAAGTTGTCACAAAGCAATCATTGCTGCCATGCCCTGCTTTTCCCAAGAAAGCAGCGGGAGCGCATTGAGAGAGCCCACTACTGGGCTGCGGGCTGTCAGGAAGCAGGTGCCTCTGTGGGCCTAGGAACGGGTCAGAGCACAGAGGGAGGAGGGAGCCCCTTGGGGGTGAGCGATGTGTCTACACCAGTGACTTACAGATTCCACAAGCCTGTGTGCGCATGTGCATACCACACACACATACCATGGAGGAACCATGCTGGTGATGATCGTGGCCAATCTACTAGAATAAAAGCCAGTGGCACCTTCAAATGGAGTATCCTGCTGTGTCCCGTGCTGCTCTAATAGTACCTGAGACTGGGTGATTTATAATGAACATAAAGTTATTTGGCTCACAGTTCTGGAGCCTAGAATGTCCAGAGTTGAAGACATGCCCCTGGCAAGGAGGTCAGGAGGGGAGTGGGATCTGAGGGCTGGCCTGAGGCTATGACACCGACCTGTAATCCCTGGTGAAGCTTCAGTGGTCCTTCAGGCTGCAGGCCTTGGGGTCACTGGGTTCTTAGCAAGTCCATATCTAGTTGGAGGGAGGAGCCTGTGGGCACCCAGGAACCCTGGTTGGCCCTGGGTGAGTATTTGCTGGCACCTGGGTGGCCCCTGGCCAGTGGTCTGCCTGCCTGTGCCTGCTCCCATGCCCTGCTCTGCAGCCTGGGTCTGTTGGGCTCCCAGGTGCGCCAGAGCAAGCAGGTGGCTCAGGCCATTCTGTGGAGGAATCTGAAGTAGCAAAAAACATACTGTGATTGCTCAGTCAAAGGCACAGTAAATTCATCCACTCCAGCTGCCTTGTCCCTGTGCCCCAGAGATTTCTGTATTTCCCCTCAGCAGTCCCCAGAATGGCTGTGTCTCAGTGGCTAATCTGCAGGCGGAAGCAGTGAGAAGGAGAAAGGGCTGTATTTATACAACTTAGTGCACCTATTTCCCAGTGGCTTTAGGTCCTGGGGTTTCCAGGAAAGTGGTCACTGCCGCAGATGCCCACCATGAGGCGAGGGTCCTGTCATTAGAAGGCATAGGAGTATGGGCACTTGGCAAGCCTGTGCATCCACGCCCTACTGACTGTTCTTTTTCTTGCAGCTGGAGATGGAGCTGAAGATGCTAAAGTCTCAGCCGAACTCTGCTGAGCCAAGCTTCCCATTCTGCAGAGAGGAGATGGACACACTCAGGTTGGTCCCTTGTTCAGGGTTGCCGGCTGCCCATGTGTCACCCTCCCATAGCTGGAGTCTGCTTGAGCCCCTGCCTCTGCTCTTCCTGAGAGCATCTGTCTCTGTCTCATTCGGTCCACTTCAGTTCCTCTCTACAGAGACTGGTCTGTGCTCAGCTGAGCCTTTCTAGTGTCCCTTCCATGGTCAGCACTGACAACCAGGCTCTGAGCAGCCCTGCACTCAGGAGCAAGCAGGCACTTCTGTTAGGGAGTCTGAGGGACTGCCTGTGCTGCCAGCAGCACCTGCGTGCCAGCTCCAGGGACAGCACAGGCAGTGGTGTGTTGAGGGTTACACAGGCTAACATCTTTCAGAGAGTGAGTCACAGAAGCGGCAGCTGGACCAGACATGTTTCACATGTCCGCCGGGACCCTCGGTCTGTATTTCAAGAGTAGTTAGAGATGCTGTGAGCCGTGGTTCTTCCAGAGCTTCTTGTTTCCCTTTTCCCCATAGCCAAATCAGGGTCCTGAAGGAAGACATCCTGGAACTGAAAGTGCAGGGCTCTGAGCAGCCCCTCCTAGCTCATCAAACCATGTTGGCCCTGCAGATTCAATTTCTAATTGAAGTGGCCATGAGTGCGTTGCCAGCATCTTCCTGGCATCACTGGCAGGAGGCAAATTTAGGACAAACAGTGAGTATAGCAGAATGGCTGCCTACCCCTCACTTGAGTATCTGCCATGGGCCAGGCATTAGACATCCTGGGCTTTCCGTAGTGGAGCTGCTTCTGATGGGAGAGAGGAAACAGGCCACCAGACCAGGGCAAGTCCTTGATGTGCTGCTGGAATGGCATCCACTGGGTCTCTCTCCCTGACCTCTGTTTCCAAGCAGTAAAAGATGGAGGACCCCTGCTTTGTAGGGTTGCTGAGAGTAAAACCAAGGAAAGGTGTGTGATGCTGTCCAGTCCAGCTAGGACAGAGGTGCTGGGTGAATGGCAGCTCTACTGTCTAGAGCTGAGGTCTCTGCCTCATTTCCAAGGCATTTCCAATACATGCACTAGCACCTCGTAACTTGCTCTTTGGGGATACACGGGGTTCCAGGTTGTTTTGCGTTGGTCCCATCATGTGTTCACTCTGACGCATGTGCTGGGGGCACTGTTAGAGGCTGTGCTGGAGTGTTGGAACAGTGAGCAGAGGTGCACACTCTCTTCCTCAGTTTTAGAGTTTAATGAGGACTTCATTCACGGGGAACTGTGACTCTAATTGTGGGTGAGAAGAGCTCAGTGGCACTGTGAGTGCCATGTTGGGGGCAGGGGTTCCGCCATAGCAGGCCCCTCCGTGCCACCTTGGGTTGGCCAGTGGGTGTAGGAGGAGAGGCTGCTGCAACAGCAGGGAGCTGAAGGCCAAGTCTGGCTCAGTGGGGGTTTGGCATTTATCTCACTAGTGAGAAGCCATCAGGAATTAGAATGGAGAAGCAACACAATTTGATGTGTTGCATCAAGCATGGGGGCCGCCAAGGCTGGGCAGGCATCTTGGCAAGGGTGGGCCGCTGTCCCTCAGCCAAGTGCTAGGCAGGCACTTCCAAGTTCAGGATCTGTTCCTCGGCAGAGAGTAGAACACACCTCACACACATCCACTGACTCATGGAGCAGTCTCTGTCTGAGATAAAGACCCTTACCATGCAGAGGGGTGGGCTGGGTTCAGGGCAGGAGATGGTTGAGCAAGCCATGGCGATGCAGCATGGAAGTGATTCTGGACAGGTTCACCAAAGATGGTGGCCAAAGATGACAAGGGCAGCCGTGCTCCAGCCTGTGTCTTCTGCACGAGGAGCCAGAGCCAGGAAGTGCCACCCATGGGAGAGGTCAGCTGAAGGCAGGTGGTGGAGTAGAACACTGGATCGCTGCCAGCAGGTGGAGTAGAGTGGTAACCGTGTGGCAGGTGTGTTCTGCTTCGGGGCATCAGCTGAAGCTGCAGAGGGGGATGTTCCGCCCTGGGTCCCAGCACTCCTCTTAGACAGGTGTTGTCTTCTCTCCCAGGCCTCTCAGTACCTGCAGCCCCATTCTGGCCAGGGGGCAGTGTGGTGTAGCATACATGGGATGTGGGCAGGATGGCAACTTCGAATTCATTCACTTCTAAGACTGTGAAAGGGCCTTCCTCTGATGTCTGTCATGCCAAGAGTAGAACCTTGGCAGCGGGCTCAGCCATGAAGGGATAGGCCTATGTGGGTTTTACCAGAGCGCAGTCAACATGTGCCGGAGGCTCTGCTGAAAGGGGGCAGCCTCCCCAGTTCTTCAGGCATTTTGTCTTTCAGCTGAGGAGACCTGGAAGGGGTGTGTGACAGGGTTGCTGTCTGTGAAGGACTGGTCCTCCTCTGACCCCTCTCAAGTGACTGTGAAGTGAATTTCCTGTGGCCTCTTGCGGCAGGGCGGTTTCTGAAGCAGTTGGCTCACAAGAAGACCAGGGACCCTCACCCAGCACCATTGGCCACAGAGGAGCTGGGTGGGGTGGCAGATGGGTGCTGGGCAGATCAGGTGGCTCACAGAGTGCGCACTTACCGAGCTGCGCTTGCTGCCTGTGGGAAGGTGGACAGACGTGTGTTGCTAGGGGTAAGCCAAGTATATCCAGCACATCACAGCATCCTTCCAGCATGGAACAGTGGAAGTCTTGGTGCAGATTTAAGTGGCAGCAGCTGAAGCCCTTTCAGCTGGAACAAATCTGGGTTCGTTATTTTCTGCTGTCAAATAGCAGCTCTGGCAAATCCTAAATGTTGTCTGTGGATTTAGCAACTGGGTAGACTTTCAGTAATTCTAGCAGCTCACATGTCTGTGCCAACGCCTGTTAGTCACACTTCATATCTTGCTCCTTTCCCAGCCATGCCACTGCCTGCAGGGTCCCGTGAATGTGCTGGCCAGGCCCCAGCCCTTTTAAGCATGCCCAGGCTATAGAGATGCTGGCCCACCTTGGCAGACAGTGGGACATTCTGAACCCCACCTCATGTGCACTCATGGAAGTGTATACCAGAGTTGGAGCCCTGAGCAGCTAGCTGGAAGACCATTGTCTGTTTTGTTATTATGACTTCCCTAGGGGATCCTGGCTGGGCCACTTTGCTGGAGAGCACTCATGATTACCATCGACTCTTCTCTTAGCTTGGTGTCCTTTCAGATACCTGGGCCTGGCAGGTGTGACCCTGTGCCACCAGGTCAGGTCAGGCTGTCACTGGAGGCTCAGCCTCACAATGTGACCGTAACACCTTAAGACCTTGTACAAGGTCTTATCCCCTGCCCAGGAGCTGTCTGCTTTCTGTCAAGAGAAAGAGCATCTGGTACTCTGCAGAGACATTAGGACCTCCACATCCAGCTGGTCAGTGACAGCCCTTCTCCTTCCAGATCCTCCCCCTCCACCTACAGACCTGGGCAGATACAGCAGGCCAGTGAGAGAGGAAAGCAGCCTGCTATGGACCCAAGGACTGAGGACAAGAGATCCTTTGCCACTCGTGTGTCCAAGAGAAACTCAAGACCACGCATTCAGAACCTGCCACAGACACAGAGAGGTCTCTAATGAAAGCCGGATGTAAGGGAGAAGCAGCCTAGGTTCAGGGAAACCTTTGTGATTGTGTCCATCTGACTGGCTATGTGCCAGGAAAAGAGATGGCCCTCTACCCTGCCCACAGAGGGACACAGGCAGAGCACATGATCCCTACCCGTGCCCGTGCCCGTGCCCGTGCCCGTGTGGCAGGGCTGGAGCCAGCTGTGGTCCCTGCTCTGCTGAGGCGGGTGCTGCTCTGACTGTCCTGCCACGGTGAGGTCAGGTGCTGCATAGGGAGCAGAGCCTCCGCCACACCCTCAGCAGATAGAACGGGATGGTAGGGTAAGGAAGGAACCAGTGTCAGAGGCTTCCACGCTCTGGCGTGGGGCCATGGGAGGTGGCCATGGTTTCCCCACCTCTGATATCAGCCGGACACTGAGGGGAGCTGAGCTCATGCCCAACTGTCTACAGGGACTCCACTGTTCTGCGACATGTCCATGGCTGGCGACACTTCCTCCTGCCCCAGTCCGGCCTGGTCACTATAAGTGTGCCAGACACCAGAACCTCAGAACACAGAAGAGAAACAGCTGAGTGGAGACGTGGGCAGATCCACACCTGTGCCCAGGATGCCTGCCAGCACTCGCCACAGCTGGCTGGACTGGGGAGCAGCTAAGCTCCAGAACTAGTTGATCATCCCTGTTGCCTGACAGGGCCTCTCCAGCGTTTGCAGAGACTCTATGCATGGATTCCTCATGCCCACCGGAGGCGTCCACTATGACCAGCCGTTTTTTAGGTCATAAAACAAACTTCAAGAAAATTAAAGGAATCAAATCATACAGCATATATTCTCTGGCCACATTAAACTCAAACCAAAAGTCAATAACAGAAAAACAATAGGAAAATCTCTAAACACTTGGAAATTAACAATAATGTTTCTGAGTTGCTTGTGTGTCAAAGAGGCAGTCTCAAAGGCAAAATAAACACAACTGAGCAATAATGAAAATACACATATCAAAGCTGTGTCAGACATGGCTAGCCTGGTCCCGAGAGGGACACTTAAAACACTTAAGTTTGCAGTAGAGGCCAGAAGTCTCTTAACTCATGTCCCCTCCTTACAAACCTGAGAAGAGCAAAAGAAGCTCAGGATAAGCAGAAAGAAGGAATAATAAAGGGCACAAAGTAATGAAACAAAAACAATAAAGTTATTGAAACAAAGAGCTAGATTTTTGAAATAAATTCCATAAAGTTGATAAACTTCCAGCAAAGCTGACAAGTATGAGAAGCCCCAAGATAGAATTCACTGGTATCAGGAATGAAGATAGGCCCCCATAGGAGGCTCTGCAGCCATGGAAGGATATTCTGAACACTGTGAACAGCTTCGCACTTTTAGATTATTTACTTAGAAGAAACACACCAATTCCTAAAAACCCCTAAACTACCAAAACTTAACCAAGATGCAGTAGCCTATCTGAATAGTCTTATACTCATTAGAAAACTGAAGTTGTAATTAAAATGCTCCCAAGAAAGGTATCTCCAGGCCCATATGGTTTCCCTAGAGAATTCTGAACGGCTGCAGAATCATTGACATCAATGTAACAGGGCCTCTTCCAGAAGACAGAGGAGGTTACCAAAGTGGAGGATAGGGGAGTGTGTGTCTGCCAGAGGACAGCACAGCAGCCCCCTGGGGTCAAGATGAAGCTGTGTCTTGTGGCGGAGGTGTGTGTGAGCCAGTGAACCCATTGGTGTGGACACCCAGTGTCAGCTCCCTGCTGTGGGTACTACTGTGGACTTCTGCCATCAAAGGAGCCAAGTGAGACAGCAGGAGATTCCTGCAGATTCCAGTGAATCATCTTTATTTCCTAAATCCACCCCTTCCTCCTTCCCAGAATCACTCCCAGAGACTTGTCCCTGATCTGAGTGGCATAAAAGCTATTTAGTTTGCCACTCCTGGTCGGGGATCTAGCTTTTTAGGGTCATTGCCACTCACCCACCTACTTACTTCTCAACTTCTGAAGTTTTTTGATGTCGTCTCTTTCATTTTCTTTGTCTTTAGGTGTAGGCCTCAAAGAAGTGAGAAATCCTTCACTCTTACTTCTGAAGCATTTTGAGGGGGGAGTTACAAATGCGTGTGTTCAAGCTGCTGTCTGTAGCTCAAGCCTTTGTTTTTAGTTGTTTGAAGCCTGTTTCCCCGTTTTATAACAGAAACACTCTCTGCACTTTCATGAACCTTCTGTCAGTGTTAATGTAGTTTCTCCATCATACAGTTGATGCGCTTCTAGTGCTTGAGTGACTTCAAGCTCCAGTAAGAAAACTGAAGCAGGAGCCACACGCACATCTTTGTGGGCGTACGGTCAGCAAGCTCGGGTCCTGTGCAAGAAGACTGTTTCTCTAAAGACTAAGCTCGTTTGCCTGTGGGAATCTGGTCACATCCAGGCTTCTGGTCCACTCTGCTTCTGATGGTGGTAACAACCACTTGCTCTGTGATTTTAGTGAGCACTGTGTTGGTTGAGCACCGTGTGCTGCCTGTGTGCTCACAGCATCTCAAGAAGGTCCTGTAGGTGCTCACTTTACTGAAGCTCGAGTTCCACCAAGTGGCATCTTCTGTAAGGTATGGTGTAAGGAGCAGTGCCAAGGGTGGGTGGGGCAGTCCCATGAAATGTGTCATCTTCAGAGTTTTAAAAAATGATGAAAGCATAGGGCCAGGGATATAGCTCAACAGTACAGCGCCTGACTAACAAGCGCAAGGCCCTGAGTTTGATTCCCAACACCAAAAAAAATGATAAAAGCAAATAACAGGCTTCCCTTTACCCTCCTCACGTGCATGCCTGTCCTCCCAGCTCAGCACCTCATCACACCCCTGTGCACAGCTGCCTTCTGACTGACAGGTATGTGCTGGAGTGTGCAGTCACCATCACAGTAAGGATAGAACATATCATACAATTTTAAAATTATTCTATAGTATAATTTCCTATAGTATACAATTCTATGAATTTTAATCATCCCATACTCAGGAAACAAAATAATTTCAGTACCCCCAGGTCCTCTGCTCTCCCTTTAAGCTCAGCCCACACACTCCTGCCTCTGCCAACTACCACACTGCACCCTTCCTTGTGACCACTGCTTAGCACAGGTGCCCTGATGGGGAGGCCTAGTGTGTCATCCGTGGAGCCTGGTGCCCTCCCAGCCCTCCCTAGGGACTTGTCTGTGTGGTTGATAATGTAGAAGTCCACACTGCCTGATTTGGGTGGCTCTGCAGGAAATCTTGGGACCAGGAAACAACTTTGCTGTTCTTTTCCTAGATCCTGCTGCCTCTGATGTCTCAACAATGTGTCTTCCTGTCCCCAAACACAAATGTCTTTGCCTTATTTGAGTTTTCTTTACTTTCTTTTAACAATGTGTTACAATTTTTAGGGTGTGCCATTGCACCCATTTCTTGGGCACATTTATTCCTAAGTATTTTGTTGTTTTGGATGCTATTGCAAATGGAATGTTTAAAAAATTCTCTTTTCATATTGTTCATTGCTAATATAAGGAAATCCTACTGAGTTTTCATGTTTGTGTCTTGCAACTTTGTTGAATTTGTTTTTGCTTGCTTGCTTTCTTTTTCAGATTCTTCGGAGTGTTTGTGTGTCATCTGTGAACAAGAGGAATGTACCTCTTTTATAGTTCGGGTGCCTTTTATTTCTATATTTTGCCTTTCTGCATTCTGCTCTGGCTATGCTGAATAGAAGCAGTGGCAGCAGGCCTTTTGGTGTTATTTCCGATCTTAGGATTAAAGCTTTCAGTCTTTTACTGTTGAATGGATGTCAGCTTTCTTGGTTTTTGTTTTTCTGTTTTAATGTCTATTGGGTAGCTCCCTCCTTTTCCTGGCTTGTTGCATCATTGCATCTGCCATGAATGGTGATGGATTTCGTCAAGTACTTTTTCTGCCTCGATAGAAATGAATACATCAGTGGTTTTCCCACCTCCTGTGCATGTGGGGTATTACCCTGATAGGTTTCTGGGTGTTGCAACAGCCTTGCTTTCCTGGTCATAGTGTAGGACAGTGATGGCAAACCTTTTAAAGACTGAGTGCCCAAACTACAACTCCAAGCCCTCTTATTTATTGCAAAGTGCCAATGTTGCAATTAAACCTGAACAACCAAGATTTTAGTTTAGAAAATACAACTGTTATCTGATGCTCAACTGCTGGGAGAACTTGGCTCTCATGCCGACAGAGAGGGTTCTGCATGCCCGTGGTGGCACGTGTGCCAAAGGTTTGCCATCACTGGTGTGGAGTGCGTCAGTGAGCTCTGTTGGCCACATGTGTGCACATCAGTGTCCTGGGGCTTGAGTGCGGTTTCCTTGTAGGGTGTGTGGCTTGGGTGCCCACCTCACATTGGTCTAAGAGGAATAAGAAAGGGCTTCTTTCTCCTCAGCTTTTGGAAGAGTTTAATTCTTTAAATGTTTGTTACTGGTGAAGCCACTGTGTTGGGAGATTTTTTTTGTTACTGATTTAGTCTCCTTATTATGGATATATTCAGATTTTCTTATTTCTTCTTGTTCTTCGGTAGTTTGTGAGTTTCCAGGAATTTATCTAGGTGTTCTAATTTGTAGGTACAATTGTTTAAGGTTTTCTCTTATCCTTTTTATTTCTGTGAAATCAGTAGTAATGTCTTTTTTATTTCTGAATTGCATAATTTGAGTTTTTTGCTTTATCACTTGTCTGGGTAAAAGTTTGTCAGTTTTGTGGATCTTTCAGCTCATCAGCTTTTGCTTTTGCTGACTTTTTTTTTTTTTTTTCTGTTCTCTGCTTCATTTGTCTCTTTACTCCTTCTGGTTTTGAGATTTAACATGTACTTCTTCTGGTTTGTTGAGGCATACTATTATTGATTTGAGATTTCTTTTTCATGGTAGGCATTTATAACTGTGCATCCCTCTTGCTTTTTCTCTCCAGGTACTTGATAATTTCCCTTGTGATTTCTTTGACCTCATAGTTGTGTAAGAATGTGTCTTTTAATTTCTGCCTGCTTACAAGCTTCCTAGTTTTCCTTCTTTCTTTCTACAGTTGAGTTCTAATTTCATTTATTGCCTTAATTCCATTAAATTAATAAATTTACCTTATTAGAATTTGTTTCGTGGGCTTGGATATGATCCCTTCGGGAAAACATTCCATGCGCACTTGAGAAGAATATGTAATTCTGTGTGTCTACGTCATTATAGTCTAACCAGTTTATTGAGTTGTTCAGTTCCTCTACCTCTTGGTTGGAGTTCACTTCTTTTTATATCTTGAAAATATTTTGTTGTATATATATTCCAGTTTTGCTTTATGGTAAGAACACTTAAAACTCTCTTTGCAGTTTTCAAGTATGTGGTAACATTAACTAGTCACCATGGTGACTATACCTCAATGACACACACAATAGAGCTCTTGGATTAGTGAGGTGTGGCGGTGATATCTGTAACCCAGCTGTGAGGGAGACTGAGGAGGAGGATCAAGAGTTTGAGGCCATCCAGGGGAACATGAAGAGACCCTGTCTTGGAAAAAAACCAAAATAAAAAACCTAAAGATATCTTGCTTCTTCCTCCTCTGTGACTGACATTTTGTATCCTTTGACCATGTCTCCTCATCCTCTTACCCAGCCCCTGACAACTGCAGCTGTGCACCCTGCTTCTATGAATTCCTTTTTTAAAGATTCACATTGTGTATATGTACTCTGCTTTGTTCATTCTTTCATTCATCAGTGAGCACTTTGGTTCTGTCCATTTCTTGGCGGTTGTAATAGAGCTGCAGTAAACATGGGAGCACAGATGTCTCTTTGGTGTCCTTTGGGTAAATATCCAATATTAGGGTTATTGAATCATGCAAGAGTTCTATTTTTAGGGTGTTGTTTTTTGTTTTTGTTTTTGTTTGCTACCGGGAATCAAACTCAGGACCTCACACTTGCCAAGCAAGCACTGTGCCTCTGAGCCATGTCCCCAGCCTCTATTTTTAGTGTTTTAGGAGCCTTCCTACTGTTTCTATCCCGTCTGTGCTGATTTGCATTTTCCAGCAACAGTGGGAAAGTGCCCCTTTCCTAGTTCTCTGCGTCTTCTCCAGCACTTACTGTCTTTCATCTTTTTGGATCACAGTCATTCTTACTGTTCTTACCAGGGTGGAGTGATAACTCACCCTGTTTGTGATTTGCATTTCTGCAGTGATTGGTGGTGTTGAGCATTTCCTCTTATATCTGCTGGCCTTCTTCTGCAGTCTGCAATGGAAAACCTCTTTCATTACTGATATGATTACTTTGTAATTCTTTTCTTTTTCCATTTTGAAGAGGTTTACAATTTAATTAGTCTATTTTTTAAAAATTAGTTGGGGTGTTCTATATTGCTTTTATCCTTTCCATTTCATTGATTTTTGCTTTTTATTATAACCTTCCTTCAGCTAGCTTTGGGTTTTTATTCTCTTTTTTGCTAGTTTCTTAAAGTGGAAGCTTAGATTATTGACTTCAGATCTTGTTTTCTAAGACTCTAGTCATTTGATGCTAGAAATTTTTCTGGAGCATTACTTTCAGTGCATCCATGAGTTTTGATATGTTGTCTTCTGTTAAAAATACTGACTAATCTTTAAGTCATGTATTGTTTTGATGTGTGTAGTTACATTTTAAAATGCTTAGAACTTTCCTATTATCTTGCTACTATCGATACCTGGCTAAATTCCATTATAGACCGTGTGAATATAGTTAGCACAATTTCAGTTGTTATATTTGCTAACGTTTATTTAATTCCTCAGGAAAATGGCCTGTCTTGGAGAATATGTCTCTTGTACTAGACTGGCATGTTGAATGGGTACCTGTTGGACCTGGTGGCCAAAAGCATGTCCAGTGCTGGCTCTGTCTTTAGGAAATGGTTTCAACTCACCAGCTCTTCTTGTGGATTTGTCTTTTTCCACTTGTCATTTTTTTTTCTTTCATGTATTTTTAAATACTGCTTCTAAGATTTGTTAAATTTAGGGTTATCATATTCCCTTGGTGAATTAGCCCTTTTACCTTTTTGTCCTGTCCCCTCTTTTGAATGGCAGTTGACTAATTTCAGCTGAGTCTGTTTTGTCTCATATTAGTATTACTGCTCCAAGTGGCTGGCTGACTCCTCTTCTTTCTACTTTTCTCTTTTCTTGTCTTCGTTTGGCTCCTCCTTTCTTGCCACCATATCATTCTGGAATCATTTTTGATTTGTGGGAAAGCGCAAACGCTGCAGAGTCCCTGTAGGCCCCTACCGATTTTTTTGCCCTCAGCATCCACCTCACCGTGCGCACTTGTTGGTTGCTTCCTGTCAGCTAGTCTCCTGCCTCCTTTGGGTCTCCCATCTTTCCATTAATGTGCAGTTCCAGGTACACATTGATCTTAGCCATTAAGTCTCCATGTCCCATGCTCTGTGACAGCATCTCAGTCTCTCTGTTTTGAAGACTTGACAGCCAGGTGTTCGTGATCAGTGTGTGTCTGCTGTGGTTCATGGCTGAGGGTGTGGATTTTGGACAGAAGATCAGGGAGGTGAAGCCCTGCTCATTGCATTGTTTTAGGGAGCTCATGACAGGGTGAGGCAGCACCATGGAGGGATGGTGAGCGGAGTGGCCCGTGAGGTGCTGCTGGCCACCTCTTCTGCAATGCTGTTCAGCTCCTCTATGCTGGGGCAGCCTGGAAGGGCGAGTGCTGTGCCTTTCATGTGGACTTCTTGCCAGTGTGTGCTCTGTGAATGTTCTCCCACCATGTCTACTTCTTTGACCTGGTCTTGCAGTGACAGTATGAAACCAGGTCACCTTTTAGCCCACCATGGCCATCTCTGCATGTGGTTACTGCTGTTCGTTGTTAGTTTGCAGTCCTTTGCCCCCTGCCTGTCACTCTCTGCTGGGTTATTTCTGTTGAACTGCTTTGGGTGCTCCCTTTTCATGTAGCTCTTTCCTGCCTGTATTTCGGTTTGATGTCTGTGCTTGCTCCAGGACTATGGAGAGTGTTCCCTCCTTGCCACCCCCAGTGGATGTCTTACCACTTCCGGTCATCTCCTGTCAATGTTGTGCATCTGCCCACACTGAAAATCTCAGCAGATGATGGTATGGTTTTTGTCATCAATCATGAAATGTTTTTAAGCCAGGCATAGTAGCATGTGCCTGTGAGATTCTGAGATCCTGCAACTTAGTGAGATCCTGTCTCACTATAAAAATAAAAAGTGATGAGGGTATAATTCAGTGGTAATGCACCCCTTGGGTCAGTCCCTAATACCACACACACACACACACACACACACACAGAGTTTTTAAAGAACTTAGTAGAACAGTGTTTGTTTGTTTGTTTTGTCTTTTTGAGACAGGCTGGCCTAGAGCTCACTTTGTAACCCAGGCTGGTCTCACACTTGCAATGATCCTCCTTCCTCAGCCTCCAGAGTGCTAGGATTACATGTGTGCGCCACCACGCCCAGCCGAACAGTGTGTTCTATCTGATGGGTGACTGGGGCCTATTAGGGGTCTGGGATCAGAAGGAGACTAATCTGTGTGAGGCCTTCAATGCCCATGCTGCCCTGCCACTGCCACACCATGGGCAGCCTTGCCTGCAGCATCGTCCCCACACTGCCTAGTCCTCTGCAAACAGTTCTTTCATTCAGTGTTTCCCAGTGTATGTGATACTGTCATTGTAAGTATTTT
Organism: Dolichotis patagonum; assembly: GCA_004027295.1. Lineage (NCBI taxonomy): Eukaryota > Metazoa > Chordata > Mammalia > Rodentia > Caviidae > Dolichotis > Dolichotis patagonum. The sequence goes on along the minus strand of PVJX010000200.1, from coordinate 70,747 downwards.
AAGCAAGATAACAATTCCACATTTCCAGCTGCTTTCTATATACACACACATTTACTTGCATTTACCTGCTTTGATTGGCTCTCTTCTTGGGAAACAGTCTGGGAAATCTCCCAGTTTAATAGCACACACAGTATTCCGGAAAGAAGAAATAAGTTTCTAGAATCTCAGGCCAGAACTGATTACTTTGAACCATTTGAGGGAAAACCAAATTTGGAACTATGAGCAAATGTGTATACACATATAGCCATGCGTTGCTTAATGATGGCTAGGTCTGAGAAGTGTGCCATTGGGCCAAAGGTCATTGTGTGAACAGCAAGGGCTATGCTTATGCAAATTGAACCACTCCACTGCCACTGGATGACACAGTCTGATGGGAAAAACACTATGCAACTGTTGACCAGGCATAAATACCACGTTACTCTACCTACTCATTCACTCTCTTGCTCCTCTTCCCTTGTGAGAGTTTGCATGAAAAGGCCAGCAAAAGAAAATACCCTGGTTTGGTTGGATTGGGTTGGGTTGGGTTGGGTTAGGTTGGTTTTCTCAGTACTACAGATCGAACCTAGGGCCTTCACCCTGAGCCACATCCCCAGCCCTTTCTTTTTTTGAGATAGTCTAACTTGCCCAGGATGCGCTGAAATTTTCAGTCCTCCCACGTTAGCCTCCCAGAATGCTGGGGCTGCAGGAGAATAGCCAGCTTAGGTACCTCTTTTCAAGTGCACAGACCAGTGTTACTGTTGTGGGTCTGCCTTTTTACAGCAAGGATGGATTGCTGTAAAAGCAGACACAATTGCTGTGGTTCTGAAGATCTATGTGGGAGCAGTACAATGCTGGCACCGCTGAACCGCCCTCCCACCTGTGCACAGGTGTCTGTCTCCACGCTCAGGGCCGTCCCTGCCTCTGGCAGCACCTTGCAGTTGTCAACATACAGACCTTCTGTGGTCTTTTCGTATTATCTCTTAGTTTTTATGGTTGCGAATGCTTTTGTAAGTGATATTTTCCAGCTATCTTTGTGGTACTGATTTCTCATTTATTTCCAATATAGTCAGAATATACTTAGAATTACTCAATTTCATCTGGACTATTGAACCTTCTTTTACTGCTTAGCATACATCTGTCTTGGAAAATATTCTGAGAACACAGAGAAGTGTGAAGTACTTAGAGAGTGAGTACAAACATTGTTTAGGTCAGGCTGGTTGACAGTGTCAAAAGTCTGTCTGTCCCTGGTTTTGGCTGGTGATCCTATCACTTATTGAGAGGGTGAGGATAAGGTGACTGTGGCTATAGACCCGGCTCTCCTGTTGTGCTGTCCACTTTGCTGTGTCTCTTTATAGCTCTCTGGAGAGTCCTCAGGGGGTCTGCATTACCTGCATTGCGCACATGCACCTCCTCAGGGTTAGGAAGTGACCTTCCTGGAGATGGTCTAGGATTTTCTGCCCTCCAATTTCTCTCCGTATTTTTCATTGCTTGTTCTTGGTATTAGGGATTGAACCCAGGACCTTTGGACATTCTTAGCCCACCCCCCTTTTTCTTTTTTTAACTCAATTTGATGATCTCCACCTTTTAATTGGGGAGGGTGGTGGCCGCCATGATTAGGTTCCATCTTGCCATCTTACTGTTTGCTTTTCCCAATATTCTATCCCCTCTGCTGCTTTTTTTCAGTATTTCTTTTTGAAATTGAGGTTTTCATTTTTGCTGCATTGTTACTTGTGTGTTTTAGTGTATGTCTGACATTGTGGAGCCCACTGTCAAGCGATGGTATTTCTGTGGAACTCAGCCACCCCACAGCCAATGCTGGCTTCTCCTTGAGCTCAGTGCTGTGGTCATCACGCATTTTATTTGTATGGTTTCTGAAACTTTCTCAAAATGTGTTTATTAGTTTTGCCTGAAAGTTGATCACTTAAAAATACAGTTAGTAACTTAAATATTTTAGATTTAAATAATATGCAAAGCATGCGTTTCCCGTGTGGCCTGTTTTCGCAGCTCTTCACTGTGCCTGGGCTATGCTTGCTCCTCCTATCATCTTTCTTCTCCCACTGGGCTTCCTGTAATGTGTTGGAGAGCCGGTTTGCTGGTGATGAATTCTGTCTTTGTAGATCTGACAACCTCCTAATTTTGCTTTTGTTTTTTAAAGGCATTTTGCTGAGTACAGAATTTTTAGGTTGACGCTTCTTAGTTCTCTGTATTTCAGAGCTGTCTCTTGGCCTTTCCCAGTGGTTCTGTGGGGTGAGAACTTCTGTCTTCTTCAGGCAGCAGCTTTCTCTACCCAGCAGTTCTCAGTCCCTGACTTTTTGCAGTTTCCTTTCACCTGCTCTGGACCATCACTTGCGTGTTTCTTGTATTTGGCTCCTTGGGGTTCCTGGCTCATGACTTACTGTCTCTAAGTTTGACTTCTGAGTAGTTTTCATGCTGTGCATCCCCTGTCTTCAGGGACATCAGCCTTTGTGCTTCATGAAGCTGTCCAGATCACTGCTTCTCCTTTTCTTTGTAGATTCCTTTTCCTGTCTGCATTTTATTTGAGGCCATTTCTACTCATGTGCATTCCTGTACAGGAAACACTTCTTTTGCAGAGTCTCATCCACCATTAGCTCTATCCTGTGGGGTTTTCTCCTCAGACATTGTTGCCTTCCGTATCTGTACTTTACTAGCCCATTGTCCCAGTGGTCTGGATAACCTTTTTATTGGCCTTGCTTGCCAGTTTTAATGCCAGTGTGGCTTGTGTTTGGCTTCAACTGATTGATTGTCCCCCTCACTGTGGGCCAACTTTCTCTGCTTTTTTCACACCTAGTAATTTTTCATTGGATAGCAGGCATTATGAACTTAAAATTGTTGAGTTCTGCACAATATTGTACTCACTTAAATATTCTTGATCTTTTTTCAGAAATATGGTTTGGTTTCTTAGAAAGAGTGTGGTGCTTTTGAGTCATAGCTTGTGACTTGCCAGGCTCGGCTGGCATAGGTCTGTCTGCCCTCTGTGAGTCGAGACCTTCCCAAATCATAAGATCCTATCAGGTGGGGCAGACGGCTACCCATAGTATGACCTGTGTCCACCATAATAGGCCTTGACAGACTTTTTGATTTGTAAACCATGTAGCTGTTTTGTATTTCAAAAAAATAAATTTAACAACAAAGACAAGAATTGTTTCTTATGACAAGATAGAGCCTGCTACACCCCCATCTCAGCCAAGAGACTGTTTTGCCCTCCAGACTGCAGGTCACCCAACACCCATGTTCGTTGCTCATCTCAGGTCCTCCTCTTAGGCCCCAATTGCCAGCTCAACCATGCCCCATGTCAGGGAATCCTTCATCTCTTTGATGACTCCATGGGGGTTAATTTTCCTCTCAGTATCTTCTGTGTGTGGTCACATGCTCCAGGGGGGTGGGATGCAGGACCCACTGGATCCCCACGGGTCCTTCCTCTTGTCACTTCTCCCATGAGCCTCCAGTCAAGCTGTGAGAGGAGGAGACTCCAGCTGGCAGCAGACCCCCATATCTGAGCCACTGCTGATTTTGCCGATTGCCACCCTGTATCTATGAGATTGTGCACTTTTCTCTTAAAGCCAACCCTGAGCTTCTTGAGCCTCACCTTCAGCTCTTCAGTGGCCCATAGGCTGCAGTGGCTCCCTTGTCATGTCTCACTTGCCTTGCAGGTCAAAGGTTGAGGAGCTGGAGGCGGAGCGGAGCCGCCTAGAGCAAGAAAAGAACATGCTGGAGATGCAGCTGGAGCGGCGCATGCTGCAGGTGGGCACAGGGGTGACTGTGGGAGGTGCACCTTGTCCTGGGTCTTATCCCCAGTTCCTGCTGAGAATATCCTGTTTGCCACCAAACCAAGAACTTGCTCCTGCATACCCACCCTTATCTGGCCATGTCCTGGGATCCTCCTCCTGCCCTTGATTCCCTCATTCTTCTGGGCTGATCCCAGTCCCTGGAGCCCTGGCACCTAGCATGCAGAGTGGGCCCACAGGTACAGAGAGGGTCTCTTCTGTGTGGCTCTGGGTTTGCACGTGCTGCGTCTGCCTGCCATCTTGACATTGGACTACTGTCTGCATCATTTTGGTTGACTTTCTTTTTAGTTTTCATCCTGCCAATTTAAATTGTTCTGTAGCAGGAAACCCACAGGTTTGAGACTACCCAGTTTTCAGACAGGTCATTGACTTTATCTTGACACCTATTAGAGGCAATCATCCAGCTCCTGGTGATGGGAGAGGTGACAGCTTTGATGAAATGAGGTGCTCTGAGCTGTAGCTGGACTGTGTTCTGGCCCTGGAACCTGTTATCTACTGCTGTTGTAATTGGGCTGCAGTCCTCGGCTGGGGGGCTGGAGGGTAGACCTAGCCCTGGGCTACAGGCCCTGTCAGGGCAGGTGCTGAATGCCTTTCTGCTTGGCTAGTTGAGCAGAACTGGAGCTCACAGTAGACTGGGGTATAATATATCCCCACCAGCACCCATTGTCCCTTTTTGTAGTTCTGGGCTGTTCTGCAAGGCATCCTTCAGTGGCCTCTGAGAGGCTATTCAGAAGCAAATGAGAGAGAGGTGCAGCTGAGTGCCTGTCTGGCACATGTGCACACCCAGTGGACATTGGTACCCTGTCCTGTGCAGGTGGGGTACTCTGGGCATCCCCTACATGGGAGAATACTACATCGGCTGGGACATGCCAGGTATTCTCTGTGCCTGTGTGTAGGCAGGAAAGTGGAACTAGCAAGGTGTGCCATCATTCTCCCACAGACCTGCAGGAGAGCCCCAGGTGGGATGAGCCCTTGCCCAGGTAAGTGGTGCTGCTCAGAGTCTAGGGACTGGTTCTTGGCCTGGAGGCCACCATGCTGCAGCCCACCCTGCTCTGTACATGAGTGTTAACACCTGTTCTGTGTACCTGCACACCTGTAGTAGAGTGGGGCCCCTACAAGCAGACAGGGACAGTGGCCACACAGAGGGCTGAGCACATATGAGGGCAGTGCCCTAATATGACTGAGAGGAGGGAACACTGGGAAGTGGTCCTGGAGAGCAACATCTGTCCTGTGAGGTGACACTGAAGGCCAGCAAGCAAGGGCTTGACTGTGCCCAGGCAGCATGGAAGAAAGGAGCTCAGCTATAGGCATGAGGCAGGGAGCAGCTGAGGCTTTGTCCTTGCAGTGGTGGAAGCTTCTAGAAAATCTGCCATAGTAATGCTCCTGGAAATTTCCCAGAGTTCACTGAGGGAGATAACTGCACAGGCCCCATAGGTAGCTCAGTTGGCCCAGGGCATCAGCATGCCATTGTGTGGGCTCTCTCTGCCTTTTTTTGAGCCAGGTTTCCTGGTCCCTGCAACCTTGCTCTCCCCACTCCCTAGAGGCCATGGTAGGAAGTCCAGCTCCACTCACTGCCCAGAGTGCTATGCTGCCTTCTGCCTGAACAGCACTGGAGTTCAGCTGGACTCCTGAGGCTCCCAGGGCCACAGCTATGCTTGATGAGTGCATTCAGGAAGGCTGGTGATGATGGTCCAAGCGCCCAGCCCATAGCTGGCCATCTCCACTGTTCTGGGCAAGGTGCTGCAGCCCTATTTTCCTGGGACGCCAGAGCTGGCCCCTTGTCTTCCACTCCCTTGGACTATGAAGATGCCTCTTTCTAAGTCATGGTACAAAGCACTGTTGATGAGCAAAAAGGTGCAGAATGGGGGAAGTGGGTATCTGGCTTAGGGAGACTTTTCCACCTGAACCCTCAACAGTGCCTTTATAAAACAAGGTAATCATGCCCACATCAGAGGCCTTAGGGAGATCAAATGTGAGGATTTTACTGCCACCCCCTGGCATGTAGTACATGCTGAATAAATGCTTCTGTCTATCTACTGACTCTTCCCCACTTTTTCCGTTATTGAGGGCAAATATCTTGACCCCATGACATTTCTGTCGTGGTCTGGGCCACCTCAGGTCCTCAAGAAGCATGCCCAAAACATTATCCTGAGTGGTGGCCTGGGGCTTTTCTTGGGAGCTTGGCCACAGTGCCTGGAAGCCCAGGCCTTCCCCATAGAGACCTCAGACCTGCAAGGCAGAGGGCCCACCAGGCAGCATGTCCTCACTGGAGTGCCTGTCCTGCCACAGTCTCCTGTCCTGCTCTCTCCTTCCCTCTGGAAGAGGAGAGTGTCTTCAAGTCGGCGCTTCAAGGAAGATTGATTAAAATCAGCTGCAGTTCGGCTTAATTGGGAACATATGCTTGGAGAGGGAGCTTGACTAGTTAGAATTTTTCGTAATTAGTTCACAGCTGGTTGGTGAGGAAGCAGAACTTCAGTTACCTCTTAGAGCTGGGTGTGGGTGCATGTGTGTGCTCGAGGGAGACAGATCATTATGCTGACATTGTCCTCTTTGGGTCTCCCTGAGGGTCAGTGGCATTCCCACACGAGCAAGGGGGTCCTTGTACATCCCTAATGTAGTCGGGGTAAGAAGGGGGTTTAGGGGGCTGTCTGCATGGCTGGACCTCTCACTAGGTGGATGGCAAGCCCAAAAACTACAACCTGCTGCCCTCAAGCTGCAGGGCCTCCAGTGAGTGAGGGGAAACTGAGGCCCCAGTTAGCTGGCACATGAAGGGTAATCTGAGCCTGCCCTTCTTAGAGGTGTGAACATGTGACAATGAAGTGGGCAGACCCCATGGCTCCACACTCCAGTTTCAAGGCTCCTGGTGTAGCCGCGGTCCATGTCTGGGGTGCTAGTCCTCCTACCCTGGGCCTCTAGGTCAGTGGTCCCTATCCCAAGCACTGACCTAGAACTGAGTACCAAGAACATGATTGAGTGTCCTGGGTTCCCATGTCCTCCATCCTGCCTTTCATCCTAACACCACACTGCCAGTGACCCTGCTCATAGCAGTGCTCCTCCAGGATGTGGGTCTTCCCTGCAGCCCATATTTGGGGTGTGCAAGTAGTGGCCCTTGCAGGGCCCCTCACATCCTGAGGGTTACTGGTATTCACAGTAACACCTCAGTCCTCACTATGGTGACAGGGTGCATTGCTCCCCTCTGCATGGCTCGAATGGGCTGGTTCTGGAAGCTGCAGGGAGTGAGCCCATTGAGTGCTCAGACTGGCCTTAGGAAGCTCATCAGTGAGATGGCCCAGCTGTGCTGGACACTGTCCTCCCAGCAGGATGGGCATGTCCTCACCTGGTGATAGCAGGCCAAGCCTGCTACCCTGTGGGTACTCTTTGGTGTCCAGTGTCACCAGCTGCAAAGAGGGGTCATCATTCAAACCCAGTCCTGCTGGAGTTTCCGGCTTCTTCTGACAAGTACCTTCAAACACACAGAGAAATAGCAGGAATGTCACAGTGAACACCCACTCACACCACCTACGTCCTCAAGAAACACGTCACTCGCTGCTGTGTGACATCTCTCCCCAGCCCTCTGCCAGCCATCAGTCCATTTTATTCTTTTGATGCATTTTAAAGTAAATTGCAGACATCTGTATACTTTTCTCTAAGTACTTCAGCGTGAACGTAATTAGGCAGAATTCATCTCTGGGATCCTGAAGCCCGTGCCCCCGCCATCCCGCAGGGCTGCCTAATCACAGTGCTTATTCAGGCAGGTGGGTGATCGGGCAGAACAACCCCCACCCCCAAGATTTCCTGCCCTCTGGAGCCAGGCCCCTGATCTGACCGCTGTCCACGGGTACCTCCAGCCCAGCCTAGCCCACTCCCCCTCCAGCCTCACTGCCCACCTGAAGTGCTACTCAGGAAAGGGACCAGATGAGCTACCCAGTTACACACATTTAAAATACAGTAAGTGTGTTTCTTTGGGAAATAGAGTAGGTTGGAAATTGTTAGCTTCCTTGTGAGCAGAAAGCTCTCTGTGCCTGACACAGCCCTGCCCCTGTACGCATCACAGGCTCCTCACCGGCTCCTCAGAGAGCCCGAGTCAGGCTGTGGCCTCGCAGCTCCCTGCCCCCAACACCCCAGCCATGGCCTCAACAGCTGTGTTCACCTTCCCTGTGGCTGTCCAGCTCACAGAAAATTGCTACCCTGCCTGCCGCCCCAGAGACAAAGGGCCCAGGGCCCCAGGTCTTCCCCCAACCCGCCTACCACACTTTACGTTGTACTTCAGAACAGCCTCATGCTGCATCTCCCAGGGAACCCGCAGCTCTCACATCAGCAGTGGTTGTGTGGTGATTGCAGCTGCTGGCCAGGACCACTGGCTTCTTGACATCCCTCCGCACACACTTCTGAGATGCTCTCTAGGTGTCACGATGTGGGGCTGTCTGGGTGCAGTGTGTCCTGAGACTGCTGCCTCTGTAGCTTGGCAACTCCAGGGCCTGCCTGGGGGAAGAGGACCACTGCTCCTCGGGGCCAGCGAGCACAGGGCTCCCTGCCCAGTGCCTGGCAGGGACATTGTGAGGGGGGTGTGGTGCTAAGTTCACAGAAGCTGGTGGCCCACCACATGGCAAGGAGGTGATACCCACAGTCCACTCTAAACCATGCACTGCCTAAACCATGCCCCAGGCATGTCTCCTGCACAAGCGTTCTCGGCTGTTCTCTCGAATCAGACCTCAGCTTTTCCCTAGCTGCGTGGATGTCTGTGGGGACTGCAGAGCTGCTCCCACCATACCCCATATGGCAGAACTGGAGCTGCGGGAAGAGGGCAGCACCTTTGTGCCAGCCTCCATATCCTTCACTCTACCAGGCAGCCAGGGCCAGCACCCACCCCGCCCCAGTCTGCCAGGCTGGGCCAGATGTTACCTGAGCCTCTGTTGGCTTCTGTGTGAGCCTCCCGCCCCCCTGCCTGGGCCTGAGTGCAGAACAGAGTGAGCAGGGGCCACACGTGCCCTTCTCAGCCTCCACCAATGTCCTGGGAAATAACAGGCTTCTGGAGGCTCAGTGTCTGCTGCATATAGGCTCTTCTTGCATGAGAACGTTGGTGTCTTCATTTGTTGGGCACCTCTGTCTGTATCCCTTTAGAACTGCTACACGTTGTTTTGTGTTTGTATTGGGGGTTAAACCCAGGGCCTTTGCACTAAGTTATATCCCCAGCCCTCTTTCTTTGTTGAGATGAAGTGTAAGTCACTAAATTGCCCAAGCTGGGTTTGACTTGTATTCTTCCTGCCTCAGCTTCCTACAGTGCTGGCACTATAGGCAAGTGCCACACCTAGCAAATATATTTTTATCTTGAAAGTTTCTTGTAAATTTACCTCCAGGTCTGGTCACTTTCAATGGGTCTTTCCTTCAGTTCTGTCTCCTAGGGGTTCCATTTGCACATGAACACTGGGTCCTATAAGCTCAAGGGGTGGCCCCCTTTCTGGTGGCTCTTTGTTTACCCCATATTTGGGATGAGGACAGGAATGCAGTCTCCCCACTCTGCTAGCTGGGGCCCAGGACTGGCCTTGGGCAAAGCCAGGCTTGGTGACTCTCCTCAGCTTTGCTGCCCAGGCCTGCCTTGCTGAGTGTTTATGTAAAATAAGATGCTTAGGAAGGGAAAAAAAAAGTCCAGACCCACAGAGGTGAGTGCAGACTGCTCATGTTTATTAACGCTGAAGGCTAAAAAAAGCAGCCCGCTGATGTGCATTTGTGCAGCGACATTTCCACAGGCACTGATTTCTTTTGGTTTTTTATGAGAAGAAAGATGCGCCCTGCATATTAAGACCCCTCCTCCCAGGGTGTCGCCTTCTGGGAAGCTCAGTCCCTTAGGCTTGATGGCCTCTCCTTGCTGGAGCACCAAGCTGTTCCAGCCTCCTGCCAATCCTCCTGCCTCCTCCCTCCAGTGACCGCCAGACCTTAGCTATGTCAGACCCCTGGCTGCTGGCCCAGACCCTGGTTTATAGAGCAGCAAGCTGGTCAGCAGACAGGAGGTCATCTGACAATCTCCAGGTGCCCATGGGTGCCGTGGAGCCAGTGTGGTGTCTTTCCTCTGGTGCCCTCAGGAGACCTGCTCATGCCGGCGTCTCCATGTGCTGCCCACAGGACCAAAAAGCATGTGGCGTGGTAACAGTGTGATCACTGACCCCAACCACTCCCCTCTGGCCTGGGGTTCACATTGTCACTGAGGCCATCTTAGTGTGCAGCCCTGGTGGTCTTATGCTCATGTGCCGCAACAGTTTTCTTCCTCTCTCCTGGTCCTTGCACAAGTTTTATACGAGAAAGTTAGGAGTTCTTTGAACATTTTGGAAACCTAGACATTAGATATGATGTCATCCTGTGATTGTCCTCTTTGAGTGGAACTTCTTACTTCTTGCAGTTTGTGTCATTTTAGAGCCAGGGGCTGGGCAAGTGTTCAGCCTCAAGCTGCATTGCCCTCCATTGGGAAGGAAAAGCAGTGTTGTCTCCCCGAGTGGTCTCCAAGGACAACAGGATCTGGCAGGGTGTGGGGAGCAGTGCCCATGGGGCCTGCAGGGATGATGAGGATTCCCAGGGCCGTGCCTCACTGGGCTGTCCTCAGGGTGGGCCCTGCACAAGAGAATGAATTTCCATGACCGGAGAATTTGGAATTGACAGATATAGAACCAACTTCATTACTGAAGATGCAGCACTAGATTCTAAGAGAAATGTCCTGGGTCTCATGGTGCCCTCCTTGAGGATAGCTTTCATTTTAAAAATCAGCTTTGGCATGCAGCTTATTAACAGAGAGCTTGTCTAGCATGTGTACAGCCCTGGGTTCAATCCCCAGCACCACAAAAATAAAATGAAACTGTGTGACAACTAACTCCACTCCTAGGAACACACCTGAGAGATGGGAAGCAATGATTGTGATGAGCTTGCTCAGCACGTTCACCACCATCCAAACGGAGGGCTTCGGCAGACAGATGGGTAAATGAAATATCCATTCAGGCCACAGGATGTTACCTAGCCTTACCACGGAAAGAGGGAACACCTGACACATTGCACTGCCAAGGAAAACAGACTGTGTAGTTCACTGCTAGGTGGTCCTGAGGAGTCAGGTCCTAGAGACAAAAAGCAGGACAGAGGGAGCTGGGCTGGGGAGGGAGCAGCAGTCAGCGTTCAGTGGGTACTGAGCTCCAGTTTGGGAAGATGAGAGCTCTGAAGGTGAGTGGTGGCCACAGCTGCATAGCCATGTGAATGTGCTGTCTTTTATGAGCAACTCTAGAAAACCCAGGCCTTCTGGGAAGGGACTTGGTAGAGGGAGGACTCCCTGTGACCATGGTGAGGCATTGGGCTGCTGTTCGGCCATCCTCGCTGGGTACTACTTTGCCTTCATTGGCTCTGCAGTAGCTGGCCTGCCCCTTAGGGCCTCCTGCCAGCTCTTGTAAGAACTAGGCTGGCTGGCGAGGCAGTAGCCATTTGCTCACTAGAATGGAAAGCTCAAGAGAGCAGAGGCCACCTTATTTCCCGAACATCTGCTGGCCTGCCAGCCAGTGGCACAGCAGAGTACAGGGGGCTACAACCCAAGGACCAGACACACACATGTTCCTCCTCCTTCAGGGCCGTGGCCTCTGGTATATGCAGAGCACTGACTGGGTCGATGGACAGAGGCTCCCAGAGAGCCCAGGTCTAGGCAGGGCAGTGTTGATATGCTGGAGTTGGGCCAACAACATGGGCCACTGAGCCAGGACCTGTCACAGTGGTCCAGGAATCCTGGCCACTCATTGTCCCCACTGGCTGCCCCCACATGTAGTTGGCCAGAGCCCCACCAGAGCATCCCACATGCAGGGCCTACCTGTAGCACAGGATCCAGCAGATGGACAGTGTAGGTTCCAGGTCTGGGAAGCAGTGGAAGCCATGGCTGGGGGCACTGAGGGGTCCTAGGTAGTGATCCGGGCCCGAAAACTGACTCTTAGCCTGCAAGACTGCACTCAGCCTTTCCAAGCCAGTAGACTTCTCTCCCTCACTTCCTGTAAATTAGCTCCAGTAGCAGATTGGCTTCTGAAGTCAGGGCACCCGCAGGCAGTCACAGAGTCCTGGAATTGGCCATGCTAACAATGCTCATCATCTGGACAGAACCAGTGTCAGGGAAGGCTGACGAAGGTGTGCAGGTTCCTGGATGGCATAAGACACATGCAGGATGGCAGACGCACAATGCCCAATGGTAGGGGCTTATACTTACCTGGTACTGTGCTGCCTTGTCCTCCACGTGTGTGGCAGTACCCACCTCATTGGCCTGAGAATGACAGTGGCTAGGGAGACTGTTGTCATCTTTTCCTCTAGTCATCATAACACCCAGGTTGGGATCCCAAGGACTGGCCTAAGTAGTCTTGGCAATGCTGAGCCCTGACTCGGGCTTTTCTGGACCCCATGTGTGTGTCCAGAGGAGACTTTGTCATGTCTCTGAGAAGCCACCCACTGTCTCTACTGTCCTCAAAGAGAGGCACACCCAGGAGCATCTACTGAACACACAGGCCTTCCTGATGCTCCCTCCACTGATGACTGATGCACTGGGACAGGAAGCTGTGCTTCTTGTGCCCTTTTAAGTGACAGTGCTGGAGAGAACAGTGGGCTAGAGCTGAACGATAGGGACTACTCCCAAGAGTCCCTGTGGTTCTGTTGCAGCCTTTGGAGGCCCAGGCCTCTCCCCTGGGAAGGAAGACAGTGCTGTCCTGGCCTGCAGGCACACTGGTGACTGTCTAATACAGCTTTCCACTCTATATACAGCGTGATCGGGTGCGTGTCCCAAGCAGGTACTGCTTTGGCTGGCGGCATAGTGTAGGACTAGCTTTTGTTTTGCTACCGCTGTGATTCTTCGTTGTCCCAGACCATTGAGAGGGAAAGTATATCAGGCCCAGCTTTCTGCAGGGTAAGAACAAGAAGGTAAAACAGATGACCTGCTGTCATCTTGCACGGGGCTTGCAGGTAACAAAACCTGCAAAGAGAGAGGGACTCTGGAACACGGGATGTCAGGCAGGGCAGGCTCCTCTCAGCCTACTACCCTCCCCTGCCTCCCACTGGGGCCGACAAGGGAAGTTTGCACTGTCTCTCTTTCTATATCTCTTTCTTTGGAGTGATTGGTTTGCACCTAGTGCTTCTCTGTGGCCCAGTTTTCCTGATACCCTGGGGTTCTCAGAGATGTCTCTGGTGAGGCATGGGTCCTTGGATGAAGGTGGAGTTAAAGTGAACCAAGGACCTTTAGGTGACAGCTGCCTGAACATGCCCTGCAGAGAAAGGGGACAGGCTCATGGGTAATAGCGCTTTGGTCTTTGCTCCTATGATCCTGTGGACTGTAACTGCACATGTGTGCACCCTGCAAAGCTACCATGGGCCCCACGGGCTGTACCTTTGTGTATAGGCACCCCACAAAACTGTCACAAAGACCATTCTCACCTTTCTTTGCCTGTTTATCTTCCCGAGCACTCTGCAAGCCATGCAGCAGTATTATCCCATTACACAGGTGAGCCAGTAAGGCCCAGAGAGCCTGTGATCTGTTCCAGGCTCACCTCCAGCTCAGAGATGCCCATGTTGTAGACGGTAGGACACCAGTTCCTTGGGCTGCGCCCTGGGCCCACACCTCAGGAGGTCTAGGCAGCATGAGCAGGGCAGTCATACTGCAGGGTTGACAGGTACCCTAAGGTGGCAGCTGTCTGTCCTTCCTCCTCAGGTCAGCCTGCTTTGTGGGACAGGAGAAAGGAGGCACATTGAGTCTTGCAAAGCAGCACAGTGCTGACTGCCCCTGCCCTCACAGTGCACTGCATATCTCCAGATGGGGACATGCCAAACAGGCAGCTGGGCGACCACCCTGTAACAGTCAGAATGTCCCTGGGAGCTGGGGCTCAGCCCAGGATTACCCAGTCTGAGCCCTAAGAGTCATACAGGAGATACCTCCTGACCTGCCTTGTCCTGTGGGCCAGCGGAGGGTCACACAGGTGTCCTACCCTGCTACCCAAAGCCAGTTGCTGGTCTCTCTTCTTCTTTGGGAACTTTGCTGATAGCTCACGGCCCAGGGTCAGAAGGCCGTGAGGCTGAGATGCATTATCAAGGAGGCTAGGTCCATGGGAGATCCAGCAGTAGACCTGGCCCTGGGTGAGCAAGGGACCCACAGGCCTCCTGTCTCTAGCTCCCTAACATGGTCATTTCTGTGCCCTGGGCTGTGCCATGGGCTCAGTGCTGGGCAGATACACTCAGCCCTGTGTTCTGATCCACCTGTTCACCAGGAGCCAGTTAGCTGTTGTTAAAGGTGCAGAGCCTGGGTACTCTGCTGGGCTCACAGACACCTCTTTCCGTGGGCCTCACTCTCGAAACTGCAGGAGTCAGGGTCAGAGGTGTGACCTAGTGGGGTTGGGGCACAGGGTGGCTATCAGAGACCTGGCAGTGCTGGGCTTTTGCTCCCAGACCTAGCAAGCCACTAAAGTGGCCTTGCTCTTATTGCTGAGCTGAGTCTCTCGCAGCCAGGAGAGGTATTGATTTAGTTTTGAGGCTGGATGATTTATAAATATGCATGAGGATTGGCGGTTATTTAACTGTGCTTTCTAATTCTCCTCGCATTGCTGCCACTTTCCAGCAGGGTCTTTTAGTATTCGAGTCAGGCGCAAGGTGGCAAGCAGCCCTCCCTCCCTTCCTGCTTGCTGCCTGGGACCCTCCTGGGGCAGGTTAGATGTGGTGGGAGAGGGCCCCAGAATTGGGCTCTCTACAAGGCAGTCAAGAATGGAGGGGCCCAACTGCAGCACTTCCTCATACTCACCAGGCAGCACTCACGGGCTGTCCTCTCTTCCAGAAGAAGGGAAAAAAGTCACGTGCATGCCTTTTCACTGGTTCACACAGGGAAACTGAGGCCCAGAGGGACAGAGGCCTGCTCAAGGCCAATGGCAAGGTGGGATAGAACTTACTTTATGGCAGAAATGAAGCTGGCACTGGCCCCACCCCCACCCTGCAGAGCTTGGGATGCAGAGGGCAGTGCCTGGCCCGCGTTCATAAGACCCAAACACACAGAACAAATGGGTGGCAGGGTTGCCTTGGGCTCACAGTCCTCGGGGAGTGTACACTGCAGCATGGTGTAGACTCCTCTCCGAGCCATCCATAGGCCTGGCCCAGAGGCAGCTGGATGGAAGATGGGCTTGCCCATGGCCAGCATGTGCCCCCTGTCCAGTCCTCTGGTCCCTGCTTTGCTGCTGTCATTAACAGAGAATGTCAGCCACTCGCTCAGCAAGTGAAATGTTTTTGTTTAGTCAATAATTGCACCATGGCGTCAAAGGAAGGTCCCCAACTTTTCCTTTTGAGATGCTTGTCAGCGTCTCAACAGTTTTCTCAGCTGTGAATCAAACAAGGCAACAAATTTTAGCAGAAGATTACAGCCATTTTTCCCCTTTCTTCCTCAAAGCTGTCATCTAGCAGCAGATTTCAGCAAAGTTGTTCACTCTCCCCATCTGTTCGTCCTGTGCAGCACCAGCCCCCTGGACGGTGTGCTTTCTCACTGGCATGATGCCCTCTGTGCCCATGGAGGATGGGTATGTGCCAGGGAGATGGTGGCACTGCTGGCATACTGGTGTCTTCTCTTCCCCGTGACCAATTGCTGGTTGACTAGAGGCCCACTCAGGATTTTATAAGGCAAAGCAGCAGTCCTGGACAATGCATACTGGTTGGATAGGTAGACAGACATGTTTAGACGGCAGTGACCTAGCATCCTGGTCTGCAGAGGCCACCCACATGCACCTGCTCTATCCCCAGCCTTCCTCGGAGCAGGGGCTACAGTATGTCCAGTAGAGGTGACATTTAGATCCCTCTGTGGGAAAACCTTGAAGCTGGGCTGGCCTTGGCCATTGATGACATCCTCACATTGGCCTCATGCTCTTCATGGCCCTTTTCTTTGTTGCCTGGCTGTGCCTCCCAGACCAATCTCTAAAATCCGCTGTCTGGGTCCCAAGCCCTATGCTTTTAGGATGCCTGTTCCGTGCTGGGCAGCTGGGCCTGCCACTGCTCCTTGGGAGTTTGGACAGTGGCTGCTTCCTTACTCTTCTTCTGTGTGACTCCCAGTAGCTAAGGCGGACTAGGTTCTGGAAGGGGCCACCAATCCTACCTATACACTGGGCTAGCAAAGTAGCCATGCAGCACCCTGCCCTTGGGAGCACCACCATGCTTGAGCAAAACAGGATCCAAGCAGGGGTGGCTGTTGAGGGTCCCTGGTGGCCATCAAAGGAGAGAGGCCAGGTCCTTCCTAGGACCTGCTGGCTCTCACCTCACATGCCATGGTGAGTGGTGAATGATCTGACTTGTAAGTCTGCAGGGACACGTTGTGGCTCAGGAAATGTTGTAATTATCACCCATTCGTTCAACAAATGCATATTCAGCACCACATCAGGCACTCTTCTCAGCCCCGGCACCGCCGCAGTGGACAAAACATAGCCCGTATCCCCACGGAACTGACCTTCTCAGGGAGCGGCTGATAAAATACCCACACTGAAATGCTGAAAGGCGCGGGGCGAGAGCAGCAGGCAGTGAGTGCTGTCACCGTCATTCTCCTGTCTTTGCTGTAGACCTGTGTCAGGCACTCGTTTCCACTGGGCTCCGAACAGCCTGTCACTTCTTGGCAATGGGGTGGAGAAAGGACCTCTCTCCTCAGGGCTCCCAGAATACAGTCCCTTCCTGTTCCACACTCCCATGGTAGGCACCACACTGTTCTCTGACAGCAGTGGGGACCTCCCTGCTCTGGAAGGGGCAGTGGCATAGGGAGCAGGTGGTGGGACGTGGACACTGCATCCAGCCTCACTGCCTCGCTGTGTCCTGGCTGGCCCATCGCCTTGGACCTCAGTGCCCAATGCCAGCTCCCTGTGTGCGAAGTGATAGTCTTGCTGAGCCTCTCCGCTAGGGTGCCTGTCCCACTGCACCCCAGGAGAGACACCATCTCTCCCATGGCTGCCTGTTCCTCCCTCACCTCCAAGGGGCACCACACCCTGGAACCTGCCACTGGCCCCCACAGCCTCAAACTCCGCTGTGGCTTTGTGCTCCAGTCAGTAGCCCCTGTCTGCACAAGGTTTTCATTCCTGGATGGGTAATGTGGAAGGTTCCAGGTGGTGGATATCTGGAGACCACCAGGCCCTGTGCTTAAGGCTCCCCATTGTATTACCTGCTCTGACTCCCATGTGCCAGCTCCCTAGCCACTTCCTGGATGACCTGGACAAAGCTCCTGTCCCTGCCTTTCAGTGCCCGGCTCCCCCACCTCCCCTCTAGAGCACTCTGCTACTTTTGGGTCAGGTAAAGTCCATTTCAAGTATAGAAGCAGTTAAGCATGCAGAAAGCAAAAGGAGAGGTTATTCTGCACACACAGGATAATCGTGGGAAATTATGATTTGTGCCCATAAATGTAGCTTCATTGGCACATGGTTACTGTTATATCTGTGTGGCTGCTTTCTTACAACATCCACAGAGCTGGACATGTGGTGGACAGGGCACCCCAGGAAGCCCAGGCCAGCCATCTGACTCCACATTCTGTAGCTCTGTGAGGGGAAGGAGACTAGTATGTGTCCACCTGCAAGGCCTCAGAGATGGGGCTCTCCCAGGGCTGCCTAGGCAAGTGGGTGTCTCACACTTGGTTGTCTTCCCCAGATTGTTAAAATTGGGTGGAATAACAATCCCTTTCAGCTCTGATCATCTGTGATTCAGCTGAGTTCCAGGAGTGTCTTCATCCTTTGGGGGTTTTACAAGGTTCTCATAAAGCCTGTGAGCAGCCTGGGAATCCTGTCCTGCTCAGCCTGCTGTGCCTTCCTCTTCCTTCCTGCCTGGCCTCTCCCTTCTCAGCCTGAGGGACAACACAGAGGATGGCACCCAGGGGCTGTGTGTGCAAACCCAGCTGCTCCCAGCAGTGCCCTATGCCATCACTTTGGTCCCTCTGGGTCTTTTGGCCCATATCAGTGTCCATTGACCTCTTAGGCAAGGGGACTTCAGGACCAGCAGTTAGCATGTTTTTGTTCCAGAGAGTGGCACACTGGGGCAGAATCTTACTCTGTTCCCCCTGGTCCCACTTTTCTTTGGAGGCGCACCCTGGGGAGTCTGGGTGGCTGTTAAGGGGCTGGCAGGCTCGGGCCCCAGTGAGGGGCACAAGGTGGGCGCAGCCCATTCTAGACCAGTCCTTTGGCAGAAGAACAGTAGTCCATAGCAGCTTAAACTGCTGTGAGGCTGCAGGCCAGAGGGCTCTTGTGCTGAGCAGGCTGTCTCCACCTGGCCTCTCCCAGGACCACCTGGTAGTCTGAATGATGGATGCCATTTCCCCAGAGGTGGGCACAGGGAAGTCCTCACCTGTGGGATGTCTGCTTTGCGCCTCATTGTCTGTGCCTGATAGAGACTGGCTTCTGCAACCTGAGGGATGAGCTCCAGGCCCAGTAGCACACTGCTCAATTATACCCTGGGGCACACATGCACTACCAGTGCTGTCCTCAGCCAGGACCTCCTCGGAGTGGGTTCCAGGGACCCCTCAGCCTTGGCAGCCACTCTGCAGTAACCCAGTGAAGTTGCTGGGGCCCAGAAGAGGCTAAAGCCTTCCTCTTCTCTTGCGTGCAAAGACCCACCCTTCTGGAGGAGCTTTGAGGCTCAGGGCAGTGATGGCTCCTTTCTGTGACCTTGCGAGTCTCTTCAGGTCCTGCGTGGAAGTCCATCCTGGGTCAGCGATGGGGCAAGGCTCAGGCAGGAAGGAAGGCACAATATGGACAAGCTGCCTGCCGTGAGCCTGTTGCATATTGGGTGTCCCTCAACCCGTCCTGCATGCCATGTACACACCACTGGTTCAGCTTGTTCCCCTGATGCACGGGTGCCTTCCATATGCACACCAGCTCTTTGGGTCCCTTCTGTAAGTGTTCATGTTTGTGGCCCATTTTTAAGCAGAATTTTCTGAAATGTTCTTGCTTGGTTTTACATGCTTTGTGAATTCTGATGTGGATCCTTCACCATCGGTGGGTCAGGCCTCTCCCCACTCTGCCAAGGGCCTCTGCCCCAGTAGAAGAGCAACTCTGGGTAGTCACAAGTCTGGGCTCCTTCCTTCTGTCCTGGGTGATAGCACTTGAATGTTCTTTAAGTCTCTGTCTACTCCATGGGCAAGAAGATGTGTTTCTTTTTTTTTTTTTTTCTTAACTTTATCTTTGGAATTAGCATTTGGGTGTGGTGTGACCTCCAGGGCACAGGGGTATCTAGTGGTCTCTTGTTTTAGTAATGCCCATCTCCTTAACTATCGATCTCTGATGTGGCATGATACTTGAAGGATCTTTCTGAGTTCATCTTTCTTGGTTCCTTCCCTCTGGGTCCCTGGCTGGGTCTGGACTATGACAGGTTGGCCACACTCCTGTGAGATGTAGTGGTGGACACTGGTGCAAGGTCTGTGGGGACTGTCTTCACTGCCTTCCCAGTTTCTCCATAAGTCTAAAGGTATTTTAAAAAAAAAAAAAAGGCTTGCCTTTTAATTAGGACCTTCCACTTACATACCTGTTGGAGAGCGGAGTGGTGTAGTACCTTCCAAGGCTACACTGAAGTAGTAAGAGCTCAGTCATTTGAATATTAATATCATGATGTGTTCTTAAAGTTGATACTTAAGCCAAGCATGGGGCACATGACTATAATTCCAGCACTCAGGAGGCTGAGGCAGGAGGATCACTGTGACTTCAAGGTCTGTCAGAACTGAATAGAAAACCTGTGTCTCAAAAAAGAAAAAAATTATTACTTAAAGCTGAGTCCAATGGTGCACACCTGTAACCTCTGCACTCTGGGGGGCTGAGACAAGAAGATCCCAAGTTTGAGCCCCAACTGGGCAACTTAGCAACTTAAGAAGACCCAGTTTTACATAGGGGTTGGGGATATAGCTTAGTGTAAAAGTCCTAGGTTCAATCCCCAGGAGACAAGAGAGGGAATTCCTATGTACTGAGGATTATGTCACAAGGCGTATGTGGCACTTGCTGTCTTCCCATTAGCCCAATGACTTCAAGGTCAGTGGCAGGCAGCCTGACCTTGTATGGGCAGTAGGGAAGCAGCACCAGGGCATTACCTGGCTCACACTGCAGCTCACGGGCACTGAGACCACCAGCTGTGTGGTTTCCTAGCACCCAGCTCGTGATGCTCAGCAGGAGACAGCCAGACTGAGCAGCTTCCTAGTCTCATGCTGGGTTTCTGAGCATCCTGTCCCTTCTTGTCTTTGTTCCCAAAGCCCCTTGAGGTGACCCTATGTTGTGCTTGCTCCCACAGGGCGACTATGACCAGAGCAAAACCAAAGTTCTGCACATGAGCCTCAACCCCACCAGCCTGGCCAAGCAGCGCCTGCGTGAAGAGCGGGACCGACTGCAGGAGGAGTGCGAGCGACTGCGGGGGCTCGTGCATGCCTTGGAGAGAGGAGGCCCTGTGCCCACTGACCTGGAGGCCACCACGGGCCTGGCCTCCTCCAAAGAGGTGGCAGGTAGGCCCCTCGCCTGGCTCTCATTCCACAAGCAGGTCCCCCAGGCACCTGTCACACCAGAGCAGCAGCCACATGGATGGCTGATCAGGGCACACCAGCCCCATGTGTCACAGACCTGCTCTGTGTCACCAGAGGCAAGGCAAACAGAGTCCATCGTCCATGTCTGTGGACAGCAGGAAATAACTCAGGCAGCTGTGGAGAAGCACGCAACCACGATCTTCTCAGACCCCTCAAACAAATTAATACCATTTATCAGTTCCTGTGTGCCCCATTAATCATGAGCAAACCCAATCCTGCATGAAAGCAGGGCTATCTTTCACTGTGCTAAGTACCCTTCACAGAGCCAGGGGCCCTGCCACAGAGCCCTTCGAGGCCAGCCATGGAGTCATTGCCTGCACTGCCTGCTTCAGTCTGTAAATCAAGGTAATAACTTCAGGACCTGTGTTTGTCACCTCTGACATAGTGCAGTGACAGCTGGAGTTTGTCCAAACCATGCTTTGTCCTGGGTGTGTCCGCCCTGCAGCCTGAGGCCTAGAACTTGCAGTCTCCTGCCTCAGCCTCCCAGAGTGCTAAGGTTACAGTGTGTACCACCCCCCATGCCCTTCTGGCTATTTTCTTGATGAGCACCTTGTGTTTCTTTTCTTTCTTTCTTTGCTTTTTCCTGAGTTGCCTTTCATCCCATGAAGTCCTTGTCTATTTGTTTCTTGTATTTGTCAGCTCATTCTGTGAAGCTCTCAGGATCCCTGAGAGCATCCTCAAGCTGGGAAGGCCAAGCTGTCATCCTTGGTCTTTCCTGAAGCACATAGTGCAGAGTGGGGCCCAGCAGATGGCTTTCAAGTCAGCCCTTTCTCATCCCTTCCTATTTGCTCCCACCTTGTGTAGAGTGCTGAGGTGGCGACCTGGGACTACTGACACAGGGCTGGTGTGCAGATGCTGAGTCATGGGCCCTGGAAGAAGCCAGACCAGAGTAGGAGTGACCATCTACACCCTCCTTCACATCAGCTGTCACTTAGGTAGTCATAGCCCTGCTGGCAGTGAAGCCTAGAGGCTGTTACAGAGAGCCTGGCATGTAGCAGGTGCTCAGTAACTGCACATCGCCTGTATTTTCATTGTCTTTGTTCTTGCTTTTGGGTGCGCATGACTGCCTTCAGTTTGCCAGTGTCCTCCCTGAGACTAACACTCATATACTGCCATGAGGTCCAGCTGCCAGCAGGCAGGAATCTGCACCTTCAGCATCCTGGAGGACCGAATCTGGCTACATGGTCGCTCACCTCAGGACCTCGTGTGTGGCCTGTGAGCTCAGAGGGTTGTGGCAGCACCTACCCATGTATGCCTGTCTCAGCCTTTGCAGCTCAGGTTTTCAGGGAGGTGCTTACATTGACCTTATCAAGCTCCATCCTGTTGTAGTCAGTGTTTGCAGGGGAATAGATTTAATACAGGACACATAATGTATAGGATTATTTATAATATTCACCCAAAAAGTCAAATATAGAAGAGCACAAGAGATCTGTCTATGCACTAGAGACCCAAAGAATCCAGATGAGAGCCTGGAACCCACAGCAGTGTCCTGTACAAGTCCAGCTGGAGGCTTAGAGCCCCCCCCCCACAATATCTCATGCAAGTGAGTATCAAGGATCTGCACTGGGTAGGCCCAAAGGTCAGTGGTAGAAGCTAGAATGTCTACACCAGTGGGATCTGTACTTGAGCTGGGAAGCGATGCTCCAGGTAAGAACCAGAGCTCCCCCAAAGAGAACTGCTACAGCCGTCCTCAGTGATAGTGAGTCCCTGAGCTCTTTCAGTGATGAAAACAACTGAGTTATTATCAGGAAAACCAGCATGACAAGCTTCTCCAAGAGAATCAACAATGCACCATCTTCTCCTCCAGTTCTCCTTTTATGCTGCTGGCAGCAATCCTCAGTGGACCTTCCACACCCAGCACCACGCTGATTCAGTTCAGCTAGGTGTTATAAATTGACCATTAGTTAATTCACCACACACCCCATTCTCTATGGACCAGAGCATCCAGGCTTGTTAAGAAATGTGCCAGAGCCGTGCCTGGGGCAGAAACCTTACTGCCTCTCTCCTGGTGCAGCAAAGGAAATAAGTGACATGGTATGAAGATTGGCTGGGCTTGGAACTGGACTGCAGCTACTCCTTTGAGCACCTCCCTGTTTGAAGGGCCTTTCTGCTTCTGCCCCCTTCCACTCCAGACTTGCATTTCGCATTGGCACCCTCTGCTTAAGGCCCAAGACAGCAGCCAGGGTGAGGCTGAGGGACACTGCTGGAGCTGACACACCTGCCTGGTCATTTACCCACAGCGGCACACAGGGCCCCACCCTGACCCAGGCTGGGTGACAGAGCATGCTAGGAAAAGGGTTCTCTGCTGCCTGATAGACTCTGTGACCTTTGCCAAGCATTCCACATCCATGCAGCACAGAAGAGCCAAGAGCAGAAGAAAGCCCTCTCTTAGGACTGCCCAGCAGAGGGTGGCATTTCTAGGTATCTTTCTGGTTTGCACCACCACAAGGGCTTGTGGTGTCTGGGCTGCAGCTGCACAGGCCAGTCTGTGCCACCCTGCAGGATGACTTCTCTGAGTTTGTGCTGTGTGTCACTGGAGTGTTTTTGGTGGATCTTTGTGAAGGGGCTCTTGGGAGACACCCTCACTATCATGGATATCACAGATTGATCTTGAGCCTCTGCCCAGGGACTGCTTTGTTCACTTATCTAGTAAAACCTGCTATGCTGTTCCTGTCAGCCTGCCCCATGTTGGCCATGGGTGCCCAGTGCTAGGAGTCTAGCCATGACACATATTCAAGGTTACAACAGATAGGCTCAGAAGATAAGCGTCTACCTCACACCTGGGGGACCCTGAAAAACCCCCAAGCTTCTCTTAGGAAATAAGTCAGCTCCAAGGTTGCCTGGAATTTAGAAGATGAAAGCAAATGGAGGTCCAGGCCAGATGTGGGCAGCTGGAGGATGGGAAACAGGCACTGGGACAGTGTGGACATTTCTGCTCAGGTGGCCAACTCCTAATCCCAGGCCCCTGGGTTGATTTTTATTTCATTTTCCTTAAGGCTTATACACAGAGAGAGAAAGAATGTGGCTACAAGCTTTCATGTTGAAAAATGGGTGACTGAGGGGTTGGTGACCAACCAGATTCAGGAAAGCTGATTATAAGCCAGTACATGGGACAGGATCCAAACTGCTGAGACCACAAAACTCCCAGGGGCCACAGGACAGTAGCCAGAGATACTGGGGAT
Source organism: Dolichotis patagonum (assembly GCA_004027295.1). Classification (NCBI taxonomy): domain Eukaryota; kingdom Metazoa; phylum Chordata; class Mammalia; order Rodentia; family Caviidae; genus Dolichotis; species Dolichotis patagonum. The sequence goes on along the minus strand of PVJX010000200.1, from coordinate 47,234 downwards.
AGTGGCTTCCTAAGCTGAGGAGGCTGGAGGAAGCATAGTGGATCTTGAACAGACAGAGGGATAGATAATGGAAAACAGGGAGATAGATATCTTGCAAATAGAAAGGGGACCAAGAGATGGAAGGATGGAGGATAAAGGAAAAGGGGATGAAAGAAGACTTAAGATGTGTTATGTATATGTGACAGTTCATATCATGAATGTAATCATTATGTGCTGCAACAATGTACCGATAAAAATAAATTCTTAGAGAGATGCAGATTCTCAGGCCCTGGAGTCAGAAGCCCTGGGGGGGGGGCACAATCTGGTCATGAGCCCTATGGACTCACCTGCGCCACAGCTGTGGAGATGGCAGGAAGAGAACACTGGATAGGCCCAGCCACAGTGGGAGTCGTGAGCAGAGTACAGGGGTGAGGTGGGTGCTGAGGTGATTCCAAGATGGCCTTTCAGCCAACATCATCAGAAAAGCCAATGGGCCCAGGAGGGCTGCAGCCAGCTCAGCTGAGACATGTGCTATAGCCATACGTGGCAGAACTTGCTGCCTGCTCAGGGTTCTCCTAGTGACTGATGATGCAGAGATAGGGATTCCTGATGTGCAATAGAAGAAGGACCCCAACGTGAAAAATACAAAGCAGAATAAATAGGAAAGTGAGTCCACAGGAAATAGGACCAGCACAGAGGAAGCCTCCAGAAAACTATCCTGGTTCTGCCAAGGTAGGTAAGAACAGGCTTTCAATAGTGCTACAGAACATGGCACCCAGAGAAAATGCAAAGAGGAGAAAGTAGACTTTGGGGAACTAACAATACCTAGAGCTAAATGAACATCTTAGTAGATTTATGAGGTAAAGCTGAGAAAGTTTATCTGAAAGTAGAAGAAATAGGTCCAGAAAAAGGATAAAAAGGTAAGAAACATGAGAGAACTGGTCCAGGAGGTCCAGAGCAGAGGCAGGGCAAGCAGGAGGGAGTATACAGAGTCTTTGGAAACATTCCCCAGAGCCGGGGAGCTGGCACCATGCTGCAGAAGATGCTCAGAATGAGAGCAGGCCCTCCCAAACACACTTCATCACAGCCCTCCAGGGTATAGGGGACTGAGAGAAGACCCTGTAAACTTCTCCTCAAGAGGAAGTCAAGACTACCCTGCCAAAGGATTGGGAATCAGAACTGCATAGTGCTTCTCAGCAATGCACTGGGAGGGCACAGGCAGGATGGAAACTGACCTGCCAGACAGCTCAGCAAGCTGTGCACCCCTATAACCCACCCAGGCAAACCCTAAGGAAGGATCACATGCATTTCTAGATGAACAAAGTCTTCAAATATTTACCTCCCGTGTGTCCTTTGTCAGGAAGCTAATCAAGGATGTGTTCCAGTAAAACGAGAGCATAAACAAAAGGAAATACAGAACACAGGAGACAGGGAAAGCACAGGCTACGAGCTTTGAGGGCAGGTGGCACAAATGGAACTTGTCGGTGTTGTGAGGTGTCCTTGAAAAGAGAGGTGAGCCAGAGCTGCTAAGTCATGTACTGGTGTGGGTTGCCATGGGTGTGGGTCCTCTGGTCTCTGGGCTGCAGCCTCCGATACCACATGGTCACTTGCCTCATACAGAAAAAGGAAATGCCAGTGTAGACAAAATGGTGCTCAAGTTAAATGATGAGCATGTACAAAACTAAGCAAGCAGAAAAGCCTAGGCAGTCATCAGCTCCAGGGAAAACAAAGAGCAAGAGGCAAAAGTAATAATGGTTTTCCACGTGGCCCTGCTCTGGCCAGCATTTACACAATCACTGGAGCGATGAGCCCAGGTTTAACCAAAGCTATGAGTTGGTATATAGGAAGGGTCAAGCTGGAAGGTTCCCACATGGAGTAGTCCGGGGAGGAAGAGCTGAATCCTTGTCTTCCTGACAGGAAGACAGTAGGTAATAGCCAGGTCATCAGACCCAAAGGCGCAACTGAAAGAAATGTGCTTTTATGTAGGAAATGTTACTTCGTCCCAACTTGAGCAGCTGGAAGATGAAAGCCAAGGTCTCAGGGAAAGAGCAGGAGGCAAGGTGAGGGAGACAGCCGCTCCCTGACAAGTCTGGCATGGCTAGACTCTAAAATATAAATTTTGCATAAAAACAAAGTCTGAAGTGGAAGAGAACAAAGCCATAATGCAAGCCTGTGGGAGCCTGGTGAGCTCCATCCCGGTGGGACCCCTCCTGCAGGCCTCTAAGGATGCTGGGCCATGAGCAGGTGGCTGGATTCTGAGATGTTCTGGCTGTGCCAGCACTGGCTGTCCACCAGGCAGGTGGGAAGAAGAGTCAGGTCCTCTGGACCCCTTCTTGGTGGACTCCAGGACAGAGCTGTTGCCTCAGCAGGTTGGGCCTCTGGGAGGAAATTCAGGGTCATGATCAGTTATTTGGGTCAGATCAACTCCCTAGGCTGTTTAAGGGGCTCTCAGCTGGAAATAGGGTGATTGCTGGGGAGGACATAGCCCCAGCTCAGTGAGTTACCCCACTGTGTAGCCTGCACTCCCCCCTCCCCATCCTCTCTACCCTGTGTCCATGCAGATCCGTTTCTCTGTGCAGGTGAGGGAACTGAGGCATGAGCAGATGAAGTTTCAAGTGAGGCCTGGCATTCCCCCCAGGCCAGGGTGTACCCTACCACCATGACCACATTAGCCCCAGGCTGGTGTACCCCTGCTGAGCAGCAGCCTCCCTCCCCCAGAGAAGCTGCTGCGAGTGTCCAGGCACCTTCCTGTGGGCCCCTAGGCAGCAGGTGGGCAGATCTGAATGGGTCGCTGGTCCTCACGTGGTTCCATGTACTTCTGCCTTGCCAGGCTCCAAGGAGACACAGTCTTGACTCCGTGAACCCCTTAATTACTGGCATCCCACACACTGAGCTGTAGGGCACAGACTGGTCACTAACAAGAGACCCAGGTCAGTGAACAGTCTCTTCCTGTCCTGAGAGTGAGGGGCAGAAAGAAAAGAGGCGAAGTGGGTAGTAAGGAAAGCTGTCCTTCCTTTCCTGAGCAGAGCAACCAATGGTCAGTCTGTCATTTGCCCAGGATTGCCGAAGGCTTCCTCTGTTTTCCACTTGGAGCTCAGGACTAGAGCTGACATACAAATAAGCAAGTTGCCTCAGCGTTCAGGTGCAGCCATGCTCCAAGGGTCAGGCAGGCACACCAATGGATGATTCTTTTGGCTTCCCTGATAGGAACCACTGGGCAGCCCTTTCCCAGTTCTCAGCCCATGGGGACTGGAGTCCAAGCCCAACCTCCCCAAGCCATTCCTGGCTCTGCATGGCCCCCTGCTGTCCCCAGGCTGTGCCAGGGAGATCATTAATTGCAGTTTAATTAGGCAGCACATTAATATTAAAACAATCTAATCTTGTCAGGATGACACGTTGAAAGTGATCAAATTTGTCACTGCCTGTGTGGGTGCAGCAGATCCCAAGGTATCTCTGGGGAGGAGAAGAGGAAGCAGCCACCTGAGTTCCCGCCCCTTTGCCACCTGCACAGGGAGGAGGAGGGCAGCCCCGGGGACTGGTGTGGGGCCTGCAGAGAGCAGAGCTCTGCTTTCCTGTCCTCTGAGCTTCTTTAGCTGCCACTGCTCTAGACTGAGTCACCCACTCCCACTCCCCCGCCCTGGCTGCCAGCAGGGCAGTAGGGACCTGTCCAGTGCCAGAGCCAGTGCACAGGCTCTCACTTGGCATGGGCCTGGCCTTAAGTCATGGTCCCACACCCCTTTGTCCCTAGGGCAGGGCCATGGCCTCCCAGGCCCCATCTGCTCATGAGGAAGTGCAAGTGAGGAAGGTTGGACAGCTGGAAACGGTGTGCAGGGGTCTCGTCACAGTGTGCTAGGGCTTTGTCACCTGTGGCCCCACACAGCGGGGCTGACCCCTGGCCTGCTCTGAGCAGGTGGCTGCTGTGTGCTCCAAGCCCAGCCTTGAACCTCATGTCACAGGTACCTGGACGAGGTCCTCTGAGCAGGCATGTCCCCCACACTCCCCAGGCCAGCAGTGAGCTTTCTTGGCTGGGTGTGGGATTCTGGGCCAGCAACTCTTCACAATCAATGCTGCCTGCCTATCCTGCAGCCCCTGTGGTCCCCGACACACAGTCTGCAGTCATTCTGACAACTACATCCTGACAACGTGTAACAGGCGGACATGCAGTGGCATCTATAAGAGCAGTCAGGACAGGAGAGCATGACCCACAGAGCCAGGCCTGATGGGCTCTGTGCATGTGGGTGAGCAGTGTGACAGCTGTGGGGCAGAGGGATCTGGCTGGGCCATGGCTTCTCCCTGTCAGTGTTCATCTCAGTGACTGGGAAGCAAAGCCTGTGTCCCGCACCGGCCTCTTGAGCACCTGTTAATCTCGCTTGGTGAGAGGCTGACGTCCCTGTGCCTTGGCCTTGTGCTTGCTGATCTTAGCAGGTTTGTACTTTCCTGAATCTTCATGTGCTGCTTAATTTTGGGTTCTACTTTGCACATTTTGAACACCGGGATAGGAGATTGGAGATCTTTTTTAAGTTCTGTGAGGAATGCTGATTCCTGCTGGCTTGGGCAGGCAGTCTACCAAGGCTCCTCACACCTTCCAACCTCAAGGTCTATGCTTTGTCTTTGGGGTTTTCTCATGCCAGTTGCGTCCTGGGCAGTGGGCCAGCCTTGTGTAGTTCTAAGCCTTGGTGTGTTTTTTAGGGTTCAGTTCCGCATGCCTAGTTCACAGACACCCTTAAACTTCCCAGCAAGATCCTGATATGTCCCATTGCCCAAGGTCCCCCTCAGCACCCTGGCTCACCCTGCTCCTCCCTGCTCTGGCCTGTGGTGCAGTCCCACAGCAGCATTGCCAGGGCCAGCATGGTGCCAAGAGGGAAAAAGCAGGACTCTCCGTGCTCTGTATCAGAGAAGATCCACCCTTCCAGGACTCACCCTGTGCTGTGACACCCCCGCAGGGTTTCAGGTGTCTGCCATGTGCACCTCCGCTGAATGCCTGGACACTGGTAGGAAGAGGTGGAGAGGATGGAGTTCTCCCATTTGCTTCTTGGTCCAGAAAATGAGAGCCACCCTTGACACCCTATCTGCAACCGGCTCATGCCAGGCTTCAGGTCCTCAAGTCCAGGCTGGACAGACCAGAGCCAGAGGTGACAACTCATAGCTCCAAGGCTCTCACAATGTGAGATCACCCAAACAGGCCCCTGTCACTAGTAACCAAAGACTTTGCAGGAAAGAAATCTCCAGGGCCAGGTGGTTTACTAGTGAATCTTAGCAAATGCTTAAAGAAAAATTAATAGTAAGCACATACAGTTTGCCAGGAAAATAGGAGAAGCAGCCTTCCCAACATATTTTAGAAAGCACGTTTGCCTGGATTTCAAAGCCAGTGACAAGACTGAAAAAGAAAATCACAGGAATTTATTTATTCTAGGAACACGAAGCTGGTTTAGCGTTAAACATCAGTTGGTGTCATCAAAAAAAGAAAAATCACACAGATTAGTTGATACTGTAGGAGAATTTGTTAAAATCCAGCACCCATTCACGACAAGAATTTCTCACCAAACTAGGAAAAGATAGGAATTTCCTCCACAACGCAAAGAATATCTACGGAAGGCCCACATCTATGTTGGACCTCAGTGCACAAGACTGAGAACATTTCCCCCAGATCAGAACCAAGGCAGAGATGTTCTGTCTGCCACCTTGTACACACACCCGCGCCCCAGACCTGGAGGAGGAAGAGAAAGGGATGACAGGACAGAAAGAGGAGAGATGTTTCCTCTCTGCACATGGCAATGGAAGACTCGCAATGAAATGGAAATCCAAGTCCAGTGACTTGTGTGCTGGGCCTGTGCCCTTTGGCCCTGCTGAACTCACTTCATGAAGGGTGTGTGCGTTGTATATTACTAAATACGCACATCAAGCATGTGGAAAAGTATAGCACCAGTTCTTTTCACTGCCCCCAAAATGGAATCCAACAGAGCTATGCTGACAGCCACAGAATGCTATGGCGGAAGGTCAAAAGTGTAAGTGGACACAAAGTCATGCTGAGCTCACCTGGGGGTTGGAAGCTTGGCTGCAAGAAAGATGCCAGCTCTGCCCCAGCTGAGCCCTGGGTCCAAGTGGCTGAATAAGACTCAACCGGGCTAACGACACCGCATGTCCAGTCTCTTCCTTAGCTGGCTGAGCCTCTCCCGCTAGGGATCTGCGTCTGGCTTCACTGCCCTATCCAGGGTTTACAGTGGCAAAACACAGGATTAGATTTTCGTTCTTTGCGTTTATGGGAACTGGAACCCTGCGTTTCCACAACACTATCAACCACAGGCACTGGTGGTCAGGGGCAGGGTGTCATGCTCAGGAGACACCATACCATGGGATCAGTGGCTGGGAGACTGGGAAGGGGCAGAGATGCAAGTTCAGGGTGGACCTGGCCTCAGGGTGCGAGTTGTGCCCGAGTCAGGAACGGGGGATCTTGAGAGATGGAATGGCTCCTTCCCTGGGTTAGACGCTCTAGAACTGTTCTCTGTAGATCTTGCCTCACTGGATGATATTTTAATCTTCTAAATAATAGTGACATCTCACTGGCACGGGTGGCTTTATCATGATGAAGGATGTTCTCACGTCCCTTGGCGTTGTCCCATCATAACCACTGCATCTTCACTCTTTTCTGTTGTGTTTACAGAAACTTAACTTTTAGGACTTTGAGAAAATGCCTGTTTTGTATAAGAAGTTTTAGTTTTTGAATTATCCATCTACTTTTAAGCTTAGGAAGTTCTTTAATGATTTGATAGTTTCTGTTTTCCTCTAGACTTTTTGGATTATTTTTCCATTTAAAGGTATGGTATCCTTAGAACTTTGGTGTATGGTACAGGGTCAGAGTCTGAATCAGCCTTTGACCAGATCACTAAAGAATTGCCCGGTGCTATTTATCAAAGGGTATTTCCCTCCTGAGACTTACCGTATGTCTGTCTTTGTGTTTAAGTTCCTGCATGTAACAGCATCTGTATACCACCTGCTTTGTTCCTCTTTATTCCATTTATCTATATTTTCAGTAGTGGTGACTTTACATGTTTTAAAATCTGATGTAAAACAGGCATTAATTTTTTTTAACCTAAAGCTGTTCTTAACCTGTTGTTATTGTAAATGATCTTTAGAGTTACTTTGTCAAATTCAAGAAAAAGCCAGTGAGGTTTTATTTTTAATTGAGATTGCTCTGAGAAGGAGCAACTTGGGCCTGTAGAGCAGAGGCTCCCAGAAACGGTCTGGGTGGAAGGACCCCCTTCTGAGTCAGGGCAGGAGCATCCAGCAAGCAGGGCTCATCGATCCAGGCAGCAAGGGACTCACCTGGCCACCCCGTGACACGTGGGCACCAGGCCTCCATCACACCACTTCACAGACTCCCCTGGTCACCTCACTCACCACCTCTGGAGGCTAGAGCTGACCCTAAGCTGGGGTTCAGCTCTGTGCCAGTGTGTCTGGCCCAGACATGTCCCTGTGTGAATGTGCACAGAACTCCTTGGGTCATCAGTCAGTGCCACCTTTCTCTGACTTCACAGCCCATGGATGCTACTGCTCTTCCCCACTGGCTCACACAGTGTCACTGTACCCCTGCAACAGCACATGTGACGTGTGTCTGCTGGTTGGCGCTCTGGGGTGCGCCGAGCACAGGCGCACATGTACACACACGGAGATACAGCCATGCAAGGAATCAGCTCACAGATTGGAGGGGAGGGGGAGGCAGGGTCACAGGTGAGCCAGCAGCTGCAGCCCAGGAGAGCCAAGGGTGCTGTTCTAGCTGGAGGTGCTGGGCTCACAGCCCAGGAAGACCGAATCTCCCTGTTCACAGGCCACCAGGCAGGCTATCATCTTCTTGTTTGGGAACAGTCTGTCTTCTGTCCTCCATTGCAGATGTTACAAGCACCTAAAAGTACTCTCCTAGACACACTCAGAATATGTTTAACCAATACCTGGGCATTATGGGCCCCTCAGGGTGGCACACAGAGTCAGCCCCCAGTCAGGGCCTCCTTAGGAGCTGGATACTGAGTGGTGGCAATTGGGCCTTAGAACACTTAGGAAAGGGAGCCACTGAGGAAGGATAGAGTTAGGGCTGGGCGGGGAAGCTGGGCCCACATATGTATGGCCAGATCCCACTGATTCTAGGGCTGCTACTTCCCCTCAATGCTGTGTCCCCACCGTACCCCACCCTTTGTGGGTTTGCAGTGACCCCATGCTGCCATGGGCCCACTGCTGACTAGCTGTATGACCTTGGGCTGCCCCGGCTTTGCTCCCTGAGCTCTGAGCTGAGGCTGAGCTTCATATCCCAGGGCTGTGGTGAAGCCACTTCTGAGCCTGGGCACTGCAGCAGCCCACAGTGTGTGCTTTATGTGGTAGTGACGAGGGTGGCTGCCCATTGCCTGTCTGGGACAAGTGAGCCAGGCTGTGAGCAAAGAAACAGGAATGGTACCACAGAGAGGTCCCTTCCCAGTGGTTTTTACCTCATTCAGCAGTTCCACAAGTGGTGATGGCTGCTTGAGTTTAGGTTCTGCCCTCATTGACCAGCACCCAGACACCCAAGGTATGTGAGACCCAGGAACGGTTCCCCGGGACAATGTCAGAAAGTCCATGGGAAGGCTGCTGCTGGAGTGGGCATGAATGTGGGACTCCAGCAGGGTTGGCGTCATCTGCTGGGTAGGCAGCCCTGGCTGCAGAGGGGAAGACAGCAGGAATTGGAGCTGGGGTAGGGCCCAGGTGAGAGGTGAGGTGGCTGTGGCATCCCAGACATGATCCCTCCAGCCTTCTCTCTGCCCCTTCCCATGGACTGTGCTGTCCTCAGGACCATGAGAGTATGCTGCTCACAGTCGGGCTCCCTCAGTGGGGTTCCTGAGCAAAGTCAGGCCCAGCCTTGCCTCAGTATCCCTGCAGGGTCTGGTGGAAGTAGCCAGCCTGCTTGCCTCTTCTCAAAGGGCTGCTGTCTTCAGGCCCCTGGGCTTCCATTTCTGACTGCTCCTTCAGAGCAGGGTGGTTCCCGCCCTGTTCCCCAGGTCTCCACTTGGACTTCAGTGCCAGCCTGCTGGCCTCCCTATGTCTGTCCCCAGGATGCTTCATTCCATCTGTGGTCACCTTCCCCCATCTCTTGCTGCCTCCCGCCCTTCCCTCAGCTCACAGGAAGACAGAGTCCTGTGTTCTGCTGCTGCATCTTTTCCTGGCTCCCCATGGCTGAGGTCAGGGCCTGCCACTACTTGCCCTGTAACCCCACCGAGTCTACAACCCAGCAGTGTCTGCAGCCCAAGATAGCTATGTAACTTCAGCTGCTCTACTGCAGCCTGTTTTCCTCGGCTTCCTGGCATGTCTGTAAACTTTGCTGGGTGACTCAAGCCAAGTGCCCAATTAAGGATTTTGGTGTGATTTCATTTAAACCATCAGTTGAAGTGGGAGCTCTGCAGTGCCTGACACAATGAAAAAGCACAGCCACCACAACCTTCCCTCTGTCAGACACTAGTATCCCTGGACTAGGTGGGGGCCTAGAAGCAAGCTAAAAGCCCTCAGTGGTCTGGAAGGGAGGTGAGCCCTTCAGCATGGGTCGTGTGGTTTCCCTTGTGGGAGGAAGAAGTAAATCAGTGAGGCCTGACTTGCTGGCCAGATCACCTGCTGCAGTCACCACCTGCCCTCTTATCCCCATCCCTGGAGAAGGGGTGGTCTGCCCTGCACCCACTGAGATGTAACAAGGTTCCTATGAGTATTAGCCTGAGATTGGGGAGCCCCACTGTGGAATGGGAATGGTGCAGCCCTGAGTCCAGCAGTGGCCTCCCTTGCAACCTAGCCATTTCCCAGCCCATGTTTCTAGCATGCAGTAGCCCTGCAAGATAAGGAGAAGGTTCTGCTGTGTCTGGGGTTGTTGGCTAGGGGGTCAGGGGCACTGTGACAGGACTGACCCCTAAGGTGTCACAGAGACTATGAGGAGCAGGACATCAGAAGGGATGAAAGATGGCATGATGATGGTAACGAAGCATCTGTGACCACTCGTGGTTTGAGGCCTGCCACAGCACTGGCCTGTCAGTTCCTGTTCACTTGGGGTGTTCAGCACGTGTTCAAGGGGTGAATAGTAGGTAACTTTCTGTGGTCCTTACTGTTGACCTGGCAAGGACTGGACATGTCAACTGCCTGTCTCACATGAGAACCATTATTCTCCCATTTTAGGGTGAGGGAAGGCAGCCTTGTAAGGTGAAATGACATCCCCCAACTAGAGGACAGTATCCAAGTTCTGTGTCCCTCAGTGTCCATCCCAGCCTGGCCTGGGCAGCTCCTACTCCTCTCCAAGGATTCCAGATTTGAGCCTCTTAGGAGAACTCTGCGGCCTGTACCCCTTTCCATCATGTGGGTGCTTCTCACGGGCAGTGCCTCCCTCTTCTGAGCTGACTGCTCATTCACTGTGTGGTTTTCCCCTGAAACTAGGGTGGGCCAAGGGGCCCTCTCCTGCCTGGCCTGACCAGGTCCTAGGACATCTGTTGGAACCGACCAGAGCTCTGTGTACCATAACCTGTCACCCAGCTGCAGGCTGTCTGTGAGGAAACTGTGGTCGCCTGTTCCAGACCAGACTGCTGAGAAAGCAGGGACATTGAGGTGAGGCCCAGACGTGCATGCTAACAGACATGGACACATGTGTTACATATACTCTGAGTGTTCACACCCAGGGAGACCAGCAGAGTGGTCAGAGCCTCTTAGGATACACTGGACGCTTCCAGACCCTCCTACTCTGAAAGTAGCCTGGGAAGAGCCAGGTTCCTAGGCCCCAGCCAACCCTTTCCCCAGATCCAAAAGTGAGTGGATTTGAAGGAGGGCACTGCTCAGCAAGTCCAATCAGGTTCATCCTGGTGTGTAGGACTGGAGTTGGGCTGGTTTCTCCTTCCACCCACAAGCCACATGAGATCAGGCAACCCTCAAAGCCTCTAGGCTTAGGATTCCATATGCCCAGCAAGAGTGAAGCCCCAACTCAGGGCCATTGTGGGGTCCAGCCCGGAAAAGACAGTTGACTTGGCATCCTGCATCAAAGCTTGCTCTCTGCTTGACCCTGGCTTCTGCCTTATGGAATCACCATGTTCAGACCTGAACTTTCAGTCTCAGTCTTTGAGCACATAGCTCAATGATTCTTAGTAAGTTGTGGGGCCACTGCTACAGACCTCAGAACACCTTTGTCACCCAGCAGGGTCAGCATCTCATTCAGTCAGTCTTGCAGCTCATAGCCCCAGCCAAAGGCTAATCTTTGGTCTTTGTCAATTTGTCTTTTCTGAACATTTCACGTGGTCTGCTGTGTTTCATGGAGTATAGTGTTTTTGAGGTCCCTCTGTGATGTAGCATGTATCAGTTCTTATTTCTTGTTATAGCCCAATAATGCTCCATGGTATGGAAGTATCATGTTTTATTTGTCTGTGCATCAATCACAGACAAATTGTGGCTGTTTGGGCTGCCATGAACATCTTTGTGTGGACACAGGACCGTGCATAGAAGTGGGATTTCTGGGTTGCATGGTAAATTTGTGTTTATTGTTTTAAGCTATCCAGTTCTTTCTTGGAGTGCCTGCCCCATCTCACATTCCCCAAGAGGGCTCCTGATGCCTCTGCCATCTCACACTCGTCATTATCTGTCTTCTTGATGTAGCCATCCTAATGGGTGCAAAATGGTATCTCATTGTGGTTGCCTTTCCCTAATGACTAATGATGTTGAGCGCATTTTTACTGCCTATTAGCTATTCATACGTCTTCTTCAGTAAACTATCTGCTTAAGTCTTTGCCCAGCTTTTAATTGGATTGTTTGTCTTCTAATCATTTTCTTAATGCTTTCTTTTGATAAGCAACGTTTTTAATTTTTGATGAAGTATAATTTATCAATTTTTCCTTCTATTTAGCGCTTCACCCTATGAAATCTTTGCTTACCCCCAGCTTTGCAGTCACTCGTTTTTTCCGGAAGCTTTTATACTTGGATTGTAATCCACACACAAGTTATTTTGGGATACAGTGAAACGATAGAATCAAGTTTTATTTTCTTTGACTTAGATATTCAGTTGTTCTGGCTCTATTTGTTAAAAAGAGATGCCTTTCCCCCACTGAGTTGTATTGACTCCTTTTTTGAAAATCGATTGAGGCTCTAAGTTTTGATTTAGAATCTCTGTTCTGTTCCAGTAATCACTCTGCTTGTCTGTGTGCCAGTGACACCCACTTTTGATAATTAAACATATTAGAGATTAAACCCAGGGCCCCTCTCCCTACTATGTTTTTGAGACAAGGTCTCATTAAATTGCTCAGGCTAAGCTTGTACTGGCTGTCCTGCCTCAGCCTCCCAGAGAGCTGAGATTACAGGGTCCAAGTCCAGGTTCTCCTCTCAGACTCAAGGCAAACTCATCTATATCTTGCTGTAAATCAGAATACAGTAAGCCAGGCCTGTTGGCACATGCCAGTAATCCTAGCACCCTGGGAGACCGAGGCAGAAAAATCCTAAGTTTGAGCCCACCCTGGACAACGTAGTGCCTTAGCAATACCCTCTCTCAAAAATAAAAAAAGGACTTGGGATATAACTTAGTGTAAAGCCCCCTGGGTTCAGTCCTGAACACTGCAATCAGTCAATCCAAATAGAAGCTACGTACTTCCAAGATATAATGGTGTGACAGGCATGGGGAAAACACTCCTGTTATAAATGAAAGGAATAGGAAAATCATGCGGGGCCAGCTCAACACTGCACTGATACCAACAGAGCAATGTTAAATCTTATAGCTCCCCATCCAGCATCTGGGCACACAGTGACAGGATATGACCCCGAGGAGTTTGGGCAGCCTTGTCCTAGTGGCTGTGCCAGTTGTAGTCTCTGTGGCCTCTCTCAAGCTGACTCTGCTTGCCATTTGCAGCTTCCCTTAGCAGATGTCACATATTCCTGTCTCCTCTCCTCTCCTCTCCTGGGATCTCCACTGCAGTTTTGGTGTTACTCCCACAGCCCTGTTGGCAGCTGATTATAGGGCCTCTCACCCCTCCTGCACACCATCCTGCCTCCCAGGCCTTCCTTTGAGAGCTCAGTGGACTTGCATTCTGCATGCCTGCAAAACCAGCCTCAACTGGATGATGCCAGGGGCTGCCCACAGCAGGGACCTTCAGCTGAGCATGGCAAACACGTACCAGGGAGACAATTCCCTGGGCAGTCTGGGTGCAAAGGCCTCCAGAGCTCTCTTTGAAACAGATTTGCATTTTTATACTTGTAAGCCTCGCTGGTTTCTAAGTTGCCCTCAAAGTATCCTCTTCCTGATGGTGCAGGACACTTGTCTTTTTCATGTGAATGGTGACAGTCACATCCCCATTGGCCGTACCTTTACCTGCACATCTTTTCAGTCCAAGCTGAAAACTTGCCAAATCTTTCTATTCTGCTTCTCTGTGCTCCAGATTCCTGCTGTCAGTTTGGTTAAATGTACCCACTAATACCCATGCTACAGCCTGGACACTGTGCTGCCTTGAAACTGCCCCCACCAGATAAACTAGTACCTCACCTTTAAGCTCAACCTCCCACAAAATGCTCAACATGGGAGATAATGCAGCCAGGTCCTTTGCTACAGTGTAATAGGGTGGTCTAGAGGAGCAAAGGAGCCAGATGGGTCTACCAGCCCAGGACTGGGCATCCAGGGTTCAGAGCAGTTCGTCACTCTAGAGCAGCAGGCCTTGCTGAATGGCAAGGTCTTCGTGAGACACTGGGGTCATAGGTTCTGCTCCTCCTAGCCGATGCTGGTACCTGGACTCCAGCTTTGGGTCTGTGTCCTCGGGCATGCCACTTCCTTTCTCTGGGTCTCAGCTTTATGCTTGGGAATCTCAGGGCCTGGTCTTCCTGCCTCACTGAACAACTATAAATTACAAAGCAGGTTCATTCACAGTATAATTAGCCAAGCGTTCTGCAACCCCAACCCACCTCTCCCACAGCTCCAGAGCACCCTGTGAGGGCCCAGGCTTCAGGCCCCGTGTAGACGCCAGGGCTGCCCATAGCCAGCAGGAAGGAACAGGGGGACATATTGCCATCTCTTCCCTGCCCAGTGCTGGGTGCATGTGGTCAGTGGACTGCTCCCTACAGTATAGCCCAAGGGTATGGTTGATTTGTCTCTTGCCTCTGGGGCTCCTTTCCTGCCTCCTCCTCTTACTCTGACAGGGCAAGCCCCAAGGGTCCCTACGCCCAGGGACACTTCCATTCCCCCAACTCTAGCTGTCCTGGTCTTTCACTCCTTCCAGGGTCCCCTCTGGGCTGGTCCAGCTGCTAGGCCAGTTCTGCTTCTCCCAGCCCATAACCTACAGTCAGTTACCTCTGCCCAGGCTACCACAAGTGCTAACAGGCTGCAGTAGCTGCCTGTCTCAACTAGGAGAAAAGAGGAAAAGATTTAAATTGCTTGTCTTGCCAAAAGCAGACAGATTGACTCAAAAGTGACTCAGTCAATAAAAGATGAGCTCTGAATGCACCTTCCAGGGAGCTTGTCTGTGAGGCCGAGGTCAGGGATTAATAACGCGTCAGCACGTGAACAGAGTCGGCTCCTGACCTCACAGGTTGCATCTCCAGCTTGAGAGATGTGACACGTCCCAGGCTCTTGCAGCCTCTGCCCCGTGGGCTACAAGTCACCCCTCTACATCAGTCTGCTCTCACACACTGCCTGTTAGGCAGGTCTGTGGCAAGAAGCTTCTGGAAATTTAGGCTAAGCAACTGTGTGCTCTGTATCCCAGGCACTTTGTGATATGACATTGGTATGTGGGGCCCTTGGCTGTTTTTGACTTTCTGGGGGCTGTGGACACACGTGACTCCAGGAGTTCAGTTCCTTAGAGTTTTGTGGGAGGGTTGTGCCTTAGAGATTGTATCCCATAACCAGAAACACTGGGACCTCTCACGGACTCTCCCCCACTTCTCCAAGCCTGTGATATGTATTTGTAGAAGAGCTTCCTGGCTCTCAGTCCAGCCTTGTGAGAGCAGAAATGCCTTACCCCGTGAGGCAGCCCTGGGTAAACTGCCCCACCCTCTCTGGAGGCTGCACATTAGTCCTCATCTCCAAGTGAGGCGGCTGGCTCAGTGGCCTTGCGTGAGGCCCGTGCTGCTGCCTTGGACTTGTGGAGACCCAACCTGTGCCCAAGCCTCTGCTTCTGCTGTACCTGGACCAGTTGTGAGCATAGACCAAGGGCAGTGGTCCAGTTCTGGGCTCCTAGATGCCAGGGCTATAAATGCCAGGCAGCAAGAAGCCGTCCTCCCCACAGCTGTGGAATATGTGTTGTCAGTGATTGCCGTGTGGTCTCACCCAGGCTGGGGCTTCCTTGCATCCTGAGAACCTTTGCTCATCCTGGCCCAGGGATAACTTTCCCCAGAGCTGCTCAAAGAGGACCCTGGAAAAGAATCACCCAGTGTGCTCTGTGCAAATGGATGGACTCAGAGACCCTGGCAGCCCCAGGGCCACTATGCCCAAAAGAGTCCCTCACCCTCCAGGGAACAGCATCCCCAACCACATGCCCACAGCCAGTAGCTTCTCTTCACTGACTATGCTTACCTCTGACCCCTCTTCACCCTCTCCATCAGCTCCTGTCAGCAGCCACTCTACTAGAGTCTTCTGATCTCTAGCCCCTGAACAGAATACATCCCACTTGCTTTCATGAACCAACACATAATCACTGTCCAGCTCTCGGGCCTTTGATCAGACACCGTGACTCCTGATCTAGCTGAGCTGGGTTTGAGGAGGCCCACGTGCCCCAGAACTAGTCAGGGCCGCCACACACGGACTAGACAGAATATGGCTGGCACATGGCTGCCACTTTCCAAACCCTGGGCCTTTTTTTTTTTTTTTCTTTAGAGACAGGGTCTCACTCTGCGGTTCAAGCTGATCTTGGGCTCACTTTGTACCCCAGACTGGTCTCGAACTTGCAGTGATCCTCCTGCTTCAGCCTCTTAAGTGCTGGGATTACAGGAGTGTGCCACCATACCTAGCCCCTGTACCTTTTAATAGTGGAGTCCCTGGAATATTGAAGGGCCCTCTATACCCCCTGTCCCGCCATTTCTTCTTTACCCTTCTGTCCTGCCTGATGTTGTCTGTCCCCAAGGAAGCATTAGGTTTGTGGGTATGGCTAATGCAGTTACAGAGGGTGGGAAATGGGGCTTGGGTACTTAGGACTTGGGGCACACCGGGGCTGTGGGGTGGGATAGCTTGTCAAGATCAGGATCACTTGGAAGGGCCAATACCCCAGACAAGGGCCCAAATGGCCCCAGGCCTGTGAGCTGGTGTGCGGTTAAGGTGGGACAGAGAGCAGCCTGCAGAGCCACCTGGCATTAACACAGAACCAGAGTCCAGCTCCCTGGACCACGGGCAGTTTTCCACCCATGAACTGGAGATTGTGTAGCATTTCTTCTCCATTAAATCACCACACTGCCATGAGGACACTATGACCCTTTACCCACCACTAGATATTCCTGTGCTAGATGTGGCCTTGCTCTGGGTGGATACGGTAGGCGAGAGAAGAACCAGCAGACAAGTCAACAGGTGATGCTTCAAGATGAAGTCAGGTGGCCCTGCCGACAGACAGCGCAGCTCCACAGCTAGGAGCCTCATCAGCAGACTGGCTGAGCAGAGGCCCAAGTGAGCAATGGAGGGTGATGCCTAAGGTGGTATAGCTATACCAGGCAGGTGTACATGAGGGTCCCTCTCCCAGTGCTGCTGAGTGGCCTGGTGCATCTCACAGTGTAGCCCACCTGAGGACTGGCCATCAACACCTGGCCAGGTAACACTGAGCACCTGACCTCCAACCTTGTCACCTGTCTCTTAAGTCCATGGGACAGTGAGGCATCCCTCCCACACAGGGTCAGCCCATGGCTCTGCAGACACCAGGGACTGCATCTTCATCTACCAGGCACAGCTTCTGTCTCACTGAAGGGGCTGTGCAGCCGGGGGGTGTCCTCCAGGACCTCAACAGCTCTGTCCTCGGGTTGGGGGGAGGATCTTCCTGCGAATATGATATCAGCGTCGCCTGTCGCCCCAGGACTCTCCCACCCCGTAATCTGGTGGGCCGTAATTGCTGGTGTCTTTTCAGATCATTTTTGTGCAAGGTGACAAGCTGCTTGCCAGAGTGAGCAGTTAATCACACAGAGAGGCCCTGCTTGGAAGCTGCACAGAGCTTACCCGGGGGGTGTCTGCCGGCAGCCAGGCGGTGGGCATGAGAGCTGCTCATCTGCATGTAATTCCAGGGCGAGCGTCTCCTCTCTGGGGAAAAATGTGCAATTTCCGGCCCAGCAGGACCCACAGCACGTGATGGAGTTGAAGCTCAGGGCCCAGCACCAGCAGAGCTGAAGCCCATCCACACAGGACAGTGGAGGCCTAGCCAGTGGGGTATTTGTTGCTGACCACAGAGGCCTTTGCTTGGGGATGTGGTGGCCATCTACCTAGTACTGTGCAGAGAGGGACAGCAGGGAAAGCCTTGAAGGTGGCCTGGCTAGTGCAGGTGTGGGCCTTATGCCTGTTAACCTACCAGTGGTCCCCCAGAGTGTAGGTTTTGGGACAGACAGGGCCTCCAAGGCCCTGTGCCTTGTTGAAACAGCAACTCTACCTCCTAGTATGTTGCACCCACAGCAGGCCATGAGGGCACTGGCCAGCCCACTAGGGCTTCTCCCTACCACTCCATGACAGCCGGAAACAGGGCGCAGACCTCACCACCAGGGCCTCACAGTGCCCGGCTCCCATGGCTGCTAATAAAATTGCATAAATATTTCATGTCTAATTATTAAATATTTAAAAATGTAAAACTGAAATAGTTTAGAAGTTAGCAAGACATGAATAATTCAGCCTGGAAGCGCAGTTCCACACTGGGTCTGAACCGGGCCAGCATGGCCCTGTGTCTGCTGCTGTCCCAGAGCATCCTCACTGGGTCAGCGTTAGCCTCTCCAGTCTGAGGTCAGGTGGGACTTGGTGGGGAGCCTCTGGTGACCCCACTTGGAAGCACCCCAGGGTTCACCTCACCAGGCTCTCACAAGTCCAGCCTACTCACCCACGTCAGCCTAGCACATTCACTCTGGGTCCAGGCTGAGCCTCACCTCTGTCCACCTGAGTGGACCCAGGAGAAGGAGCCCAGCAAGGGCTCCCAGGCACAAGGCACAGCCCCTCCTGTGGCCGGCACTTGCCAGGGAGCCTGGCACCATGAAAATAGGAAATAGGCTTTGGAACATCACAGCCAGAGTTTGGGGAAGAGGAGACTACACGGCGCTTCTGCAAAGCTTCTGCAGGGGCCAGGTTCAAAATCCTCACTTCACACCAGCGGGGTCTTAGACAGCTGCTGTTTGTTTGTTTGTTTTTGTGTTGTTTGGTACTGGGAATAGAACTCAGGACCTTGTCCTTGCCAGGCAGGCACCGTTACCACTGAGCTATACCCTCAGCTGTTTTTTTGATGGTAAGTTATTTGTTGTTTTTTCAAAGCCTGAAAATTCTAGCTTTGGTTAAGTGGGTTTTATTCACTTTTCTGAAGCAAAAATGGCTCCATCCTAAATCCCTAAAAGGATGTTTCAAAAGTGGCTTCCACTTCATAACAAGGAATTGCTCATGGGGCTGGAGTGGTCAGTATGTGGGGCTTGGGTTGTCATCTGGGCTTCCTCCCTGTGACATCGACCTGTGGACAGGGCTGGCAGGTAGGGAGGGTGTTGCATAGGGGCCTTCTCAGGGTGGGTGCAGGGAGAAAGGTGGTGTGGCACTCAGCCAGTCCCGGGCCATCAGCGTTGTGTGAGTCAGCTTTTTGTCACGACGAAACAGCAGAGAAGACAGCTTAAAGGACAAAAATTCACTTGGCTCACGGTTTCAGGGGTTTCAGTGCATGATGGGGTGACTCTGTCACTTTAGGCCTGTGGTGAGGCAGAGCATCAGGGTGAGGGGTGTGGTAGAGCAGAACCTCTCTCATCATGGAAGTTAGGAAGCAGGAAGAAAGAAAAGACTGGAAGGGTCCCCCAGTGTCACACCTCCATGAGCCGCTGCCCTCTGCAGGTCCCACCTCCTATCTTCATCACCTCCCAGTGACATCATCAGATTATGATCTGGTACTAGCACTTCCCAAAAGCCTGTCATCACCCAAGCCTTTAGCACGCTGAACCTTTTGGGGGACATATTAGATACACACCATGATGGGCATCCTTACCCATCCCCTCTCTCATGGCAGCCCGCTGCAGCCCTGCAGTCCACCCACCCTCTCACAGGCCTTTGCACAGACACACCCTTGTGTCTTGAGTCTGCACCAGTGGAGCCTCTGAAGTGCTCCTTGTCCAGCCCAGACCTTCCTGGCACCTGAGGTGGCCGTGCCCCTGCCCACAGGGACTCTGATGGCTGTGTGTCTTAATGGTGTGAAGCAGGGCCTGCTCAGCTTCCCGGCTCCCTGGGAGCTTTGTGACTCTTCTTCCTGGAGATCTAGGCTTTTCCCTAGTGTGTGTGTCCTGAGGGGTCCATCTGGGTCCTAGGACTCCTGGTGCTATATATTGGGGAACCTGGGAACACCCACCATTTGGTCCTGACATTTTTCTCACAGTTCTGTCCATGACTTCTTCCTTCCCACTTCCTGTACACTCTGAGACATACCTGTTAAGTTGATATTGGTGCTCTGAGAATCTGGGGTTTTCTGTTTTGTTTTGTGGGGGTTTTTTTCTTTTCTGTTTTCCATCTCTCTGGTTTTCCTCTGAGGAGAACATTTTCTGGCAGATCCCTTCTCCTTTACTCTGCAGGTCCCCTGTCATTGTGCCTATGAGAGTATGTTCTCATTCTTGTTAATGGCCTCTTGTCACCACTAAGGTTTCTCTCCATCCAGTGGGGACATACGCTGTTATGGTTGTTTCTGATTCATCCTTTTTTTTAAATTGTGTTTTCTCTTTTTTTTTTTTTTTTTTTTTAGACAGTGTCTCACTAAATTGTCCCAGCTAGGCTGGAACTTGCAGCCTCCTCCTGTCACAGCCTCCTTCTGTCTCAGCCTCCTCCTGTCTCAGCCTCCCAGAGTGCTGATTTACAGGCAGGCACCACCAGGCCTGATCTATGTGTTTTTACTGTCTGTTCTCTCACACTAGTAGCTTTCCTCCTCTGTTTCTCTTTTGGAGGTGACATAGAGCATCAGAGTGGTATCCCGTGCAGGTACACAGCTCCAGTCTGTCTGGGAAGGATATCTGGCCGGGACCATCATGAGCTGCAGGGTCGGGGTGTAAATCCCAGTGGTGCCTCGGAGTAGGCCCCTCCTGCATGTCTTCCCTGTGTTCAAGCTGCTGAGATGGAAACTGGGGTGACCATGGGGATCCCGGGATCTACCTGGTGGGAGGACTCACAGTGCAAACTTGGAGCCTTTTCCCAACCACCCTTGGACATGCGTGTCTCCTCTTAGAGAACCCAGGGCCTTGCCAGGGCCAGTTCTTTCTGCCTCGTGTCTCTCAGTCCTCATCCATGTTGGGTGTTCACACTGGAATTGGCTCTTCCAACACCACACAAGACTGAGACTCCTGCCCTGCCAGATAGACCAAGCCCATACCCACTCATCATAAACTTTCATCTTTTGAAAGTTGACCCATGCCCTCAAGCTACACCTCTTTCCCACAGCCAGGATGCAGGCTGGATCTCTCCTCCTGCGTGTCTGGGGCCTGTGGGGGCCCCTTGTCCCAGCATCCAGCACAGGGTGCCCTGCCCGTTCACCAGCTTCAGTTAAACTGGTCTGTGTCTCTAGGACTTTGAGCCAGGGTCTCAGGAGAAGTGGGGCCTCATGTGCACTTCTCAGGGCTGGGTGGCCCTTCCCTGGCCAGGGCACTGTGGGGCCCTCACAGACACAGTGAAACACAGAAGCCCATGCAGTCTTTCCTGAGCCACGTCTGCTGGAGGCAGTAAGCAGACTTTGTACAAATCACTCTGTTGGTGGCCTGATAAGCACTGTGAAGAAGACGGTCAAACTGGGAACTCACAAGAGACTGTGTGACTTGGAGGCCGAGAGAAAGGACACACGTTCTGTCCAGGCAGCCCAGGCCCCACACAGGATGGGAGTGGGCACAGGTAGGAGGAAGCCGGGTGGGTTCAGGGAACTGGGCGCAGGCCCAGCCTGCAGAGCCTGCTCAGAGTAGGGGTCTGGCTTCCCTGAGCAGCGGAGTCTCCTTGGTGTCTGTGCCCAGTTCAAACTCACACCATTTTGGGGCAAGGATGTGAGTCAGAGCAGTTCAGGTATTGGCTGGGCAGGTAGACTGTACAGGCTGGGAGGGCTGGAGGCCTTTCTGCCTCCAGAGGGACCTGGGACAGGGCAGTGCTGCAGCCTAACTCCGGGACCCCATGCCTATAACACTCATGCCTCCTCTAGCCCAGCTGCCGTGGTTCACTGGGTCTGCCCTGCCTTGGGCCCCAGAATAGAGCAAGAGGACAGCAGTCCCAGGCACCTCCTGAGAGCTGCTGGCGTCTTTAGAAGGCTTTCTGTATGTCTTCCAGCCATTGCCCCAGCACCCCAGGGAGGTCAGAGCTGAGCTTCCCCTCCTCCTGAGGACACACTGACCAGCTGCCCCGTGATTGTGATAAAAGCTGGAGGTTCTGCTGCTGGGACATCCAGGGCTGCAGTGGGGCAGCCCTCCCCATCTCGCCCCTTCTGCCCTTCTGCCAACTCACTGACTCTGACCATAGGATCCTGTGAGCTGTGACCATCTCCTGTCTGCTCTCAGCTTCTCTCTGTGTCTGTGTTTGCCTTGTGCATGCCCTACCTGCCCACCACTGCCAGCCGTTCTCCAAGTTTCAAGCTGTGAGCTGGATCCCCAGAGATTCGAGCCTGTAAATGCTCCTTTATCTCAACATTTTGCTTCTGGACAGGAGTGCTTTCCCCTGCTGGCCTGTGTCTGACAGAGTGTGGGTTATTTCTGTCCTGTGTCTTCCCCTTGGAACTATCTCAGCTACCTTCTGCCATTCTGGGAGGGACCAGCTTTTGGGCCAAGATAGTGCAGTGGTGGTGGTCAGAGCTTCCCCCACGGCTTCCCTGGACACAGCATAGCTTATGTGTCAGGGCAGAGTCAGGATCCATCCAGGGTTCTCTGGCAGCCCAGCCAGTCCTGCACAGCCACTGACACTCCTGCCTAGCTGTGGGCCCTGGATGAGCAACCCGGATTGTAGCCTCCATACTCCTTCCTCTGCTGTCCTCACCAGCACTTCCCGAGAGCCACTCAGTGCCAGGCCTGTCCCTGCAGAGTTCAGTGGAGAGGGAGGGAGCAGCCAGCCTTCCCTGGAGGATCTGGGGACCCCGAGCTGCTTTGTATGGACACACACTAGGACAGGAGGAGGATGAGTCTGTGGCGCTTCCCCAGGTCATCCTGGCTGCTGCTTAGGATTCAAGGGCAGGAGAGGCCAGCAACAGGATACAGGTAGTGGTCAACATTTGAGGGCCTCAGGGCCTCGTCATGGGTATAAACTTCCACTTGGGGCTGAGAGGAAGCCTCCCCACAATGAGGCGTCAGTGCCAGTGCCTGTGTCTTGGTCTTATTGTCTGTGCAACTACCTCCTACACAGCAAGCTGCCTCAGGAGCACATATGGAAGACAAGGCCTGAGGTTGGGGGCCAGGGTCCTCTGGCTTTGAGAAGACCCTGATGGTCATCCAGGCCACTCTGCCAGCCCTACCTGGATGCATATTATCATTGTAGGCTGGACCTGGGAATAGGGTCATGGTGAACTCTGGGGCCTCTAGGCTTCTACTTCTGGGCCCATGAGGAGCCCAGCCCAGCACCCACATGCAGGCCAGCAGAACCCAGCCCAGAGGAAGGTTTGCCCCTAGTCCCTCCGAGGCCCTGTTGAGAGTCACCAAGAAGAGAGCAGTAATGGTTCCAAGGCAGGAAATCCATCTTTTATTCATTGAATCCAAACTACCAGTGAATTATTCATTCACATTTATGTAAGCCATTGAACTACAAGAATGACAGAGAGGTCAGAACATTGACCTTCCAGGCCCCAAATCAAGTGACTGTTCTGGTTTTCTCCCTTGTACGCTTTTTGCTGAGGTGGGCCAGCCCTTGTTGCCTGAGGAAGTGGCTCCCCTCCAAGCCATCAAGGGCAGTGGGTCTACCTTGTGTCTAGCTGCAGGCCACAGGTGCCAGGCATGTGGACAGTGCCCAAGCATCCAGGAGCAGTGCAGCGGTACCTTGTCCCTCCAGGGACACACAGCAAGGGCTGTGGGTGTGAGCGTGGGCCTCACAAAGACCTGCACCCCGCCTGCGGCTGGGCTTTACGTGCTGGACAGAGGGGCCTTTGCCTACTCCCAAGGTCAGGCTTCGTTTATCACTGAGATTTAATTTTTCCCATTGGATGTCAGAGATAGATTAAAGGCCAAGAAGCCCCTGACAGGGCTGAAATATCACCCCTGAAGTGTGGTCAGTGAATTTTTCTTCCTACTGAGGGCTCCATCTCAAGGAGGATTGGCTGTGGGACACAGGGAAGATATTGGGATCAAAGCTGCCAATTAACCTTTGGATTTCATAATCTGATTCCTCCATTAATCAAGGGCTGTGAGCTCAAGTCCTATTGAGGGACTCTCAGCTGTGGACAGTGTCCACTAAGCCTCCACATGCATGATGAATGGAGGAGCAGCAAGGGCAGTGGATAGTGCCTCATGACCCCTCTGCTGAAAGGATGGGTTTTATCAGGCCGCTTGTCCTCCAGCCCCTGGCACCAAGATGCTGGACTCAAAAGTAGTCTTAACTCAAAGGGCTTAGAACTCAGCTGTGAATTGGAGCCCAAGAGGCAGTGAGGGCAGCAACAGTCCTACCCGTCAACAGCCAGGCCATTGCACTCAATGGCCGTGCATCACAGCCACGTGGCAGTGAAATGAGTATGTGCATGTGGCCTGGGGGCCTCTGTCACCCTGAATGGGCACCCAGCCCTCCCAGATCTCTGCATTCCTCAGTCCCTCTCACAAAGGCTTCTGGTTTCCACTTCCTCTCCTGGAGGGGGGCTCTCCATGCCCACCTACCTTCAGGAAGCCACACAGAATACACAAGCCCCATCTACCCCCACCCTGAAGCCTGAAGTTTAAACTCAGCTCCTGCCTTTTTCTCACATTCCTCTGGGCAGTGGCCTGAGGCCTCCAGGCTGGGCCTGGTCAATGGGACCCTTGGTTTTCAGGACCACCTGTTCTAGGTGCTGCCTGGAGTCACACTGCTCAGGAGAATCTCTGTGTCCCCAGCCACACACCACACTGATGTTTACCAGACTGTCTGGGCCTAAATTTAGCCTGTCCCTCGTCACAGCTGCAGGAGGCTGGTGCGGCCCAGCTCACAGTCAGGCCACAGCCCCCAGCCTGAGCTCCAGGCAGGACCTCCAGGAAGTGCCGTCTCGGGAGATGGCTCCATTCGTGTTTAAGTGGAGTTAAGCTCTGTAATTAATGGGGGGATAAATCAAGGTTTAATTACTCGGAAGGCACCTTGGGCGAGAGATTCATGATAATTGTGTGTCCTTGTGGTGGCTTTGCACAGCTGGTGTCTCCCCGGGCGGCTGTAAACCATGGCGGATTGGCGGGTGGGGGAAATCTACCTCAAAATGGCCCACTCACAGCTACATGGGGAGGGGGCTGGGCAGGGGGCTGTTGTCCCACAGCTCAGCTGTAATGCCCACCCAGACCCCACACCAAGGAAAGACACCTCACCATGGCCTTGCTATGTCCTCACCGTGGCTGGCAGATGGGCCTCCCCCACCCCACCCTGGGTAAATAATCCACAGTGGCCCAATGGCTTCCCATCATCCTCACTGTTTCCTTGCCCACCACATGCTGGAGCTGGATCATGGAGGACAGGTGTCCCCACAGGGACTCAGCCTGCGAATGTCAAAATCACTGGGGCTGCATGGCAGATTCAGGTCTTCCATTACATACCCAGGCTCTTGGTGCTCCTCCTCTCAAGAATTCTCACCTGGACACATACACCCCAAGTGTCGGCCACCCCTGGAGTTTCCCAGGATGACTTGGACTGCAGTGCCCATTGCCCATTATCATTTCTCCAAATGAGAACAGGCCTAAAGGCTCCAGGCCAGGCATAGAGTCTGGAGTCCAGATATCTGACTCCAGCATCTGGCTTTCAGAGTCACTGCTTTCTTTAGAGGTGCTGTCATTAATAGAGTGGCTTTATTATCACTGCCACCAGAAGGTCAGACCGCTTATCTGCTCGCCCGATTCTTCTGCACACACAGATTGGGGCTTGCTGATGTGGCACTGGCCTTCCCTGTCTCTGAGTGGGAGTGACTAGAATTGGGACACGGCTGTCCTTGCCCCCTGGCCCTGCCATGTCACTGTCCCTTTTTGGGTTGCCTAACCTGGTCTCTCCCTCCTGCCTTTTCCTACAGAGCTGCGGAAGCAGGTGGAAAGTGCCGAGCTGAAGAACCAGCGACTCAAGGAGGTGTTCCAGACCAAAATCCAGGAGTTCCGCAAGGTCTGCTACACGCTGACAGGCTACCAGATCGACATCACCACGGAGAGCCAGTACCGGCTGACCTCCCAGTATGCGGAGCACAAGACCGACTGCCTCATCTTCAAGGTAGGCCCTGCTCCACAGCCTGGCCATGCACTGCAGTTCCATCCCATCTAGGAGAAAGCAGATTGTTAGTCTTCACGTCACCAAGGCATGGTGTAACAGAAAGAGAGGGGACATGCGTGTCACCACTGGAGTTTGCTAACTGACCCTGGGTCACCTCCACCTGGCCATTCAGCCCAGACCTCCCCCTCCCTCTCTTGTCATCCACCCTCTGTGTGTCTCCACCTGGGCCCCCCACAGTTGGGGATACTGAAAGCATGTCACTTTGTCCAAAGGCAGTAGTGTCCCCAGAGGACCGAAGCAATTGTGTAAGGAGTGGAATGGAGGCCTTCAGAGCTGCCAGACCTTAGCTGGGGGGCAGTGGGTGGTGTGACCCACAGGAAGGGAAAGGAAAAGCCAGTGGGGCTGAAGGGGCCACTTGTCCCATTGGCTGAGTCTACAGCAGCCGCGCTTGGCTCCTGTACAAACCCTGTGCCTGGCGCCAGCCTGTGTTGTGCACCAGTGCCGAGGCCCCCTCACTGCCATGGGAACAGCATGGCCTGCTGGGACCATGCATGGTGTGGCTGTGGCAAGCATGGGAATGAGGTGTCCTCAGGATGGGCACTTCCAGCAGCAAAAGTAGGTGTGTTCCCCCATTGAGAGGGGGTGGTAGTCAGGCAACTGGAAATCTCAGGTTACAAAAGCTGGTCCATCCCTGGCCTGGGGATGGTGCTGTGGTCCCAGTGTGGTGGGTGACTGTCAGGAAGGGTTGAGCCAGCAGTGTCTGTGGGAGGTCAGGACCACCAAGCTGTGGCCAGGCCATCTAAGCCACTGTAGCCAGCTGGCCTGCCCATCTCTGTAGAAACAGGAGCCAACTTTTAATACCCTGAAGTGTCCTCCACGTGCCATGTTTCAAGCAGAAATCTGGTTATAAAGTGGTGCTTCTGTGTTCACCTTGTTCAGTACAGCGACTCAGTCTCCTCACGCCCGTCCGTCCGTCTGTCCGTCTGTCCGTCTGTCCATCTGTCCGTCGTAACACTCTGTGCAGTGCTCCACCTCTGTGGCCAGAGCCATACCTCGGGCTTGGTCCCCACTGTCTTCTCATTTCACAGCTGTCCTCCCAGATTTACAAGACTTCTCAGGTCATGTTCATACATTTTCATGCTTCTTAAAAATTGCCAACCTTTTGAGTAAGTAAATAAATATTCAGATACACAAAGTCTTCCATTAAATAAGTGATCAGAGACATAGTTCTTCACTTTTGTATAATTCTATCTACTTCTGAATAACTCAGGATCACTGATGAATATTTAGCTTAATGCACTGTAGAAATTCCTTTTTTTTAAGATTAGGCAAATAAAGATGTACTTATGAACATTACTATTGAGAATGTCACTATTGCCTCAACGTTTATAAATTATGAGACAGGTTTTTTTAACTGGGTTCTTACACATTGCTTGGCTAAAGTGATTGCATTCTTACAAAAACTACCTCCAGGGAGGCCTTGGGGAAGCATTCCAAAATGTTTTGTATTTATAGGTTGTTGAAAAGAGCAAAAACCCAAAAGAAGAGAACTATTCACCCAGTTCCTGTTTCCAAAGGTGCCACTGCTAGCCAGGACAGGAAGGGGCATATGGGTGCCAAGTCCTCACTCCAGGGCTCCCAGCACCTCCCCTGGCCCACCTGAGGGACCGTCTGGCTAGCTATGAAGCCCACTATGTGCCCTGCCCAGCTGGCCCCATGACTGCAGCCTCCACAGGGCACACAGGGAGGATGGGAGCAGGAGGCTTACCTGGCCTCACCTGGCTCAGGGGACGAGGCAAGGACTCCACCACTGTGCTGATGGGTGCTCACCCACTGGCAGTCTGAGATGTGGGTGGCCTCTTCCACAGCTTAACCCTCCCAGGGTTGCATGCAGTCAGTGCCTCAGTGTCAGGATGGCTGGTGGGCAGTGCAGCCCAGGCCCACAGCTAGCCCAAGTTTGCTTCAAAACAGCACAGTTGCAGTGGTACCCCCATCATGCCTGGCCTGTGACTTGCCACAGGATGTAAACAAGTGCAGGATTCAGTAGTTAGATCCAGTGAACTGTCCTGTGTCACCGTGCTAGCCCAGGGAAGAGTTGTGTGTCATCATGGTAGGCCAAGTGTCATCCTTGTGGCCTGGAAATAGGCAGTGTCCTGTGACCTTGGTAGGGAGCTGTGTATTGTGACTTGTCTCAGGAGCAGGGCCTGCAGCAGCCCCAGGTCCCTCTTGCCTTCTCTGCAATTTACATTTTTTGATTCCAGGGAAACTGTGATCCCACAGTGAGGCCCGGGGTAGCCGTGGGGCAGCTGGCTGGTCTGCCATCTCCTGCCTGCCCAGTACCCATGGCCCACTTCTTTGCACTGCAGCCCGTCTAGGGCCATTAGGTTGTCTCTCCTGCACTGGGTGCTAGCTCTGTTTTCTTCCAAAGCCTCTACCTGGCAGAAACTGCTGCCATCCCTCTGTGCCCTACCTTGGGCTGCCTGAGCCACCTTCTTTGCCCTAATGCACCTGTGCAGGTGTGGGGCCTGCAGGAATCCCATGGTGGCAGTGTCATCCAGGATTCTAATCCTGCAGACACTGACCAAGCCACCACCCTTCTGTCTCCTCACTGTCGGCAGGCGATTCTGGGCTTATCCTTGAGGCTTGGAGGAGATAATATTTATGATGTGCCCACTGAAGGCCCAGGCCCTTGCCCTTTGGTTGACAGTGGCAACCCAGAGGCTGACTCAGCCAAAGCCCACAAATACTCCTGCCTCTACACAGCTTCTGGTGATACCAAGTCCTGTCTGCTGCTTCACCCCTGCAGAGTCACACAGCAGTGCTCCTGTTACCCCCAGTGGCCTGGGGTCTGCACACAGCTGTGTGCCCCTGACCTCTCTGGTTCCATTAGAGGAGTGTGTGGAGCCTTCGGAACATCTCAGAGATTCATGATCTTTGCCCACCTTCCTCCTCCTGCAGCCCATGCTTCTTGTTCCTTCCAAGGCCTCTCTGATGCCAGGTGTCTCCTAGGCTGATGCTTCCGTGGTCAGAACCTTGGGCTGGCGGCCTTTGGAAATCTCTCCACTCAGGTACTGAGATGAGTTTGGGAGGGTCAATCCTTCCCGCCCCAGGACACCATAGCTGATTCTGCCCTATCTCCTCTGTCATCTTTGGTCACTTTTTACCCTGGGGAACCCTAAGCTCAGCAGCAGGAGGGACCACGCCTATACCATTAATGGCAAACATTGTTCCTGCTGGAGCCTTGCATGTGGAGAGGGCGCTTTCTGGGATCTGCAGGGCAGAGGTGTATAAATGGGAGACGACAGTGAGGGAAGAGATAGGAGGCCGTGTGTAGTAGCGCAGGACTGTAATTTCAGGTATCGGGGTAGAGTGGGAGCTGAAGCAAGAGAATCACAAGTTGAAGGCCCTCTTAGGCAATCTAATGAGACCCTACCTCAAAATTAAGTATTTGAAAAGGGCTAGGGATGCAGTTCAGTGCCCTGGGTTCAATTACCAGTACTGCCAAAAATAGTGGCGGAGGATGGGGGAAATGACGACGGACAGCAGACTGCCCTCTGGGGCAGGGGCCCCACAGGGCTGGTGTACATGGGTTGGTGTGATAGCATCTGGTCAGGAACAGAAAAAGTCACACCAAGCCATAGACCCCTAGCCACTTCTGTTTGTTTTATTTTCCCAGAAATGAATTTAAAGGGAGGAAGGGGTCTTAGGCAGAGTTAGAAATAGCTGTGCCCTGTTTCCAGTCGAGCAGGTTCTGCAGATGTGTGCTGGGATAATTGAGGGTTTGCTGCTCAGGCCCACACGCTCTGCTTCCCAGCCCAGCCGGGACCCAGCCTCTGTTGCTGAGTGGGTGGAAGGAGCTGTTGCCTGGGGGCTGCCATTTGGGGGAAAGGCAAGTGATCTTGGCTCGAACTCAGCCCAGTAAGAGTCTGGCATCCTGCCTGTTCTGCACGCTCCAAAGGAGGCAGATCCCGACATCTCTGAGTTTCTTTGGAAAGGCTGGCCTGTACTCAGCTTGGAGCAGGGGTCTGCTGGCTGTTCACCACTGTCCAGGGGTGGTGAGTTCAAAAGCTTGCCGTGCAGTAGGAACTTCCTTGACATCTTGCTCCTTGTGGTTCTCCAGGACTCTGCCTGTTCCTTTGCCCCAGGAAATTATCCTGTCAAGAGTATCACTCATGGTGACATTAAGCAGTGCCACATAGTAGGTACAACTCGTAACTGACCCTGTGGCCCCTTTCTCTGATGCCCAGGACCATCCCACAGGTCAGAATAGGTCAAAGTCTACAGGGTCCACTGAGGACTAGTGGCTAGGAACTGGAAGGGCTGGAGCCAAGCAGACAGAACAGAGGCAGGTCAGTGTCTGGTGTGTCTCGACATTGCACCTAAGATCCCAGAGCTGGGACGCAGGACTATAGCGACATCTGCCACAGGTTGTCAGGCAGCTGGGGAAGATCACATGTATCCATAAATGTACCTGGCCTGGGTGACCTGGTCCTCGTCAGTCCCTTCAGTGCATTCACAGAGGGACTGACAGTTATGGATGCTTTCTGGAGCCGGGGAAGATCTCACCACAGTGAGGGTCCTGCGGTGAGGCTTTGGGCTGAGCCTCTTGCTCCTCTCTGGCAACAAGGGGTGGCGTTAATCAGAATGTGTCAGTGATTTAGGACCCCACAAAAAAGATCAATTCAGCTCACGGTGTAACTGTAACCTCTCAGATGCTGTGTGCCAAGGGTGCCCTGATGGTCCTTAAATAGGAACTACGAAGGCCAGCCCAACTTTGGGAGCCTTACCTAGGGGTCGAGGGCTCAGTCAGCCCTGCACCCTCCTTAATGTAGACACAGAAGCCTGTCCTGTGATTCCAATCACTGTGCTCCTCCAGAAGCTGACAGATCCCACATGTGAAGCAGGTGACAGGTGAGGAGGTGGCCAGCTCCCCCTGCATGCCTGCGCCCACAAGCACCAGGCCCGCCAGGGAGCAGCAAGTGTGCGAGTGGAAACAGGCCAGAGATGCACAGCAGCCCCACAACAAGTGTGCTTGGCACACACTGGAGAGCCTAGGCCTGCTGGATGTCTGCGCCCACAGAACAGGCTCCAGAAAGAACTGCTCAGAAAGCAGGAACTGGTAGCCTGCCTCAGAGGTCCCCTCCTGGGGACAGCCCCAGTGTGGCCCTCAAATGCCCACAGTTAGCTGAACTCTTCATCTAAGTCCACCTGACCTCCTCTTGGTGCTCACACTGTATGTGTGAACTTTAAAGCCCAAATGATAGGTCCTTCATCTTCCCACAAAGGGTGCGTGGCAACAGACTGAGAACAAGCAGCTGGAGAAAGGGAAGCTCCGGCTACCCCCTGACTTCCTGTTGTAGAGTAGGTGAGGGCAGTGGACAGGTAAGAGTTGGCCGCATGTGGAGCATCACTGTTGTGAGGGCCAGCCCAAGGCTGCAGCATCCAGGCCCCCTCCCCATCCTGCTGTGGCTCCCACTATCATCCATCCTCAGACCCTTGTGTTGGGTCTGGTGGAGGCATTCAGGTTGTTGGGAAGCTTGCTTACCATACCCCTACACCTTCCAGTATGGTCTTGTCCTGCTTTGTCATCTTTATTACATGGTGGCACCTGACACAGACCGGAATGCCCCCACTGGCTGTGAGTGCATGGCTTCATCAGGCAGGTAGGTCCAGGAAGCTCTGTCCACTCTGCAGAACACTCATGGCCTCCCCACCCTGCCCACATCTCTGCCTTCTGTCTGAGGCATGCAGGATGCCATCCCTGCTCTGTGGGCCATGCAGGGTGGGGGGGACATGCTGAGAGGGAGGGCAAGCTGGCACAGAGGCGCAGGGTCTAGTCACAGTTCACTCTCTCCCAGTTCCCGCTGCCAGTGCCCAAGGCCCTATCCCCAGTTCAGACCCAGAACTCATCCCTATCTGGCACCGAACAGATGCTCCCCTGTTGACCTGCCTCACCCTGGCTCTGCCCCAGCCCTGACTAGGCCACACTTTGGATGGCTTTCAGATCTGGTGATGTTTGGGAATTGTAAAGTTCTGCAATGACCTGGCTGAGAACCAGAGCAAAGGGACTGTCCAGGGAACAGACACAGTCCAACACGACTCCTCATGAGTGCCATCAGCTGCTAAAGTCCAGCAGGACCTCCCACCATCTGCCTGTGCCAGGTAGACACAGGCACAAGGTGAATAGCAAGCAGAACCATGCAGCTAGAAATGCCTTTCACCCTCAGCTTCCCCCCCCCCCAGCCCACCAGCTGCCTTGGGTGGAGCCCAGCCGAGGGATCTGGCAGCCCTGGATTTATATCCCCATGTCCTAGTCTCTTAATCCCTGGCCCTGGTCTTCCCAGGAAGGCAGCTCTGAGGATCAAGTAATTGAGGGCAGGGGAGCATCTGCCATACGGGGTGGGGTGGGGTGTAAGGTGTGTGGCCCATCTAGCAGCCTCCAGCCAGGCTCCCCTCAGGTGGGTGTGGCCTGGGTCCAGGAAGTGCCTATTTGACCCCATCTGTCAGATTCACCCACAGATCTCTACCTTTCTGTCCGCTGCCGTTTCTTCTCACTTTTTGTAAAATCACCAATAATCCAGGGTTCTCAGAGACCTCCTCTGGCCTCATCCATCCTTGTTCAGTGAGGGGACAGGTGCTCAGGGCATGATTGTCTAGTCTGTCTGTCACATGGAGAGAGTGCTGTAGGCCCTGGAGTTGAGTCCTAGAACTCCGAGGCGGAGCTGTCCAGATTGAATAAGAGATAAGTGTGGTCCGTCACCACAGGCAGATGTTTCACGGACCTGGCCCTCAGTCTCATCACCTGTGCTGTCAAGCCAGGACCTAGCCTGCATGACCCCTTTCAAGGCACAGCTAGGGAGGGCATTGCTTCTGCCAGTGCTGCTTCCTGCAAGTGGAGTGCACAGGGAACTGTCCCACATTGTGGTGCTGAAGCAGATGTGGCATTCCAGGGTGTCCTGAGCAGCAGGCCAGCCAGGAGTCACTGCCGGAGGCATGCCAAGTGTTCCAGGCAGAGCTCTAATGATGCACGTCCTGGTTCTGAAGATGCTGCTCCTTCTGAAAAGGAACCAAGGGCTGGAGTCACTTGTGATGCTGGCTGGGTGTCTGTCAAGCCCTCTAGTTCTCCATGTAGACATCCCAGTGAGATGGTACAGGCCAGGGGCTGCACCTCAGTACCTCCAAAGATTAGAGCCTCAGACTCAGAGCAGGAGGAGGCCATGGACATTGATCCTTGAGGGGACCCCAGTGGCAAGAAGGGCACCCATCAGTGTGTCATCCTCAGAGGAAGGATGGCCAGCTGGGGTTGGTGCATCACAGGAGTTCTGCCAGGAAGTAGTTGGCTGGCCAAGCCACCTCAACTTTCCCTGGCAGACAGGTGCAGAGATGGTCAGATCGGGAGGAGGCAGCACCTCCTCCCCACAGGCAGTCAGGCCCATTCATAGGCTCCTTTGGCAAAGCCGGCTCCTAGAGCCTTCCAGTCTCCCGCTGTGATAGTGTGATCTGGATAGATGCTTTAATTTGAATTTCCTGTTTGGGCCCATGGGTGTTTCACATGGAGTTGCTCGGAATATACCCTGTCTCATTTCCTTGGCAGAGTTTGGTCAGGCTTAGAGGTCCTGGAATTTCAAGGATTTTGTGGGGTATGTTGTCACTCTGAAGCCCCCTATGCCTAGGCAACTTTGAGTGCCCCCAGGCAGGGTGCCCTGAGCCTTCTGTGAGGAGCTGGCCTGTTTGGGACACAAGAAAGAGCGGTTGCTGACCTCAGGTGAGAATTGGCACCAGAGGTAAAAGAAAGACTTGATTTGGTGCCTAGTAAGTGCCAGGTTCCTCATTTCGTGTTTGAAGAGAGGCTTGGGGATTTCTTGGCAGAAATAAAGGATGACATGGGTGGGCTAGATGACAGTATCCCCAAGGAAGTGACCCATCTCCTTCTGGTGGTCAGCAGCCCCATCTGTAAGGGACAACACAGGGCAATGGAAGGAGCTGGTTTCTGTCCCAGCAGCTGTGCAGAGGCTCTGGGGTCCAGGAGGCCACACATCCTCAGACTGAAACAAGGCTGTGGATCTGAGCCCTGAAGGAAAACTGGGAGGAGGCAGGGCTGGGCGGGCCAGGCCTCACAGCTGGCATGCAAGTTGACTCTTCATCCTGAGGGCAGTGAGAATCCACTGGAGAGCTTTTAAAAAAGAATCTATGGCTAGGCGTGGAGGCACATGCCTGAAATCCCAGCACTCTAGAAGACTGAAGAATGCAAGGTTGAGCCCAGCCTAGGTAACTCAGTGACTTATCAAGAACTTGTTTTCAAAAAGGGGATGTAGGATGTAGAATGTAAAAGCCCTGGATTCAAATCAAGTGCCACTCCCTACAAAAACGAGTCTGCAGTCACAGTGGCCACTGTGGTGATTTGAAATGTCTGGTGGAGTGGACATTCCACTCCAAATGAGATGAGCCCTCCCTGCCCTTGCGCTTTTCATACCCTGGACCCACAGCAAAAACCCACACCCACTTCAAGGCTGTCCTGGGAGAGCAGGACAGGGTGTGGGACACTACCTGCAGAGGTCATAGGAGCAAGAGAGGCAATGCTGGCTGGCTGGGCCTGCCAGCACAGAGGACCCACCTGTGGCTCCATCCACCCTCCTTCCTGGATGCAGCCATGGGCACTGCATAAAGCTACCCTTAGCCATGTTTGGGAAAGACTGTCACAAATGCTGGCCACAGACCAGAGATTTGCAGATTCCGAGTATCTTTGAGTGCTATTGTACTTCCTGACATACAAAAAAGAACAGTGGAGCTTTTCTAGTTTTTTGACACATTTGTATATAATTTTTATTAGACTTTTATATTACTATACTACTTTTTAAAAAATCATCTTTTAAATTTAAATGACTCCAAAAAGCCTTTCAAATGTACACCCACTTGACTGTCTCTGTGTTGATCCAGACTTCCATCTGATATCATTTTGCTTTTTGCATTAAAAACTTCTGTAACATTTCTTGTATTGTAGGTTGGCTACCAACAAGTTTCTCCAGCTCTTCTTTGTCTGAAAACATCTTTTGTTTCATCTCCATTTTTATTGGATTTTATTCCATGTTGACAGTCCTTTTTTATTGTTTAACATCTTCTCAATGTCTTTCATATTCTCTGGTTTGTGAGGTCTCCAACAAGGACTCTGCTGGCATTTCAGTCTTGGCCCCTTGTATGTAACATGTCTTTTTCTTGTGGCTACTTTCAAGGTTTCTTTGTGTTTATCTTGCTGTGGTTCCTTGAGCTGCTTTAATTTGTGGATTTATAGTTTATCAAGTATGGGAGATACGGGCTGTCTTATCTTATTTTTTCATTGTGGCTCCACTTTTTTCTGTTACTTGAGCGTTACACATGTTTGGTCATGTGGCATTATGGTATTGATTATTGTAATCTGTTCCTCCTTCTCCCCATCTTTTCCTTTTTGATATAGGCTGTGTGGCTTCTGCTGCTATCTTTAATTTTGCTGGCCTTTCTTTCTGGAAGGTCTCATCTGCTGTCTCATCCAGTGGGTTTTCCAGTTCAAGTGCTGTGTTTTTCATGTCTAAAAGATTTCTTTGGCTTTTTTTTTTCTTTTTTGCATTTTGAGTTTTTTTTTTTTTTTTTACTTTAGTAATCTGTTGCTTTGTAACATATCACTACAAAACTGCATTTTGGGGGGGTACTGGGGATCAAATTCATGACCTTGCACTTACTAAGCAAGTGCTTCAACTACTGAGCTAAATCCCCAGCCCCCAAAACTGCATTTTAAAGCAGCAAAGGTAGGTTACCTCACGCAGTTTTTAAAGGTCAGGGTCCCCATATGGGGAAGATTTCCAAATGCAGTGATGAGGGAGGATAGGGTTTAGCATCTGATTTGGGGGGGTGGGGGAAGTATGCAGTTCAGTCCTTAACTGCTCTGCACCCACCTCTCATTAGGGATGAGTGGGCTCATATTACACCTGCTGGGGATTTTCCTGGAATAATGTGGTCTTTGCCTGGGTTTCCTGCCACACTGGCCTCTACCCTTACCTCCTCTTCCAGCTACCTGGTCTATTTCCATGCATTCTTTTCCACTCCACCGATCTGCTCGAAGATTCTGAATGGCTGGGCATTAGTGGGCAACCAGATAAGGATGTACCAAGTCCACACTTCGGGCTTTCCCACAGAGTAAGGGCCTCTTTAACAGGGTAGTTGCTTTGTAGAGCAAGTGGCCCATCTGCCAGTGGAGGGACATTTCCTTCCTGGCCACCTGGCTCCTGCTTGCCCTTAAGTGGGTGACTTCAGCCAGTTCCTGGGCAATCACTCCGCTGACCTGATGAGCAGCAGGGTTAAAGTGCAGACAGAATAGTAGCGTCCCCACACTGGGGGCTGGCAGGGTCACGCGCATGGCTCCTCTCCAGATGTAAGGTAGCAGAGCCAGGCCTGGAGTCCATGAACTGAGAACATTGTCCTGACTGTGCAGCTCCTCCCACCCAGAGGGGAGAGAGGCCTCCTCAGGTCTAGCCCCTTCTGAGTTTGCCCGGCCCTGAGCCCACTGGATACATACAGGAGGCTAGGGTTTGTCCTCAGGGCTGCAGGCCCAGGGCCATAGCATGCTCTACCTCTGCCCTCCCCAGCACCCCTCCTCATGCTGATCACCAACAGGCAGAAGGCTGCAGCCACTGCTCCCCACAAGGCCCTCATTGAACAGGGAGCAGGTGCTGGGCAGTACAGTAGTGCCTGTCCCTTCCCAGGTCAATTCCTAGGCCCACTGGGCGATCAATGAGAGCCACCTGCCTCCGGGAGATACTGAGCTGTGAGCGCAGCTCCGTGTCCCATGCTGTGGGACCATTGGGGTCAGCATGCGGCTCTCTGCTGCCCTCCTCCTGCAACACCTCCCTGACTTTCCAGACCATGTCAACCCTTGCTGTGCTATGCATCGTGGCCTAGCCCTTGCTACGTGACTGTCAGCACGTGTGTCCCTCCCCATGGCGAGCACGCATGTGAGGACACCAGGGCTTACCATGACAGCGCATGCATGGCCCACAGCCCTGGCCATGGTCTGTCAAATGGTCACCTCGCTTCCTCCTCTGGGCGCCAACCTCCCTCCACATGGAGAGGTGGGTGTACAGTTTATTAAATCTGTAAAATCTTAACTATCATATTTTTAAATATTTTTTTCAAGGTGGCTGTGCTGTTTTCTTCAGTTTTACATATTTTTGGCACTGATGCCTCCATGTGCTCCAGGCGGGACCCTCCACCTCCCCACAGGCCCTTGTGTAGGTGTCCACAGAGGCTTATGGGTCCCCAGCCTGGCCTTTCTCTTCCCTCCAGATTAACAGTCTCTTGTTTCCTGGCCAGAGCAAGGAAGAATGCTGTGCCTCTTCTGCTTTGTAGCAGCTACAAAGAGCATGCTCACAAAGATGTCCCACCCCACAGGCAGAATGCTGATAGCAGGCCATCCCTCTGATCAGAAATGATGGGGTGTGACCTTGGGGTTCAGCAACTACAGTCAGAATACGCAAACCAGCCAAAGCCCATCTCATTCAGGACCTGCCTGCAATGACAAGTGACACCTAATGCTGCTTAGGAACCTAAGAGGCACCAAATATGGCTTCCTTCTGGGGAGACCTTGCTCCCTGACCCTGGCCAGCAGTCAGTCCGAGCTCTGGAACTTGGATGTGAATGGTTCACACGGGAGGCTTAGAACTCTGCTGCAAGGTCCTGCCCCTTTAGCTTCTGAGACAGGGCTTGCAGTAGGGACAGTGGCAGGACAGTGGTCAAGGCACATGGACTCTGTAGACCTGGGCATTGGAAGCTGCTCTAGGAGCTGCTCGGACCCAGCATGTGCTGGTGACCCAGGCCCACAGTGAGCCCGGACAGGCAGACCTCTCTAGTGCGAGGGAGGTGGGTGCTCTTCTTCCTCTTGGCAGTGTGCACAGACCTCTCTTACCCTATTTCCTTACTTGTCCACCCACTCTGCTATCCATTTGCTGGGGCCGGCCAAGCTCAGAAGCCATCCTGCATGTCACTGCCCACACCAGGTGACCCTGCAGTGAGAATAAGGGCTCTGGCTTCGAAGGACCCTACTCTGAGTGTGATCTAAATACCATTTCCTCAAACACTGGGATAAACCAGCCCTCTGGACATGGACCAGAAGTGCTGAGATGAGCCCAGTCCATCATTATCATCCCACAAGGCAAGGGACCTGTCAGAAGGTTGGGATCAGAGCATAGTGACTTAAGCAGTAGCTTCAGAAAGTTCCAGATAGCCAAAGATGAGAGCATGTGAGCTGTGAACAGGCTGGTAGCTTCTGAGGGAGCAAATGTGCTTAAACTGTGAAGTTCATAATGCTGCCGAGTCAAAACCCGCCCCTGTGGACTATGGCAGCAGCTCACTATTGTGATAAAGAGCAAGTAACACAAAGTTAGGTATTTATCCTGCCTTTCCCATACAATGCAATGTATCAGTAACCAAGTGTGTACCTGGAGACAGTTCTCTTTAAAGAAGTATTCTGGGTGATAAATAAGGTTGACAGAGGCAAACGCGCACGTCAGCCCCTCGTGATTTGGAGAATGGTTGTGGATGGCTTGCCAGTGCCACACCCAGGGCCTCATGGTGGAGGCACAGAGGACACCCGTGAATGTTCTCACCAGAAAGGTCAGCCCTGGCCCTGAGGACTAACCACCAACTCCCAGGCCCAGAGGACACGTGGGGCGGAGTCGGCACACTGAAACTCACAGATTATACACGTGTGGTAGACAGGCTGTATGTAGACCTTGATTTAAATAACTTTAAAAAATCAAGAGATGATGAGAGGGATTTGGACTTTGGACGCTGGATGACATTAAGGAATGAGCACTTGCTATGGCATTGCAACTGTTTAAAAGCTTTTGTCTTTCAAAGCTACAAAGCAGACTATTTGCATGTGACCAGCTAGGAAGGCAGGAATTTAAACAGTATTCAGGGACAGAAGGAGGGGTTCTGGGG
Organism: Dolichotis patagonum; assembly: GCA_004027295.1. Lineage (NCBI taxonomy): Eukaryota > Metazoa > Chordata > Mammalia > Rodentia > Caviidae > Dolichotis > Dolichotis patagonum. The sequence continues at coordinate 8,776 of PVJX010000200.1, read as the reverse complement.
TGGGGGTGTCAGTGACAAGAGATGGCACAATGCCCAACAGTTGATGTTGGTAATGGGTAAAGCAGGATCTCTACATTCGTATACCTCTTCTTTCACTTTTTGTAAGAAGTTGATTTTTAAGAATGAAACTAAAGGATTCTGGCTTCAAAGTTGGTAAGTGAGTTCAAACCCTGGTTCTACTCATGCAGCTCTGAACCTATGGCTCCATGAACTCCCTCCAGCCATCACGAGGAGGAAGGAGACCTGTGTGTGTGTCAGGGGCTCAGTATGGCACTCAGAGAGTGTCACATTGTTCACCTGCTTGCAGCTTCACAGTGTTTGGTGATGTGACAACTTCTTCCTGAGGTCTCCATCCACCCTGGGGGAGAGTGATACAGGGTCTGACCTTGTCTGCTGTGACTGCCCACCCCCGACCCAGCCAGGCACAGTGACTGAACTGACCCATAACAGGAGACCGCAGGCCTAGGGACTCCCTATCATCACATGTCTGCCCTTCCTCCCTTTCCTTTGAGGCTTTGAGGCCTTTGAGGCTTCTGATTCAGAAAGCAGATGCTGAGCACTTGCTGTATTCTGGCCCCCAGGATCTCCCTGTCCTCTCGGGCAGATCCTCCATTAGAAGCTGTCCTGCCCATCCACCCCCACCCCCACCCACCGCGGGGCTACTGTTCATAGGCTCTGAGGCCACTTGGCTTACTCAGCTCCTGGCTGTCAGAGATGAAGTCCAGCTCCAGCTCCTCAAGCACTCACAGAAGAACAGGACCTCATGCCTTCCCACCTGGTGTTGGGCCTGTGTGGAAGGCTGGATTCATGTCCACTCATGCGTGCCTGTCTTCACCCAGAAACCTCGGCCCTTCTGCCCTGCAGGGTGCCAGTGAATAAACTAGCCCTGGGCCTTTGCTATGCTGTCCCCAGGCTGCGTCACATTAACCAGCTGACCTCATCTTCCCAAGATTTCTACCCACTTTCTGCAGAGAAAACCAGTAGTTAACTGGAAAACAGATTGTACTCAGGATTGATGTGACAGGGAGGGAGACCGCTGTGCAGAACTAGGCTCAGCTCCAAACACAGTGTGGCCAGGTAGGGACTCAGGATAGGGATTGGTGGGTGGCAAACAAGTAAGAGGGAACATCCGGGAGAAGGGTTTCTAGCTAAACCAATCCAATAGGATTCTTGCTGGAAATTGGGTGGAGTGACAGACATCACCAGGGACAGTGGGGTGGAGTGTGAGGACCCAGTCAGACAAGGGCGATCAGGAATGGCGGCGGAGGCAGGGGGAAGGGAGCTGTTGCTAAAGTTGAGTATTGCAGACATCTGGTTGACAAGTGTCAAAGAGATCCCCAGAAGAATCTGGTTGAGAAATACTAGTCTTCGTCGATTCTGCTATCTTGAAGTGTCCTCACACCGCCCAAAAGGCGAGTACCTCCAGGAAGCGATGGCACCCTCCCTGCAGGCCTGCCCTGGCCCTTGGCCTCTGAAGGTTCAGTCACTGCCTGCCTCTCCTCTCCTTGATGCTGGACACCTTATCAAATGCCCATAACTGTGGTGACCAGGCTACCTTCATAGCCTCCCAGGAACAGCTTCGAGAAAGGTGTGGGAATGCAGAAAGCTATCTGCAAGGTTTCCTATGGCCTCCCTGCTCTACTCATCAGATAGCGGTACCCATGGACTCAGTTTTCACCCACACTGGCAACTCCTGGCTTATGTAGCAGGGTTGACATTGCCGAGCAGTGGGACGAGGGCCTGGCTTCCCAGAGCGCAAAGCAGCCTCCTCTCCCCAGGTGGCTCTGTAGCACCTGGAGGGTATTGGAGCCTCCTGTGAGAGAGCCTGTCCCAGCCCTGTTGGGAGACCCAACCCCGCCCTGAGCCCTCTTGGCTGTTTTGAGTGACTGGAAACTCAGGCAGGCGGATGACCCCAGTTGAACTCTGACCTGGCTGGGGGGAGGGGTGTGCCCCCAAAATATCAAGTTGTGCATGTGGGTCTGGATCCTTCCTGCAGTCCTGCCAGCACATTGGCAGGCCTAGGCTCCTGACAGCCACATCTCTTGGTCTCTGAGCTACCTTTACCTCTCTTTCTCTGACTCCTCCAAACCTGGGGCCTCCAGGCCATATCACCTAAAAGCCATCACCCTCTGCCACCTGCTGACCACTGTGGCTTCCAGAAATGTTTGTCTGGTCATCCCTGGGGTCACCAAGGGCAGGCATCCTCCTGGGTGGCCCCTGGCTCTGATGCTGAAATTCAGGCCCTGGGCTGTGGGGGTACACTGTCACCACCAGTTCAGGAACTCAGTGTGCTTGGCAGGTTGAAGCATAGCTGGGCCAGGTGCTCTAGACACCTCCCTCGGCCCACTGCTGTCTCAGTGGCATGTCAAGTCTGTCATTCCCTCCAGTGCTGACTCAAGGTCAGAAGTGTTCACTGAGCTGGGTGTCCAGCACTTCACCAGCCAAATGTGAAGCATCTGGCCCAGAACCAACAGGACTGTCCCCTACCAAGTGGCAGAGGGGACAGAAGAGGAGGTAAGAGGTACCTGTTGGCTTAGCGAATGCTGACCCTGAATCCAGCCACCTGTTGGGTACCTGTTTCCCTCCCTGGCTGCCCCCATGGGATTGGCCCAGCCCCACGGTCCCTGCCTCTGCTGCTCGCCCTGAATGCCTGTCCTGTCAGGGCATCTTGGAAGTGCCCAGTGGGTCTAATGGGCATCACATTCCACATCCGAACTGTTGCCAGCCGGCAGTGTTGAAAGCAGAGCCTGGTGGTGCACAGAACCAGCTCTTGTCATCACCAGAATGGACTGAGGTCCTCCGCTCCCTTCCGCCCGTGTTCACTGCAATGGTGCTAATTGATGATTGTAACTCATTACAAACTCGCTCTAATTAAATTACCCGTCGGTGGCTGGGAGATTAATGGCACAGCCAGGTTAGAGCATGATTACATTTACTCTTGGCCCGTTTCTGGGTGCTCTTTTTCTATGTCGCTGTGATGGTGAAGGCTGGAGAGCAGGGGAGGCTGTTGAGAGCCTGTGGTATGCTCTGTGTTGTGCAGACTGCACTCATCCGGGCAGTGTCATGTGCCCTGTCCTGGGGTTCCCCAGGAGTTAAGGAACTGGGATGTGGTTCCTGCCTGGAGATCTCAGGCAGTGAACGGCAGGAGAAGATAGAGGTTGGCAGAGGGCAGCAGGCCCCACCCCAGGCCTGTGGGGGAGAGCATCCACCAGTGGGTGTGGGGTACAGTCTGTGTGGGCACCTGGAGAACACTTAAGGTCATACGTGTTGGATGACAGTCAGTTCCCTAAAGTGTCTTCCAGTACCTGCCACCTACAATTCAGCCTGAGGTTTTCCCAAAACCCTTAGTAGCTGTGTGAGGTAGATATTAGTGCCAGGTCCTGGTGCACTGTGGCCCATGGGCCCGCAACACCAGCTCTCCTTGGGGACTTGTAGTGATACAGGGTCTCCAGCCCCACTCCAGGCCTGCTGAGTCCCAGCCTGCACCTAACATGGTCCAGAGGAGACAACTATGTTGAAGGGTTTGGGGATCACCAGGCCAGCCCACAGCCCACAGCCAGTACGTATGTACGTACGTACGTACGTACGTACACACACACACACACACACACACACACACACACACACAGAGCTTAACTTCAATATATCACAGGAGAAGCCTGCATCCTCTTGCAGGGTAGGGTGCACACGGAATTGCGCTGCTGGGTTGTGTGTAGGGGCAGGGGTCACTGCAGAGTATTGGGTATGTGGGGGTCACTCTTCTGGGCCCCTCTTCTTGAGATGAGGGGTTCACACTAATGGGCTCATGACCCGAGGTCACAGTGCAGAATATTGGGTGTGCCAGGGCTCACACTGTTGATCTGTGGCCGAGGCCTGTCAAGCCTTAGCGAAGCCTCCCAGGTGGACTCCCTGGGCATCCTAGAGCAGGGTGACTTGCTGGTGCTACCTTGGAGGTGCCTCCCAGTCCACAGAGATGCTGAAAATGCAGGACAGCAAGGCCCAGTGTGGAGTCCCTGCATAAAGCATGGTTCATGTGTGCAGACAGGCTGCACTTCATGAGTTATTTCTGAAAGCACAGACTGACATGAACCCAGGCCTTGCTCTGCCAAGGACACACCTCTGACAGGGGTCTTTACATCCCAGGAGAGGTCCATGGGTTGACGAGTCTGTTGACCTGCCAATGAGACCTCCAGCTTCTCTAGCAGTGACCCTGTCCTCAGAACATGGCCCGTAGGCAGCAGTCCAGAAGCACATTCCCCAGCTGTTCTCACAGCGCATTTTTCCATGTGCTTTGTTTCAAGGGCCATGAAAGTCTGCAAGGGCGGCGACCGGCCTAGGCTGAGCACTGTCAGGTGCCCACTGCATCTTGGCAGTAGGCACTGCAGAGGCTCGCTGGACAGTAAGCCGAGGTGCATCTAGTTAGATGGCAGGAGCCATGTGGGAAAGCTGTCTGTACCCACGCACAGGGTGGGGTGCCATGTGCTCTTCTCACTTTCCAGCTCCTTCCAAGCAGGCACTCAGGTGTGTGTGGAACTGTGGTCTCTGCCATCCCCCATGCCTGAATTCACCCCTGTGATGGTCACTGTGCCCCAGCTCCCTGGAACCTATTCTATCCCCAGTCCGGGCAAGAGGCCCTGCTTAAGATCCACTGTCAGGCCAACCACCAAAGGATGCATATTGGGTCAGCCAGCAGCATGAGGCTCAGAGTCTATGGCCACAACTGGCGGTGGGGACTGGACAGCATCAGAGGCCAGCAGAGCTTGTGCTTCCCCTAGAGACCAGGAGTTGCAGAGGAAGAGACTTGAAGGCGGAGTGTGGATCCCAGAAGTGTCACCATGTGTTCTTGGGGCCGCTGTAGGGTCAGGTGATGTGGGAGCCCCCACCACGCTGTACATCTGGATCTGGGCAAGGTATTTTGAGCCCTAGAGACAGCAGTAGCCAAACTCAAGAATCAGGACTAGAATTCACAGCCTCCCTCCTGCCATCCTCAGGGCAGTGTGCAAAAGGGACTTGGGAAGGAGGGGACTCGGGGTCTCTTAGAGCCCAGTGTCTCTCCTGATTACCAGAGGCAGTGGAAAAGCAGGAGAGGATGATGTTTTAATGATGTGATTCTTATCGGGGCAGAGACTCTTAAATGTATTGTAATCTATTTTTAATAAGTCATTCAAACAAGCTCAGCTCCAGTTAAAGTCCGCAGCTGATAGCTAAGGCCCCGCCCAGGCTCTTTGATGAGGGCTGCCCTTCAGGTCCCCTTCCTAACTAACCATCCTGCTGAAGGAGACCAAAGTTGGAGGAGGAAAAACAATGGCCTTGCAGCCCTACTGTTCCTGCCTTTGGGAACCTCAGCCAGCTGCGGTGCCCAGAATGAGAATCGGGCCATGGCAGCAGGTAGAATCACAATCAGCCTTCCAGGATATGCTTCTATTTTTCTCCCTGCTGAAGGACAGAGTGGACAAGCTCCAGCATCTGTCCAGGATCTAAATGGCCTGGAGGCTGCAAGGAGCAAAGATGCTGCTACTGGCCATTTCCCAGTGCCTCAAGCACAGGCCTGACCCCTTGTGCTGTGCAAGAACCTATTCTCTCACATCTCCTGGGACTGTGCCATGGCAGCCTGCACCTGCCATCCTCAACTCCTGCCCCTCCCCACTGGCTGTTAACCCCAGGCCTTCTGGGAGCCTCATGCTGGGAGACAGCTGCATTGTGTCCCTGGCACACAGCATGGCAGTGCCAGCCAGCTAGAGGACGCCTTCACATCGCGCTCCTACCAGGCCTTTAGAGCAGGGTCCTGCCTGCCTCAGTGTCCCTCCCACCCTGGCTTGGCTAAGTCTCTCAGATTCTCAAACTGTGGTCAGCCTCAGATCCCCCAGCTCAGGGCCACCAGGTGCCACAATGACCCACTAGTGCTGGCCCTCAGTGCTGACAGGACAGTCACCCTTCCTTTCTTTTCCTGGCTTTGCTTAGAAGACTCATAACCAACCAGATGCCCAGCTTCCTGTGCCACTAAGCCACTGGTCATGTATCAGGTACTGGTCACACTGGCAGCTGGACCAGGGTCCCCTGAGGTTTAGCTGAGCTAAACTAGAAGCCGTTATCCAGCTCATGGAGCACCTGGCCCTGGGTGCGGTAGGAGGGGGCTCTGCTGCAGGCCCCAGTGGTGATGGCCAAGTGGGCAACACACCGGCCTACAGGCAGAGGCTGCCATGAGATAGATAAAGGAAGCAATTGCTTCCTAGCTCACAACAGCCTATCTCTGGGTCTGTGCATGCCGAGTCTCCAAGGCAGCCAGTCCTGATTAACTGTGCAAACTTAATTAGTTCACATCCAAGTTTGTGGAAGGGATTCCTCGAGGGATCCGTGTGAACAGCCTCCGGTTACCAAGAAGACCAGATTCCACACCGAGGTGATGGTATTAATATTGAATATCCCTCCTCGGGCTTCCATTCCTCCCTGGTCGTAAAAGACTCATCTTCCCTCTGGCTTCTCTGATGCACTGCTCTTGTAAATAATATGAAAGCAATTTCTTCTGAGATGGAAGGAGAGGGGTGGGCACCTGTCCCAAGGCTCCCAAACTCTGCCCTGCATGGTCAGCTCTGATTCAAGGGACAGGAGGACACCCTGCATCTCCCAGGGGTCCTGGTGTGTCTACACTGGATCCCCCACACCTAACAGGACCAGCCTTTGTGGGTACTCTTGCAAGCTGCTTGGGGTGCTGCCACTTCCCAGTCATTTGGGCAGCAAATGGTTGATGAGTAGATGCTCAACACAGTGGGTGTGGTAAGTGGGAGCAAGGCAGCAGAGGCACTGTCCATCCTGCGTGCTCCAGGAATCCTCCAGCTGGCTCATTTGGAAGATCCAAGAAATACTTCTTCTCCTGAAAAACTGGCCAGCTGCTGGTATGCCTTGGGCATGTTTCAATTCACCCCTTAAAGACACTTCAGGCAGGGGGGCGTTCAGAAGCCAGGAACAGTTTGGATAATGACACATCCTGTTCTGAGCTTGGCCCAATCAAAGGGAATGGCCAGGCCTTTGATCTTCTGATTCCCTGGAGCTCTGGGAGAATATCCCTCCACCACACCCCACCCAGAAAATGAGCCCAGATCTGCTCTACTGGAGCAATGCTGATTCTGGACAAGAACCTTCCCTCAGAAAAGGGGTTCCCTCCTCACCCCACTTCCCAAAGGCCCTTGCCCTGGGCCTCCTCAGAGGGAGCATCTGACACCACCACCACCCCCGACTGGCTTCTCTCTCGGGCTTCCTCCTGAGCTTCCTGCCCACAGTTGCAGGTGCCTGAAGCAGCTGGTGGGAACACAGACTCCTGGGAGTCGTGCTCAGTGGGCTGCAGGGGCAAAGGAGGGCGAGGCTTCCTCTGCGCCTGAGGCTGTGCTGTAAACCAGGCCAGCTATAGTGGGCATGGCATGGAACAGGCACAGTCCACTAACCAAGACCAGGGTGGTGCCCATGCTGGTGCCCTTGAGCTCCTGGACAGAGGGGATGCCTGTAGGCATATGCCACACCCTCTGTAGGACTGAAGCCCCAGCTCCCTCCCTTCTCAGAGAGGGCTGCCTTGGGCAGGCAGAGGTCTGCCACATCCTGCTATACTGATGATTACTGCCTGTGGCCAGGCTGAGCACTCAGTCACAGCTGACCTATAATGGGTTCTCCACGGACCCTTGGCCAATTTTAACTAGATAGCCAGTCCTTTTCCTCCCCGCCTCCAGCCTGATTGGCAGTGCTCCCCTCTCCCTGGGCTCTGCTCAACCTCTCCATGAGGCTCTCTGGTCAGGCCAGCCCAAGGCTTACCTCTCATGTGGCTTCCCTGTCACCAGGGCCTGTGCAGGACCAGCTCAGTACCCGTGGAGCATAGGAGCCTGTGTGACCCCCACGACTCCACTCTGCCTGGCACCAGGTAGCTCTGACACCAGCCTAAGGGCAGTGGATCGGAGGTCCATTGGGCTGTTTCATTTCTGTTGAATTATTTTCATAGCTACTCTATTTATAGGAAGCGAGGGTTGTTTAATTTAACAGTGGTGATACCAAGCGAACTTTAATAAGGAGTTTGTTTACCTTATTGAGGGTGGTTGGCTTAAAGCCCCGAAGTGAACTGCAGCCTGGGGCAGGTTATAGGTGATAGCTACTTGGGAACCATCAGGCTAGCTCCTTCTCTTCAGCACAGCCAGGCAGATCTGGCTCGTTTTATCATACAGATAGGGATGCTGACACTGAGAAGGGTTGAGGAATCACACAGCAAGGGAAAGGCAAAGCACTGCGTGCAAGCTGGGCCCTGCTACAAATCCAATGTCCAGAGCAAATGCTGCAGACTTCTCCCCTAGGGTCCCGTCAGACTCCCTGGAATAGGACAGACACGAAGGCAGAGTAAGGGGGACGTGAGCCTTATTTTCCTATAAGGCTGCCATTCTTTTTTTTTTTTTAATTTAAAAGAGAATAAAACAAGGGGGCAGTACAGAGCAGATCAGAAGAGGACAACATAGGCAACACAGTACTTTACATTAAGTCAACTGGACATCAACAGTATCTAACACCATATCTCTTACTCTGCTATAGTTGAGCATAGTTTCCATTACAATAATATCAAACATAACACAATAGTATAAAGCCATGCATATAGTGAAAGAATTACAGGGCTTTCTGAACCGAATAACAGAAAATGATCAATGGGTATTATAATATCTCATTTTTGATAAAAAAGAAAAAAATTTGTTTGAACTATCACACATATTCAAATTCCAATAAGACACAATGTGGTAGATAGAACCAA